>CM076574.1:453349325-453937540 GCA_034641835.2 Pinus albicaulis | reverse complement strand
CACACAATCATGCACATTCATAAAAACTAAATAGAGCAGAATGAGAGGTTTACCCGTTGGTCCTACGTTTGAAGTAGATCCACGTGGAGTTCAAACTCCCCGCAACCGTCCTTCCTCCTTAACCTGAAATACAAGAAGAAACCAGCACAAAGGACAAGTTGTACAACATATTTCTACTCTATATGTTAGTGAGATTCATATAAAACATTAAATAAATTATAATGAATGCTTGTATAACACATATTCTCATACATAAAAGCATACACTAACACGTTTATTTCGGGAACAGCATGATACTTCTGTATTATAAATAGTACGTACAAAAGTAATCAAGTGGAGAGATCACTTGATCCTTCCAAGGCCTTCGCAGACCGTCGTCCGGATCCGTCCAGCCCTTGCCTCGCTAAGACTCCTTCCAAACTGGTGCATACGAGATAACATATAAAGGGATGTGTATCTCAAGGAAACAAGGGTTTCCTACAATGAACCGGGAAAGTGCAGGAGGCACGGGGAATCAGACTTGGATAGGGAATACCAACAGAGTATAATATCAATAATTCTCTCTCTCCCTTAGGCCATACACATGAGGGCTTTTTATAGTCCCTCCAAGTAGTTTCAGCAGTTGGAAACAGTTGGCCACGGGCTGGGGTGGTTGAACTACCTGAGTAACCATCAACCTAGCGCGAAATTAGGGATTTTTTATATATTTTTTAATCATTTTAATGGCATACGCGGAAAAGTCTAGCTGTACTCGCGTATACACGCGGAAAAACACGGGCATAGTCGCGTATGGGGGATTTTACACTGTTTTTAAGTGAATTTGTCCAAGTCTGTAGGAATGGGTGCCCAAAAAGCCATAAAGAAATCATGAATCATGTCAAGGTGAGAAATGATGCTATAACAGATGCCCCCTAATATATGAGGTCAGAAGGGGTACATGATGGCCGAAATGTATTATGCACATAGAAAGAACTTCGCAAGGACAAGAGAGGACTTCACCAGATTTCAGCCTGCCAAAAACCAATGAAAGAAACCAGAGAGTCAACTCATGCCGAGGCGGGCATACCCATGCTCAGTCAAAAATACATCATATGGAAAGTACTGAAATAGATCCAATATGTATACAAGTATAACTGAACTGAAAGTACATAGTGAATCATCTGAGCAGGGCCCGAAAATACAAGTCTGTATCAATGTCCAAGTATCACATATAGAAAGTTGATCAAAGATAGTGCAACTGGATGTCTGATCAAATAAGTAACTGAATCTCCAAGTACCGGATCATAAGTGGTGGATCAAACGGTACAATCACGCAACTCGGGGATCAACATATAAGATGCTGCTGTGCTGAACTGCAACATATAAGGGTGGACGGCAACACTGGCAGAAACTGAAAGGACTGTCAACAGTGAACCGAGAAATGCCGATACAACCCGAGGTCTTCACCGATCACAACGGCACAATTCTACACAATGGGAATAAATGAGCTGAAGTCGACCATGTGAGAAATCGTTGGATTACCGGGCAATGATGTTTCCTGTTAACCAACGCGAGACAACCCACCGATAATGATAATGAGTGTCAAGGTGCCCTAGTACAATCTGACAAGTGTGAATGAATGAGTTGAAGTCGAACACTTGAAAGAATCTACCAATCATGAGGCAATGATGAATCCCCACTGTCGATAGCGAAGAGTCTGCCACTGATGACTGCAAACCCTAAGGTACTGACAAAAAGACTCTAGACCTTATTCCCAGAGCAATGAGTCGGAGTCAATGGGAAAAGATCTGCTGGAAGGAAGGCATTAAGGCATCCCACATCAGTCCAGCGCGAGTGTAACCCGCAGGCCAAGATTTGGAAGGAATCGGACGAAGCAGAGTGATGGAACCAAAACCGAAGTACGTTTCCGACGTGCACAAGATGAAGCTAGCGCACGGAAGAAACCCTCTGAACCAACCATTAATGAAAGCTGACACAGAGGCGAGAAATCCACCGATAGGGTTAAATGGAAATCCAGGTACTGCACAAATCCCAAGTGTGATAATGTGTGCTGACGTCGAACACAGGGGAAACCACTCAGTCAAAGACCCATGATGATGATCAAATGCTGAGCACGAGGTCACCTATCAATGATGGAAATAGGCCCAAGGTGCGGCTCTAGGCTTGCTCTCAGAGCAATGTGTCGTAGTCGATAAGAGACAAACCCGCCGGCAAGAAGTCAATGGGGACCTTCTCAAACCAACACGAGCAGAAGACCAAAACATCTGATGTGATAGAACATGATACTGACAAGACCGGGAAGGCCGACTGAATAATGAGTCAAGAGACACCGCAGAATGGCCGACTCAGGCTAAACTTCCCTTGAACAAAAGCACGACTCTGTGATGACCATGGCAGTAAAAAGTGACACCGTATAAGTCTGTCTTGCAGGAGGCAAAACAAACTCTCCATATGATTGGAAGAGATAACCAACCGGGGGAGAACTGACAAGTGAAACATGGTAAAGGCTGAACCTAGGTCAAAACTAAAACCATCCCAAATGAAGGAAATATATATATAAGTATATGTGCTTTGTTCAAGGGCGACAAACTGACTCTGTACTGCCATCAAAACAACGAAGATACATCCCGTTCCCGCTCTTTTTGTTATATTTGATTTTTTTGTCTTTTTCATATAATAAGCCCGAAAAAGAATAAAAGAATGCTATGGTACAATGGATAGAACGAGTATCAAGAAATCAGATGCACTAGTTCCTGGGATTGGAACAATCCTATGCTCAATGCAAGGTGGCGAAAACTGGTCAGTGATACTCAGAGGAACGTTCCATCCATGGGTTCAAAGGTGTCAAGTCGTGATAGCTAAGTGCATGCAATGGTTAACTTGTACAGAAAGTCAAGGTCAAAAGTTGGCTTAAACATCGAGTCCAAATGAAGCCGGCTAAAGGCCAGGATAAACAAGTAGCCAATATGCAATGCAGCAATACAACTTAACGACACCAGGGAGCCTCTAGGGTATAAGCCAGAAAAATGATAAGTGATGAAGGAGAAGAATGAAGCTTCAACACGAAAGACATGGCGGGACTAAAGAGGACTCCCGAGCCTACATAAAAAAGCAGCATGGGCAACAAGTGATAGCGAGGAACTAACTAGGAAGCCCATGTAAAGGAAGGCTCTACCATCAAGTCATGATTTAAAAATCGGCGAGTGAAATGGGTGTAATACTCATGATCTGATGGGATCGACCCTAAGGCAAGTGATCAGTATGGAGGCTAGTATGCAAGATGCAACGAAAGTGATTCTCTAACCTATATGCCAGTGAAGATCATATACCTGCCGTGAAGAGTCGAAAATCATGGATCAAAAACCCGGAAAAATCCCAAAATCGTCAAAATGTACCTGAAAATATACCAAACTGGGCACTTCCAAGCAATCGAGTTATACAGCATAGGATAGATCGAAAAAATAAACATAAGGAAAATTTTCCGAAAATTTTCAATTTTTAGCCATAAATACACAAATTACCTCTCATTTGGTTCATTATTGCATAGCTGATTTGGAAAAAGAGCTCTGGAGCTAAAAACTTGTTTCGTCAAATCAGGAAGAACCGACCGTCGGAATTCAGCGAAACTTCAGGTAGGCTCCTTAATCATCCTGTTTATTCATTTTGTCCGTTTGAAAACTAAAATTAAGTGATTTTTTACCTTGAAACCCTTATTAAAAAATGCGTATCTGCGCATACGCGGGTTCAATGAAGGCAAGCCGCGTATACACGCGACTGTGCACAGGGAAAGTCGCGTATGCGCAGGTCCATTTTCAAAAAAAGTGTTTCTAATGCAAATTTTGATGAAATTTTTCAGGATGACTATCTCTTGGAGGGAACGTGAGCATAGTGCAGTAGACCAAGAGGTCATGCAGGACCGCGCAGCTCAAAACATCCTCCGAAATTGCGGATTATTGAAATTCTTCAAAATGCCCAATATGAAAAGTAATGTGCGATTGCTTGAAATGCTCGTAAATTACTGGGAACCAGATCAGGATTGCTTCATAATTGATCAGATGCCTCTACGCATAGAAGTGGAGGATATATATTTCATCACTGGACTTTCCAGGAGGGGAGACCCAGTAGACCTGCACGGAAAACCCTTGGGAGGGTTAACTGTGGAAGATTATGTCCAGTTATATTGCGTAGATAATTCCAAGAAAGTTGGAACGCAGATTGCTATTAGAGATATCAGGGACTTGTACATGAAGATCCTCCTGTTCACCATCGGCAGAGTGGCAGGATCTGCCTCACTGCATCAGGCGTCCAGGACACAAATGAGTATAGCTGTAGAGTGTTTGATTCACGTCTACGATTGGTGCACAGCCCTGCTACTAAATATGAAACAACAGCTGACTTCTATTCGCCAGACTAAAACTAAACACTTTGGCTATGGTACCATTTTGACTACATTCTTCTTCGAGAGAGTTCCAGCTTTGAGACCCAGAGTCATCTCGACTATCAGCAGCCCGCGGGACCCAAGAATTGCCTGTTGGGCAGACATGATGAAGAGACTGGGGGGCAGCGAAGTACCCCGAACCACGTGGGACGATGAGTTCTTCCTATGGTGGGGAGAAAAGATCATCGCAGTGGACGAATATCCCTATGCTGGGATGGATTTCCGAGGAGATCCAGATCTAGTACTTCCACCCGGCGCAGCATGGGGAGCAGTCGGTAAGTTTTTTGCAAAAAATTTTGACTTATATGATTTTTTGGATTTTTCAATTATGTATGAAAAATGAAAAACAAACATGTTTTTGGATTGGATTCATAATGAATGACAATTAAAAATGATCATGTTTCAGATGTTGGACCAGTTCGTCCTGAGGGCCTACCACGCCACAAGCGCCGCAGAGGTGAGGCGGAGACAGTGGATTCCGACAGGACTCTCCAGGCCGTTCAGAGAAACTTGGAGGGATTGACCCGCCAAATCCCTATGGCTGTCGTGGAGGATTTGCCGGAAGCCGTCCAGAGACGGGTTGTAGGAGTACCCCGTGACTGGGTTAGACTATTCCGCCGTGTGGCCACTGCAGTTATGTTCTATAGGAACACGACTTCTGGGCAGGGTCCTCAGGAGTAGACAGATTTTATATGTTAGATGACTGTATATTCTTTTTTGATACTGAACATGATGGGGCATAAGCCCAAGTTTTGTACGGCATTTATGGATCCAAATTTTGTAAAGTTTTTTGGCACTCCGATGATATATACAACGATATTTGATGTGATGTGATAAATGTATCAAATGTATGATGTTTTTGATGATTAAAATTTATTGTATTGAATGATTAATATGCCAATCTAAAGCTTGATTAGCCAATGAGTCAGCAAACCAATTGTCAGCTCGAGGAATATGAATGAATGCTAAAAATTGAAATGACCTTTGTAACAAACGTACCCTCAAGAACAATCGTAATAAAATTGGATCTCGTACCCGATAAGTGTTGTTCAACTGCGACACCACCAGCTGGGAGTCCAAGAAAACTACCAACGAATCAACACCCAAGGATATTGCCTCTGAGAGTAGATGAATGACTGCAGTGTATTCTGCTACGTTATTGGAAGCAGGACTAATGCAGACCCCTCTTGATACCAACAGCTGACCGGAAGGATAATGAAGCACCCAAGCCGCGGAAGCTAAGTTCCGGGTGTGTCTACTAGCACCATCGGCGAAACCAAAATGACTCATGACATCAACACAACCTGCCAAAGCAGATCAAAAACATCACCACCTCATCAAAAATCGAAAATCAAACAGATATGTACAAGACAAAAACTACTATATACAAAGCAAAATGCCAGGCCAAAGCCTAGGCATAATACTTCTTCAGATAGAGCCCATTTCGGGGCTCCGACAACTCATTTCCTTCGAAGTCAACCAAGGTATACGCTCCTTTCTTAAGGACCTTTTTGACGATATAGGGGCCATACCACATTGACTTAAACTTTCTTGCCCCTAAGGCATCTTTTTCTTGGGCATAGACCAAAACAAGGTCACCTTCGGAAAAGATCCTAGGCTTAACCGCCTTATCGTACTGGACTTTGACTCGGTTTTTATGCACTTCGTTCAACGTGGCGGCATCTCGACGCTGCTCATCAAGATGTTCCAGATGAAGAAGCCGCTCTGCCAGACTAGAAGTGTCAGGAAGAAGCTCAACAGCTAATTTAAGGGAAGGAATCTCGCATTCAATGGGAAATATGGATTCCACCCCGTGGACTAACTGAAACGGAGTAAAGCCAGTTGCAGTTTTAACTGACGTCCTATATGCCCAGAGTGCAGGATATAGCATAATGTGCCAGTTGGACCTATGTTTATCAATTGTCCGTTGAAGAATTGTCTTCAAGGATTTATTCACGGCTTCCACTTGCCCATTGGCCTGAGGATAATATGGAGATGAATGCTCCTGCCGTAAACCCAATTTAAGAGCCAACTCAGCCATCATACTATTCTGAAAGTGACTGCCATGGTCAGTGACAATCTCTCTAGGTATACCGAAACGAGCGATAACTTGGTTGAAGAAGAAAAGAGCTGCAGTCTCACCATCGTTCCCAAAAGTAGGCATAGCCTCGACCCACTTCGTAAAGTAGTCTATTGCTACGATAATGTACTTGTGACCTTTTTCCGAAGGCGGGTTACAAGTAGTATAATCCATACCCCACTTTGTAAAGGGTCTGACAGTAACGACTGGAAAAAGCGGAGCTGGATGAGCACGCATTTTTCGAGTATACACCTGACAAGGATGACACTTCTTGACCGATTCAATACAATCTTTGAAAATCGAAGGCCAGAAGTAGCCAGCACGCAAAATCTTTTGGGCTGTAGCAAGCCCTGATAAATGACCCCCACAAGCTCCACCGTGAGAATCATTGAGCACAGCCTCAGCTTCTTCGAAAGTTAAGCAGCGTCTTAGGATTGAATCAACCCCTCGACGGTATAAAGCATCACCAATAATCAGATAACTTTTGGCTAAGTGACGCAGCTTACGACGCTCATCTTTCGAAAAAGAAGAGGGAAACTTCGCAGTCTGGAGATACACAATGATATCCCCATACCAAGGATCTTGTGGAGAGATTTAAAACAAGTGTTCGTCCGGAAAGGACTCATCATAGATCATCTCCTCACCACAAGGCAACTCGGAGATCAATTCCGCAAAGACTAATGACTTCTTGGATTTGGCAGACATGAACTCTAGATCGAATTCCCGTAATATCACAATCCATCTATTATATTTGCCCCCAATCACTCGCCTGCTGAGGACAAACTGAAATGGATTGGCAGCTGCCAAGACATAAGTTTTGCGAAGAATAATGTAATGCCGAAGTCGCTGCACAGCATGAACTGCTGCTAAGGCTAACTTTTCTATCGGGGTGTATCGCAGTTCAGGTCCTACCAGTCCTCGACTAAGGTAGTAAATAACATGCTCAGCAAGAGCATCATCCTCCTGAACCAGAACCATACCAATGGTAGATTCTGCTGTAGCTAGATACAAAAGAAAATCTCTGCTATAATCGGGTGGACTCAGTAAAGGAGCAGAGGTCAATGCCTTTTTCAAGGCATCGAATGAGCGTTGAGCATAGTCGTCCCAAAGAAAAGGGACTCCTTTCTTCAACAGTCTCATATATCCCTTTGTAATCTCAGCATAGTTAACGATAAACCTCCGAAGAAAGTTAGACTTCCCCTGGAGACTTTGAAGTTGACGGATTGAAGACGGGGGAGGCAACCGAAGTATTGCCTCAACCTTGAAGGGATCTACCCTTATCCCTTCACTAGACACGATAAATCCCAACAGCCGACCGGATGTTACCGCGAAAACGCACTTGTTCGAATTCAAACGAATTTTATAAAAACGACATCTTTCAAATATTTGCCGGAGGTGACCTGGATGATCCATCCTCTTTCGAGAATGAGCAGCTAGATCATCTAAGTATGCCTCGATGATTTTCTTGATGTCGTGGAAGGCGTAAGACATGGCCCGCTGAAAGGTAGCTCCAACATTTTTAAGACCAAAAGGAATTTTCTTATATGCAAACGTACCCCAGGGACAAATAAATGCGGTCTTATGTTGATCTTCTGGACGGATAGTAATTTGATTATAACCAGAAAAACCGTTCATGAAGGAGAAAATCTCGTTACCGGCACACTCGTCGATAATCTGATCGATGAAAGGTGTGGGGTAATTATCTTTAGGACACGCCTTATTCAGGTCTCTGAAATCGATGCACACTCGAATCGTTCCTTGCTTTTTATATACCTGAACGGGGTTTGAAACCCATTCAGTCAGAGGAACTGGGAAAATGAATCCCGCCTTAAGCAGCTTTTCAACTTCAGCTTTGATAGCTGCTGCCTTCCTAGGATTAACCGGACGAAGTTTTTGCCTGACCAGCTTAGCGTTTTCATACGTCTTGATCTCATGCTGGATGATAGATGGGTCTATGCCAGGCATTTCCTCATAAGACCAAGCAAAAACATCCCTATACTCTTTGAAGAGCTCGGTATAGATTTGAATCTCGTCACTGGAACATTCAGCTCCAATGAAGACATTCTCGACAATATTGGGATTCCTGGAGATGTTCACCGGGATAGTAGGAGAGATCACAGCCATGTTCCCTTCAGCATAAACCTGTGCTGGTGCTAAAGGGCTCAAGACTGGGTGAACAGGTCCAGGAGACTGAGGACTTGGAAAACTTGTTTCGACTTCGCTCAAGTCAGGTAGGAAGTAAGACCGATGATGCAAGTCATCCCACGGTCTATCTATACCTGTCATTGCTTCCAGGATGGCCTCTTCAGATGGAAGAGTGGTATCTAGACAATCCTGGGCAGAAGAAGAAGTAAGCGTCCAAGCCGCAGCCACATCACCATCCAACTCTTCCGGCGAAAGAGGAGCTGGATCAGACTCTGCAGTGTCAACAACAGACTGATATGCAATCTCAGCTGCAGAAATCGGGAATGCCATTCCACCCACTTGCCCTTCTTCCAATGTGGTTGTTGGAGAAGGTAAGGTCCAAGGGTCCGAAAAATAATGAGTTCGAAAGAACTCTCTTCGAAGGGGAGCCTTGGAGGATGAAATAGCATTAATAGACACTTTAGGAGGAGGAAGATCAAAAGAACCCATCAGGGAAGAATACATTCCAACTCCTAGATTCTCGACAGGCGCCTTAGGATTATCCAACTTAGGCACAGATGAGTCAGGAGGCGCATCCAGTTCTACAGGAGGACAGTCCAGTTGATCCACCGTGACTATCCTCCCTTCGTGGGGGAAACATACAATTCGAAACAATGAGGATGCAATAGCATCCATCTCATATATCCAGTTCCTCCCCAGCAGAAGGTTGTAGTCCAAGGCTGCATCCACTACCTCAACCTCTATGTTAACGGTTTTGCCCCCAACACAGATGGGCAAAGCCGGGACAATACCATGGGGTCTGTGAGAATGACCATCGAATGCAGTAAGAACAGTGCTAGATGGAACAGCTTTGGGAGATCCAAGCGTCTTCCAACATGCGAGAGACATCACGCAAGTAGAAGCACCCTCATCAACAACCGTGCGAAAGATATTAGTCTTCCGATACGATGATTTAATATGGAAGGCCATATGATGAGGAAGTCTCTTCTTAAAATTATTCATATCAAAAGTAATCAAAAGAGAATTTTTCGGATCAATAGCCCCAATGGCAGCGAGCAAAGCACTGCGCTGAGCCGTACAAGACTGGAGTACCTCTAAAGCTGACATAGCACAAGGACTCTGCGCCAGATCTTCTACAATCGAGTAGTTCTGGGCAGCCCTCGCGTTCGAATTAATCGTTGACCGCTTAGAAGATGCTTTCGGCATCCGAGGCATAGACTCAACAGTTGGCTTCGTGATGTGAAGCGGCTCAGTAGCATCAGGAACTTCCTTAGCTTTCGAAGATTCCTCTCCACCATAATCACGGGATCTCGTAGCGACATCCACGTGAGCACTCATCATAAAGATATTCGATGGAATTTCCCCTTCCTGGGCACCTCCAGAGGAAGCCCCAGGATTTTGGTTCGCGCCAGCAATTAATTGCTGCCCTTGGGGAAAAGGGTTTGTTAGCACAGCCTGGGAACTAGAAGAACCCTGCTGAGATAACAGGCGCTGAGCATCCTGAATTTTCGGGCAAAGGCGTGTGAGATGGTCTCCAGTACAAAGCTTGCATGGAAACTTCACTTTCTTTTTCTCCTTTTGGCCCTCACCAACACGCTCGTTGGTTTTATTTGCATTGCCCTTCCCATTCTTGCCCTTCTTCTTGTTATTACGTCCCTTCTTCTTCCCATCGGATTGTTGATTTCCTTTGGGTTCGGAAGATTGGACAGCATTTATGGACAAAGACTGGGAAGGGGATGAATCAGCAGGCACAGCCTGACCAGAAGGAGCAGATTGTAAAGACAACTGCTGCAATTGAGAAAGCAGGCTGGCTGCACTACTATTGACCGATCCGAAAAGCCCGTCACCATGCGGACCAGGTTTGGGTTTCGATAAATCCAACTTGGAGCGAGGAGCATTGGGAAAATACTTATAAAGTACCCCAGACTGAGAATAGATCAGTTCTAACTGCTGGGCCCTAAAGATGGCCTGCTACTCGGAATATACCCCTGATAGGGATACATCCTTTGAAATGTCTAACTGAAGCGATTTCAAAAACCACTCGAGAAGGAACTCACCTGGAATATGGGCTTTGATAAGCCTCTTCCTTCTCCTCCATTCCTAAATATGATCAGAAATGTGAGTTGCCTCATCCTGCTTAAAATTAGCCAGGAGTTCGGTCCCAGCCTCATATCTGACGGGCAACTGAAAATGGTTAAGAAAAGTGACAGCCAGTTCTCCAAATGTGGCGAAACTGCCCCCAGTGAGCTCTATATACCATTTTGCGGCATTTCCAGTTAAGGTGCGCTGAAATAATCTCAATCTAATCGAGTCGTCGATCAGAGAGTTCGAAGAGCACCATAAGTGGAAAGTGGTGATGTGGTCTGCCGGATCTTCACCATTCTTACCTTCAAACTTAGGAATGTCCGAAGGAAGTTTGGTTGGAACCGGAGGCCACCCCGGACTATACCGAATCGGGTCATTAGTTAACTTCGACAAGTCTGGCAAGTTTAACGTTGCCAGAAATGGTAATCGAGGCGGAGCCTGAGAATTCCATCCTTGATGGGATGGATTTCCAACATTCTGAAAAGAATAGCCTGGATTTGATGAGGCACCAGGCTGCCAGAAAGGACCCGTAGAAAATGGAGAAGAACCTCCTCCCCACGTCGAGTTACCAAAACCCAGACTAGTTCCCCCCGCTGAAGTATTGACTGAAGAGGAAAGCCCCTGATAGGGGTTCCACGCATTAGATAGAGGAGAAAAAGACTGATAAGCACTCGATGCAGGAAAAGAAGCATTCCCTTGATGACTCGCGAAGAACTGATTCCCTGCCCCCGACGTTGCAAACATAGGATTCCATCCCATAAAAGTGGTCGAACTTTGCCCCCCAGACCAAGGGTTGAAACTCTGGGTCTGGGACGTAAAAGGAAACGACCCTAAAGAAGGATTGGGACTGGGAATATGCCCAGTCCCAAAGGGGAAACCCTGAAACGAAGCCGATCCACTAGCCATGTTAGACATGGGCGTAGATCCAGCTGCACCGGCGGTAAAGGAAAAAGAGGGATTTCCAGCAATGGACATCCCTGAAACGAAGGGACCAGATTGAGAAGCATATGCTTGGGTGAACCCAGAGCCAAACATAGCAGTGCTAGAAGCAATCGAAGATAGAGCTAGAGTGCCCCCTGCCTCGACAGAAGCAGGGGTCTGAATGCCCGCAGCACTCACGGTAGAAGCCGTGTTCCCAGTCGTGGCCATCGAAAGATAAGAAAGATATGGAAGATCCGGCGGTCTCTCAGACTCCGGTCCGACGTACTGAATAACAAATGGATGATCAGGAGGAAGAGGAGATGGACCTGTAGCTGCAGGCTCAGGTATATCTTCTATCTGAAAATCTTCTTCCTGAGGAAACAACACTCGCGAGGTGAGCGGAACGCTCCTCTCGGAACCGACACCGGAATCAGCAATGAAACCTTCAGACCTTAGTGGAGGATCTCTCTCCACAGCGTCAGACTCTACAGGGTGAAAACCACCTGCTAGATCGCTCCTACGCCTTCTCGAAGAAGGCTCTGTACTCTCGGGAGATAACCCCCGGACTCTCCTCGAACGTCGAGGCGCTTGATCAGCCACTTTTACAAATTTATTATATTAGACTCAAGAAAAGTGAAAAGCTAGGCAAGCTAGGAGCAAAGAGCACTCACTAAAATCAAAACCCTGAGAAACAGCAAGCAACCAGCCTCCAAGTATTTCCGCTCCGGGTGATGAGGACCGGACACCAAAATACAGGAAAGCGAAGTATAGGACCTTCCGAAAGCAGTCTGGGATGATTAGGGCCCAGAACAACTAGCGAAGGTATCAGAAGCAGTTACGCCGACCTCCTAACAACAGCCTTTGCCGGCTCAAGCACCCAAGCTTCGCAAGGGCACCCCCGAGAAGTACTGCTGGAAGTGATGCGACGTCTGCCTCAGGTACCACGGGTATTCCCCCCCGCAGTCACCTGTGTGGAACCTAGGAACAGCAACTATGGACACCAATCCGTATCAGAAGCTGGGCGGAACGGTCTTGAGGTTAGATTCAGCTAATCGGAGGGGGGTATCCCTCTTCTTAACCTTCACTTCCCCTCGCGCTTGACTCTCGGATGAGAGCTTTCCCAGTCCACCTCACGGAGTTGGATTTCGCTCAATTAATCAACTTCTATGTTTGTTTGAGCGGCCTTGGAGAGTTAACTCTCCTCTCACCTATTCCAAGGCCCTACAACCTAGCTAGCTGGTGATTGACACTTAGTAAAACTTGCTAGTTTATTTTAGATTAAATCGCTTATTTTAAGGGCTGTTGTATTAAGTCACAAGGATATGGAGTTGAAACCAATGGTGTTTTGACGCGAAAGAAATTAATAAAAACCTGACTACATGCATATGCAGTTCTTTGTCTTTCGATGAAGAGCAATTTCTATACAGGTTCTACGAGACTAAAAAATGTATTTTTCTTTTCGAATTACAAACTCACACTCACAAAAACTAAGAAGCTAACTAAATGATTCAATGCACCTAATGCAAATGACTACTAGCATGTAAATTCTAAGATGCAAAAAGTCCCTTGAAACAAGGTGAAATTTTCCAAAAAGCTCCTTCAGTTTTAACTCATCTTTTTGTTGTCCAGAAAGCCAATTCTTGAAACAAGAACTCTTAGTATAAGACAACAAAAATACTTGACAACAAGAAAAAGAAATCAAATGACAACTTCTCCTCAAAATCAAACCAAAAACTAGAAGCAAGAAACTTCACAAAAGCTCCAAAAGATATGGCCAAACGAAAATGAAAAACGCAACAACAAAAACAAAAACAAGAAAAAATGTTTTTTGAGTTTTTGAAATGCAAAAAACAAAAAGCAAAACGAATGTTTTTTGGACTTTTTTAGTTTTATAAAACAAGAGCTCAAAAAGACCAAGCACAACTATCCCAATTCAAGCCAAAACGAGACCGAATCTCAAGCACAAACTTCAACTATGCTCCCAAACCTTATAAAGCTAATGATAGCAAGATCAATAAGAGCAACGGAAGACCAAAAACTCAGCCAAGTAGCCTAGACGAATAGTGCAAACTTGCCGCAACAAAAGACTCCAAAGAAGCAAGAAAAGTTCTTTGAAAATTGCAACAAAACCCTAGCCTATGAAACTCAAGAAAACCAATCGAAAACAAAGCAAAAAACGCAATGCAAAGCACAACACAAAGATAGGAGCGAGTCAGTGAGCAGAAGATCTCTGTTCTGGTAAAGCAGAACAGCCAAGAATGCTCAAAAAGCAATCTTGGAACTCAATCCAGGAGTGTCAGCACCAACAAGAACACTCTGTCAAAAAGATTAGTTTTCGAACAAACGAAAGAGAAACAAGACTTGAAACCACTTCTGTCACACTCCAGTAAGTACAGAGACTCTGCAGACACAGGCCTCCACAGCCAGAAAGGACCAAAAACACCAGAATCTTAAAATTTCAAAATCTGCCTAGGTATACGCGCCCTAGCAGTTATGCAACCAGCGTGTATACGCGTCTGTGTTAAGGGAAACTCGCATATACGCGGGTCCCTTTATACAAACTCGCGTGTATACGCGACTGTGTGCAGACAAAAGAGCGTATACAAAGAAAGATAATGAAAAACAAAAAAGACAAGCCTGGGAAAGACACCAAGACTTTAGACTGACTGCAAGAAAGAAAACTGGACTGTGAAAGACAGAAAAAACTGTTGGAAACCTACCAAACAGCTGAAACAACCCAACAGGAGAATCACAAGAATGTGATCCCCAGTGGAGTCGCCAGTTCTGTTTTGGGGAATTAACACCCTAGAGGTTGGTTGGGATTCAACCTCCACAGAGCAGGGGCGTACTACTTAACAGAGACTCACACAATCATGCACATTCATAAAAACTAAATAGAGCAGAATGAGAGGTTTACCCGTTGGTCCTACGTTTGAAATAGATCCACGTGGAGTTCAAACTCCCTGCAACCGTCCTTCCTCCTTAACCTGAAATACAAGAAGAAACCAGCACAAAGGACAAGTTGTACAACATATATCTACTCTATATGTTAGTGAGATTCATATAAAACATTAAATAAATCATAATGAATGCTTGTATAACAAATATTCTTCATACATTAAAGCATACACTAACACGTTTATTTCGAGAACAACATGATACTTCTGTATTATAAATAGTACGTACAAAAGTAATCAAGAGGAGAGATCACCTGATCCTTCCAAGGCCTTCGCAGACCGTCGTCCGGATCCGTCCAACCCTTGCCTCGCTAAGACTCCTTCCAAACTGGTGCATACGAGATAACATATAAAGGGATGTGTATCTCAAGGAAACAAGGGTTTCCTACAATGAACTGGGAAAGTGCAGGAGGCACGGGGAATCATACTTGGATAGGGAATACCAACAGAGTATAATATCAATAATTCTCTCTCTCCCTTAGGCCATACACATGAGGGCTTTTTATAGTCCCTCCAATTAGTTTCAACAGTTGGAAACAGTTGGCCACGGGCTGGGGTGGTTGAACTACCCGAGTAACCATCAACCCAGCGCGAAATTAGGGATTTTTTATATATTTTTTAATCATTTTAATGGCATACGCGGAAAAGTCTAGCTGAACTCGCGTATACACGCGGAAAAGTATGGGCATAGTCGCGTATGAGGGATTTTACACTGTTTTTAAGTGAATTTGTCCAAGTCTGTAGGAATGGGTGCCCAAAAAGCCATAAAGCAATCATGAATCATGTCAAAGTGAGAAATGATGCTATAACAGTCTTTGTTCCAAAAAATGTTTAAGACTATCATGATCAGTTTTTACCTTGAAGTGTCTTCCCATTAGGTAAGTTCACCATTTCTTTAGTGCATGCAATATTGCTAACATTTCCTTCTCATAAATAGGTTTCTGTAAATACTTTCCTTTGATTGGACGACTTTCAAAAGCAATGGCTCTTCCTTCCTACATTAAAACAGCACCAATTCCATTTCCCGAGGCATCACATTCCACAATAAAGGTTTTTGTGAAGTCTGGCGAAGCTAAGACCAGTGCTAGGCACATTGCCTCTTTAAGATGTTCAAAGGCCTTAGTTGCTTCAGGAGTCCATGAAAATGCATCTTTCTTCAAGAATTTTGTTAGAGGTGCTACTATTCTCCCATAATTCTTAACAAACTTGTGATAATACCCTATTAACCCGAGAAATCCTCGCAACTGCTTTATGGTTGTGGGGACTTTGCATTCCTTAATGGCTTTAATTTTGTTAGGGTCTACCTTAACACCCTCGTGAGATACAATATGACCCAGATATTCCACCTCTTGTACTCCAAAGAAACATTTGGATGTTTTTGCATATAATTGTTTCTCCTGCAATAGTTTGAGCACCCCGTCAACATGTTGAACATGATCCTTCCAAGACCTACTGTAGATTAGTATATCATCAAAAAATACTAGCACAAATTTTCTAAGGAAGGGTTTGAAAATGGAATTCATCAACCCTTGAAATGTAGAAGGTGCATTGGTAAGGCTAAAAGGCATGACCAAAAATTCATAATGACCCTCATGAGTTCGAAATGTTGTTTTGGAATATCTTCAGTCTTCATTCTAATTTGATGATATCCTGAACGAAGATCCAACTTGGTAAAATAAATTGCTCCATGTAATTCATCCAATAATTCATCAATCATAGGAATGGGAAATTTATCTTTAATGGTGAGCTTATTGAGCTTCCTATAATCTGAACACATGCGTCATGATCCATCCTTCTTGTGTACCAATACTATAGGAGCAGAGAAAGAACTTTGACTTGGTTGAATTATACATGCCTCTAACATTTCTGCAACCATACGTTCAATTTCACTCTTTTGGACATAAGGATATCTATAAGGCCTGATGTTCGGAGGAACACTTCTTGGAATCAAATGAATAGCATGATCATGATCACGAATAGGTGGGAGTCCTTTGGGAGTTTCAAACACCATGGAATGATTGTCCATGACTTGTTGGAGATCTGCATAATAGATGATTTTGATGTTGGAACTTCTAGTGAGCATAATTTTGAAATTACACCTCATTTTTCTTTCTTTAGAAGCTTTTTCATGACTTTAGAGCTTATTATCTTTCCCGGCTTCCCTCCAATACCTCATAATTTGACTTCCTTTCCTTTTGAAAATTTTTTCAAGAAAATTTCTTGAAAATTAAAAGTTACCATCCCCAAAGAGTGTAACCATTGTACTCCTAGTACAACATCAGCACCTCCCATAGGAAAGGAAATAATTGGACCATTCAATACATATTCCCCCATGGCTAGCTTGATATTATGGCATTTTCCAGAGTAATTTATAGTTCCTTTATTTGCAACCATCACTTGACATTTTGGTGCTGGGTATAGGAAACAATTCAATTCCTTGGCTACCTTACAATGAATAAAATTATGGGTACTACCTGAATCAATCAACACTATTACCTTTTTCTTCTTGATATGTCCTTCTATCTTGAGATTTTAAGGAGTGGTAATTCCTGCCAATGCATTACACGATATGGTCGGACTCATTTCTTCCTCTTCTAGGGTTGGTTCCTGGTGTATATCCTCTTCTTGTTCATTTTCTTCTTCCTCTTCACAATCTATGTAAAATAATTTCTTCTCAGTACACTTATGACCTTTAGTGTATTTTCTATCACAACTGTAGCAAAGCCCTTTTGCTCTTTTTTCTTCCAATTGTTGTGGTGTCAACCTTGTAGGTTGTGGAAATCTAGGAGTAGCAACACTTCCCTCTTTATAGAAGTGAGAGGTAGGCTTCCTTGTCGCCATAATTTTACATTCAATTTTTCTTGCCAACCTAAATGCCTTCTCCAATGAATCAGGTTCCAAAACGCGAACTTCATGTTGGATGTTATCCTTTAAAGTACCTATGAAGAGATCAATCATGTGTTCCTCTGGAATATCAGTTACCCTTATATTCAATTTTTGAAGTCCTCAATGTGCTCCCCCATTAAACCCTTTTGTTTGAGATTTATCAATTGGCTAAAGAAGGTGTTGCTCTTTGTATCCTCATAATGTGTTATCATTTCCTCCGTAAAAATTGACCAAGTGACAATTTTTTTACGAGAGCAAAGCCATTGATACCATACAAATGTATTTTGTTCTAAATGTAAAGTTGCAATGCGTACCTTTTGTGTGTTTTGCACATTATGGAGATCAAAATATTGCTCCATCTGTAGTATCCATGTTACAGGATCCTTTCCATCAAACTTCCTCATATCCATTTTTGGAATATGGTGGTTCTTCCCACCAACATTAGAGTTTATGAAATCACTATTAACATTTATTTTGTTCTCATCATGAGTTTCCTCTACTATCTTTTCACCATTAGGAAACATTTCTTGTATCAACTTTTTCAAACCTTCCATGTCTGCTTTTATATCATTCTTCATGTTTTCCATGTTGTCTTTCATGTCATCCATCTTAGCTTCCATGCCATCCATCTTAGCTTCCACGCCTTTCTTCAAACCATCCATCTTCGCTTCCATGCCTTTCTTCAAAACTTCCATTTCATTTTTTGTTTCTCTTTGCGAGAGCGAAATTTGATACACTTGATCTTTTAATTTTGATAGATCATGTTGCAATTCTTCATCTTCATGAGTCATAGTAGAGCCTTTTGAAGGCTTAATGGGTTTTGAATTATTTTTATGGGGCATTTTTTAGAACCCAATATTGATATCTATTCTACAATATTCCCTTGGAATCAATTCAAATTGATTCTTCAAACAAGACTTATGAAATTTGGAAAAAATTACACACTTTTTTCTCACTTTTGAAGAGCTCAATCTTGAAATTGGATTATCTCAGCGGTTAGAGCTCTTCAATATCTAAAATTTGGCATTGAGGTAGCCTTCTAAACCCTCTTTTGAATGCCATGTGTCTGAGCTAATTTGGATTGTTCAAAGTAAAGTTATGTCCGATCTCCCACAATGACCTAATTATGGACTGTTTCAGTAGATCAAACTTGTACGACTTGCCACGTGTCAGTGTTTCATCTTTTAGCTCTAAAATTGATAGCAAAGAAACTACATTCCATTTACTTGTGGCCACTTTTGACAGCAAGCCAATCTGATGCTCAGAGAGAGAGAGTTATGAAGCTTCTCCAACGATCACCTCTTTGAGATAAAATTCAGAAGCCTAAAAAAGCACTACATTCCATAGATCATATCTCTAAAAATATTGCGAACCAAGCTCTGAAATTTTGCGATGAGTTTCCTCAGGATTTTAGCTTCGCGCCCTAAAAATTTTAGATTCTGAACCTTCATAGAAAAAACGTTATAGCGCAAATTCCACGATGACCTGATTAGATTAAATTGAGGAGCCTGCAAAAAGACCTAACTTCCACAGATCATATCTCTGAAAATATTGCGAACCAAGCTCTAAAATTTTGCAACGATGTTCTCAGGATTTTGGCTTCGTACCCTAAAAATTTCAGCTTCTGAAACTTTGTAGAAAAAAAGTTATAGCGAAAATTCCACGATGACCTGTTTGGAGTAGCGAAACCCTAGAATCCAAACCTTTGATACCAAATGTTGTGAAACCAGCTCCAAAAAGAGAAGAAAAGAGATATAAACGCCTTAGAAATAAGCCACTTCAAGGGGGAAACCTCCAGTACATTTCATGAATGAACAATTCTTGGATGATACAAATTACAGAACCTCCTTCCTATATATAGGAATCCATGGGGCCATAATGTAATCATAGTGGGGCCACAATGTAATCCTAGCCGACCTAACAATAATAATTTAAGGGTACAATAATAAAAATATGGGGGTTACAGGGGTACAATAATAACAATAAGGGGGTTACGGTGACAACAATAATGGAATATACTAGTAATATAGGGACCTAACAACTTCGGCATACTATCTCTATTTGGGGCTTCAAAATGGCTTCGGAAGTTCAGGACCCGAAAAAATGCTAAAAATAGTAAATTGTGAAAAAACTAAAAGAGACAATGGTGGGGCCCCAAGTGGAATAGGTAGGTGGCCACCAATATCCACCTGGATCAGATTGGCAATCAGGACTGTCAAATTTTAAGGGTCAAGATGGTGAAGATGCTAGTTTTCATTTGGTCAAATTTCATTTGCATATTCACAGACTAAATATTGAGTTTCCTTAATATTGTCTAATGAAGATGTTTATGGCTACCTTGGAGGAAAAAGTGATATCATGGTATGAGAGTCTACCATCTACTATTTTATATTCTCTAAAGAAATTTCATTCAGTTTTCTTTCAACATTATCAAAGATTTAATTCTTCCTTGTTGATAATTGATAGTTGTTTTGAGATCTCTTATAATTTCATTAAGTTTCTTGAAAATTTGTACAGGGATGAAGAGTGTCTAGATGATGAGATTATAGAATCCCTTCATGATTTTTCTTCCCAACAAGAATCAACAGTTTCCTCCTTGGATGAAGAGATCCTTGAGCCTTTTCATGAGAACATTTTTCATCACCAAAAAGAATCAGTAGCTCCCTCCTTAGATGAGACAGACTAGGACCAAGAAAGAGAAGTGCCAATTCCCGATCCTAAAAATGAAAATCACCAAAAAAATGTAAATTTCTTTAAAACCCAGTTTTCTCCTTTGTTTTAAGATGAAACAGATAAGCTCATAAAAAATCATGTTACAACCCAAGCGAATGTAGATTTCCAACTCTTGTAGTGTTCACACAGTCAAGAATGTGTGAGTGAAGCATCTTCCATTATTGAAAATTGAATTATGGGTCTGAATGATGATAGTCATGAGACTGATGAAGCCATACAGGAAGTTTTTGTGAGTAAACCAATTTGTGATGATGATTTTCTACAGGGAGATCAAATAACAGATATCATTTTCTTTCATGAAGAAGATAGGGTTGTCATGTTTAACAATCTTGAAGAATGTTTTATGTTCAAAGATGATTTAGAATATGATTTGAGGAGTATGAGCCTAAGAGAGAAAGTGTGCAAGTTCTAGAGTCAGAGTTTCCCATGCTTCATAAATTTGTAACCAACACTCAAATAGCAGAAAGTCATACTTCCCTATGATCTCTTATGGATCAACAACTAAGTGTTCTTTCAGATCAGAATGAAGAGTGCGCTTGTGTTTTTTCTGAATCTCAAGACAAGGTAACATTTCATATTTTTGAAGATCCTTTTACTGATTTTCTATAATTAGCAGGAAAGATGTATTTTCTTGTTTTCATGGACCAGAAGCACATGTTTAGTGGACACTTGGAGTGGCCTAGATTTTGTTTTTTTTCCTACTCGAGAAAAATGACAACAAAATTTCAGTAAGTAGCCATCTGTTGGATTGGTTACACTGGAAGGATCACTTCGCATGATTGTACATATGCTTTCAAATAGATAGGTGGTTGTCACCAAGATTTTAAGCCCTCATGTCTCGATGATATGTTGCCATCAATAAGTTTAGTAAGTTCTTTATTTTCAGTTAGTTTTAAAAGTCAGTTTGTGTCATTGAGTTGTCAATATTTAGTCCTACCTTTCAGTTTGAATTTTTTGACCATATTGGCCCAATGGTCAGGCACTTGGTCTACGGTGTTCTTGACACCTCCAAGGACATTCCATCCCCAATAAGGCCAATGTTAGTATCAGTATTTGCATCCTACCATCAATGATCAAAACATACTCTTTTCATATTCATATTAGGGGTCCCACTCAAAGTTTTTTTATCATTCCACTAGGTCATGTAAAAAATTAGTCACTGATGGTAGCCCTAGTCATAAACTCACACTCTCCCTCACAAATTCTCATTCGTTGGCCGACCTTCATGTCTTTATTAGCATAAAAACACTTTTAAAAATCTCATTTCACTATGTATTATGTCATTCAAAGTCAACCATGGAATCAGGTCATTCAAGGTCCCATTAGGTCATTAGGTTTCATTGTTCAAGGTCCAAAATGCACAATTTCATCTCAATAAGGTCAAAAAAAGGTGTGAGAATGACTCAATAAACATTTCATTATCATCTTCAGAGGATTATCATCATGTAAATATGATATTTTTAAAGTTGTAATTATGGTTTTAAGTATGAATTTCATACTTAAATGTAATTTTATTTAAAAACAGAGTTTTAATTTATTTCATTTTTTATGTAATTTTATGCTTCCTATATGTAATAAGTTACTCTTGGCCAAAAGCTGCCAACTCTAACTTCATATTCCAAACTGAAGGACACTAAATAAAAGTGAAAAGTGCCAAACTCCAACAACTTCATCCTGCAAAGAAGAAAAGTCAAAGAAAAAAGGATATTCAACATGCTTTCAAAAAAGTGAAAAGAAACATAGGAAAAGTGGGTTTTTGATCTAAATAAAAATTCACTCAAGTATTAAAGACTCTTAGACATCAATTTCAAATTCATTTTCCTCCTATTCTATCGACCAAACACTTGAGGGGGGCGAATTTTTCATTTTCTGGGAAAAATTGGAGAAAAACTTAGCAAAGGGCGCATATTTTGAAGGCGTTGCACACAGTCAGAAGGGGTTGCACACAAACAGAAGACATTGCACGTAGCCTTAAGGCACTGCTCACAACCTTAATTTTGGAAATACTGAGAGGGGGGATGAATCAATATTCCTTTCAATTAGAGCATTAGTTAATCTTCAATTATTATCAGTGTTTGTACAATGATAGCAGCAAACAAGAGGAACACAAATGCACGCAATTTTTAAGGTGGAAACCCACTCTAGGACAAAAACCACCTAATGCTTTTCTAATAATTCTTTAATATTCAACTCCAATTGAAAATAAAGTTCCAACTTCCTAGAATCTAGAAAATCATTCTTCTCCAGCTCCCACTGGATGGATGCTCCAATGCCCGAGATTCTTTAGTAGTCAACTGAATGGATGCCCCAACACCCAATGAGCTATAACTCACCCTAGCACCACCCTATCACCCTATAGAAGAATAAAATAAGAATGGACTCCCATACCAGGGAAAATGGTCCACTTTACAATGATATAGAATGATGTAGAAGAAGAATATATACTAGACCATAACCCGAAATTTTACACAGCCACCTAATGATGATCCTAGACCTCCCAACATTGCCTCTTCAAACCTTGGCAGATAGACACTAGTACAATTTTTACAATGATGTATTTACAATGACATAGTACAATGATACCTTTACAATGATTGTATGCAGTGCTGCCCACTTGAAGACTTCATAGGATGAAATTCTTGCTGCTGTTATGAACCTTGGTTGTTGCTCTTATCATGCTACCCTCTGCTACACCTTGCTTTTTTTTTCTTCCGTAGAAAGTTTGGTCCTTTGCAACCCTTGACAACACATGATCTAGCTTTTTCTTGCCTTCTAGGAGCTCGATATTGAATCTAGTGTATCTATTTTATTTTAGATCCTCAATATCTAATTTTTGGTCTTGTAGTAGTACTCAGAGTCGTCTTTCCAATGCCATAGTTTTGACCCAATTTTAATTCTTCAAGAGAGAGCTATACCCAATCTCTCACAATGCCCTAATTATGGACTGTTTCATCATAGCGCAATTGTATGGAGTGCCACGTGTCATTGTTTTTTCATTTAGCTCTAAAATTGATAGATAAAAAATTACATACTGTTCAATATCCGCCACTTTTTATGAAATTCCAATCTGATACTCAGAGAGAGAGTTATGACGAATTTACCAAGGTCACTTCTTTGAGATGAATTTCAGGAGTCTGCAAAAACCCTGACTTCCACAGATCATATCTCCAAAAATTTTGCGCTCCTTGATATGAAATTTTTACAGCAGCTTCCTCAGGATTTCAGCTTCGCCTCATAAATATTTCAGCTTTTGAACCTTCATAGAAAAAAATTTAAAACGAAAATTCCACGATGACCTGTTTCAGATGGCCCAATCCCTTGCCTAAGGAGGAAATGAAGATCACAATTTATATAAATGCTTAAGTTGACAGGGGCTTCAACAAGTGAACTTGGGAGGGTTTTTAGGAGCTTAAAAAATATTAATTATAAATTTTCAATGACCCATGCCCCAAACCCATGGGGTTTTAGCCCACTAACTAGGGGTACAAACTTCAAACATGAATATCTCTCAAACTGTGAAGAATTACATGGCGTGCCATATATCAACGAAAACATCTCGACAAGTAGAAACCATAAAAAGCATTATTGACCTAGAATATATTAATTTGGTAGTTCAAAATTCCCATGCAATATTTGGTTAGCCCCTGGTGCTGCTTGGGTTGACATCAATGATAACCGCTGATAAAAAATCTCCCCCTTTGGCATTGATGGCAACACAAGTACTCCCCTTGCGATCATGACACCTCTTCCTACAACATTCTCTCCCCCTTTGACATCAATGGCAAAGGGTAACTCCCCCTGAGACACAACCATCATGTAGACCTGTACACACTTCCACTCCCCCTGAAACACAAATGTCCTGCAAACCTGTAATCTACTTCCACTCCCCCAAATCTAATGAGAACTTGGGAGAATCCCAAGCTTCTAGTGAAGATATTTCAATGTTGGCAAATATTTAATATGTGATTCTTTTAGTGTTGCTTGGAATATTTCCACTTGTTCAACTTCTTGCATAACATCTATTCGGGAGGTTGTTACATATAGAAGACTACTAATCATAGATATGTACAACCTTTGATCCACATCCTTAGATGGGTTGTCTATGCTCAATTTGAAACCTGTTACCATTGAAGTAAGGATGGGTTTGCAATCTTCCACTTTAAATTTCTTGAGCATTTCCTTGATGTACTTGGCTTGACATATAAATATTCCTTTCTCTTGTTGAGATATTTGAAGCCCTAAGAAGTATGTCAGCTACCCAAGTAAAGACATCTCGAAATCATTTTTCACCTTTGTAGCAAACTTCTTACTTAGTCAACCATCATTGCTACCAATTATTGTATCATCATCTTTAGCTATTAGACATGCTTTAGGTTCTTCATCTACAACATATATGTTGTTTGGAGCTTGACTTGCTGTAGCCAGAATTTCACCATACACGCCTTTCCTAATTTCACATTTCATGGAGTTGAATAGTATTTTGTGTCCTTGATCACACATTTGTCCAACATTGAGCAGATTGTGATTCATGTTTTCAACCAATAGAAAATTCTTGGCTAGAGCATCTTTTCTTCCGAGAGTGACAGTACCTGATCCTATAACATTTGAAGATCCATCATTTCCAAAGGACACAGTTCCATCCTTCTTCTCTTTTAGAGATGCAAATTTATTTCTATCTCCAATCATATGCATTGAGCAACTGCTATCAACATACCACACATCTTTGTTCTTTTGAGCCTTGAAAGCGAGAGCACAATTATCATTCTTCTTCTTCTTCCATGTTCGTTCGTTCTGTGGCTTCGAAGATTCTTCTGGAGGATTTTCAAGTCTACATTCTTTGGCTATGTGTCCAAAGTTTCGACATTTGTAACATTCAATATTATTTCTTAAATGTTCAAATCTATTGATGTTTCACTGAGCCCTAGGAGGTTCATATTTGATAGATCTCCTGGAATTGTATTCATTCCTAGGGTATGTGCGACATTCTACAGCTTTATGACCAAATTTTCCACATGAATAACAGTAGCCATAAAAAATATGTTGGCACCTGGATGGAAATTTTCGTCGAGGAATTGTCTTCCAAGGCTCTTCTTGCAAATCTTTTCCAATGAAGTCTACATGCATGTCAGATCTCATAGGTTCATTTTATTTTGTTGTAGAAGGTCCTGCTTCTTCTTCTTTGTAACTGATGCAAATTTTGTCATTGTAAGATCATTGATTGTTGATGAGTTCTTCAAATGCCCTTGAGTTGTTGGCATAGTTTTGGATAGTCTTTCCTTTCTTCACTTCCTCACGCAGCGAGACTACTTCGGCTTCTAATTCTGCGCTTTCTTGGTTGCTTTCTTCCAACTTCTTTTGAAGTGACTCTTCAATGCATTTTTGTTCTTCAACTTCAATTTTGAGACCTTGAACTTGTTCTTCAAGATTATTGGAACGGATCTTCTCCGCCTTGAGATCTTTTATAAGCTTTATTGCTTCCTCATAAAATTATTCTATGGTCCATCCTTCTTCTTCTTTGTTTGATAACTCTTGTTTATTTTGCTTGGCCATAAACAATACTCTCTCATTGGCTTCTTCTTCACTATCATTGTCTTCATTGGATGATGAGCTATCTTCATTAGATAGAAAGTTCCTTTTGGATCCTTGCTTGTTGAATTTCTTAAAACCTTTATTTCCTTTTGAATTTCCATTACTTCTGTTTGGAAATTTTGCTGAAAAATGTTCAACCTCATTACAGCTGAAACATATCAATGGAAGTTTACCTTTGAATTGTCCCTTACCAATTTTTAGTTTTCTCGTGAAGTAAGCATATTCTTCATCTGAAAGACCTTCTTCATCATTTCCCTTCTCTTCACACTTGCAGGTGCATGTATTTTCAATTGAAGGTTATTTATCCTTATTAGTTATCTTATATGCAACGAACTCAGTTTCTAGATGCGAAGTACCCTCTTCTTCATCAAGTCTCATTTCATATGCTACGAGAACTCCATGTAATTCCTCTTTGCTGAGTTTGTCCAGATTTTCACTGTATTCTAAGACCGATACCTTTGGGTTGAATCTCCATGGTAACGTTCTAAGAATCTTCCGTATAATAGTCTTCTCGTCAACTGGCTCTCCCAATCCTTCCAGAGTATTGGTTATTTCATCAACGTATTGGAAGTATGCAGCAATGTTGCAATCTTCTTTCATTCTGAGTTGCTCAAATTTTGCTCTATAGATTTGAAGCTTTGCTTCTTTGACATTTGAATCACCTGCATATATATTCTCAAGCTTGTCCCATACATTTTTGGCAGTTTTACAACCCAACACCTTATGATAAGCAGATTCAATAAGTCCACTAATAATAATATTCTTTTCTTTTGCATCATTTACCAAATTCTTCTTACCTTGTTCATCCGCGGTTGATGTAAATCCATTTTGAACAATGTCCCATACTTCGTAACCTTGCGCCAAGAGATAGACCTCCATTCTTCCTTTCCAAAGTGCATAATTATTTTCATTGAATAGAGGTACACCATTCTTGGTATGCTCCATGACCTCCTTCCAGCTGTTAAACTGCTATTGAAGGAACCAAGCTCTGACACCAATTGTTGGAAATACTGAGAGGGGGGGTGAATCAGTATTTATTTCAATTAGAGCATTAGTTAATCTTCAATTATTATCAGTGTTTGTACAATGATAGCAGCAAACAAGAGGAACACAAATGCACACAGTTTTTAAGGTGGAAACCCACTCCGGGACAAAAACCACCTAATGCTTTTCTAATAATTCTTTAATATTCAACTCCAATCGAAAATAAAGCTCCAACTTCCTAGAATCTAGAAAAGCATTCTTCTCCAGCTCCCACTGGATGGATGCTCCAACGCCTGAGATTCTTTAGTAGTCAACTAAATGGATTCCCCAACACCCAATGAGCTACAACTCACCCTAGCACCACCCTACCACCCTATAGAAGAATAAAATAAGAATGGACTCTCGTACCAGGGAAAATGGTCCACTTTACAATGATATAGAATGATGTAGAAGAAGAATATATACTAGACCATAACCCCAACTTTGACACAACCCCTTAATGATGATCCTAGACCTCCCAACACTTCCTCTTCAACCCTTGGTAGATAGACACTAGTATATTTTTTACAATAATGTACTTACAATGACTTAGTACAATGATACCTTTACAATGATTGTATGCGGTGCTTCCCACTTGAAGACTTCATAGGATGAACTTCTTGCTGCTGTTATGAACCTTGATTGCTTATCTTGTCATGCTAACCTCTGCTACACCTTGGTTTGCTTCTGTCGTAGAAATTCTGGTCCTTTGCAACCCTTGACAACACATGATATAGCTTTTTCTTGCCTTCTAGGAGCTCAATTTTGAATCTAGTGTATCTCTGTTATTTTAGATCCTCAATATCTGATTTTCAGTCTTGTATTATTCCTATGAGTTTTATTTCCAATTCCACAGGTCTGACCCAATTTCGATTCTTGAAGAGAGAGTTATACTCAATCTCTCACAATGCCATAATTATGGACTATTTCAGCAAAGCAAACTTGTACATCATGCCACGTGTCACTGTTTCCTCATTTGGCTCAGAAATTGATAGATCGAAAAGTAAAGACTGTGCAATATCTGCCACTTTTTATGGAATTCCAATCCGATACTCAAAGAGAGAGTTATGATGAATTTACCAAGGTCACTTCTTTGAGATGAATTTTAGGAGCCTGCAAAAACCCTGACTTCCACAGATCATATCTCCAACAATATTGCGCATCTTGATCTGAAATTTTTACAGCAGCTTCCTCAGGATTTCAGCTTCACCTCATAAAAATTTCAGCTTCTGAACCTTCATAGAAAAAATTTATAGTTTCAGATGGCCAAATCCCTTGCCTAAGGAGGAAATGAGGATCACAATTTATATAAATGCTTAAGTTGAGAGGGGCTTCAACAAGTGAATGTGGGAGGGATTTTAGGAGCTTAAAAAATATTAATTATGACTTTTCAATGACCCATGTCCCAACCCCATGGGGTTTTAGCCCACTAACTGGGGGTACAAACTTCAAACATGAATATCTCTCAAACTGTGAAGAATTACATGGCATGCCATATATCAACGGAAACATATCAACAAGTAGAAACCATAAAAAGCATTATTGACCTAGAATAAATTAATTTGGTAGGTAAAAATTCCCATGCAATACTGGGTTAGCCCCTGGTGCTGCTTGAGTTGACATCAATGACAACCGCTGATCAACACTTAACACGCTATGCATATGTCCAGTAAAACCCAAAACAGGGAGCCATGTCTTGATAGAGCCAATCAGCACTTGGAGAAGCTACTAGCAAAGGCTAATAAAGACAATGACCTATCGAGGAGGAAAGTCAAACACCATGCCCTAAAAGAGAAAATTGCATTGGCCAAGCTCAAGGCAGCCAATGAGAAAATTGAAGCCCTAACCCATAAAAAGGAGAAGGAGAGGTTGTACATACTTGCTTAGGCTTCACTCAAAGCCTAGCAACCTCATCAGCATCCTCTCCACCAATTTTGAGCCAAGTTGAAAAATTTTAGAAGATTTTGAGTTTGATTGTGTTTTTTTGAACAAGGAAATATCAGAAAAATTTTCATATGCGCAGCACCGTAGGCGCTGCGCAAATGATAGGGACATTTTTTGGGCAAAAGGTCACCACCATTTGATTCATAATGATAAATACAGTCAGCGAAACCACTTTTCCATCCTTCATTTGCAGATTCAGGAGGTCAAAAGGGAAAAAAACCACCAAAAAATCATGTTTTTGCCCATATTTTTTCCTAAGCGCTGTTCACAGAGCAGTCTTAGGAGATTGCAATGTTGAAAGGTCAAATCAACATCATTTTGAGAGATGGAGGCATATTCAGAAAGAGGACTTGATAATATTTCCAACAAGCCATATTGGGCGTCATTTGGACACCTATATGTCAGTCAAAAGTTTCCTTGAACATGGAGGGTGCACAACCTTAAGGCGTTGTGCATATGATAGGAAAATAGCGCATATGACAGTTTGCTGATCTCTTTGGTTTTTCACTCTAAATTTTGATTTTATCTCTGAAAATCATCTTTATATTAATGTAATTCATCATGGTAAATGTAATTATGTCAAGGATAAGTTAACTAAGGGTAGATTCATTAGGTAAAGTTATCCTTTAGTCAAAATGAATCAGTTTGAGTGTAATTAGGAATGAGTCACTTGGGCCATCCTACACTTCATCTTTCAGTTCAGTACTTTGTGGATCTCTTCTTCATCTCATGGATTCAACCCCTGAGGATGAGTGAATTTGGTTTTGATCTATGTTTAGTTTCTTTATTCACTCTTATCAAGGGTTGGAATTAGTTTGGAAGTTAGCTTGTTGATCAAGGAGCTATTATACTCAATTTGGCTAATTAATCAAGAAGAGTTGCAACTATTTTTTGGGATACTTGTAGTATGATGTTTATCATTGTTTTTTCTTCAGTTTCATATGTTAGAATGTATTGTATTCATATTCATTACATATTTATGGTATGATCTCTTTCAATTTTGATAAGCAAAACACATGCTTGATTATGCTCTGTTTTGGGAAATTGATCATAGTTTGTATATTTTCCTCTGTTTAGGAAGAATACATATCTCATGCTCTTCATAGCTTCTCATCAGTCTCAAAAACACTCCATCACAATCATCTTAAAGTGATAATCCTTATGCCTACCTTTCTCCATTGAATCCCTACAACCCTTTCTCATTTGCCCTGACCTAGCTCCCTTGACCTAATTTCTTCATCCAGTGAAACGTAACCAAATAAAATCAGAACAACCCATGTACTCAATATCTAGCCTAAAATCCCTAATTCCTCCATCCCTCTTGGCTCTGACCTTGAGGAGAGATCCCTCTCCGACTTGGTAGGGCTAGCTACCAAGCCAAAAGTTTGGTCTGTGGTTACCTCTGTTGGGATTCCTTCTTTAGCCTTGGGAATCTGGCAGAGTGATAACAAGGTGTTCTTTCTGAAAATGCAACCAAAATTTTTCACCCACCTTAAACTTGTGTGGAAACCGATGTTGATCATTTCGTTGCTTGTACTTGGTATTGGAATTATTCAAGATGTCGTGCACCTGAAGGCGGATGTGGTGGATGCATTCAATAATCCTGGTTGTTTTCTCAGCCTCAAATTGTATATGTGTGGATTATGCCTTTATAGTCGCATGAGGCATGGAAACATCAATCAAACACAATGGTTGAACACCCAAACCCTCTTGAAAATTATTGTGTCTAGTCGAGCTATGGAGAGCTCTATTATAATTTTGTTTCACATAAGGAAGGCTCCCATCCTAGGTTCGTGGATGCTTGGAGTTTTACATGCATAGTATGTGCACTATCATCATGTTGACAATATTTTCTGGCCACCAGGCTATGGATGGAATCCAATCGACTTGGTGAGCTTGGTGCCCAATAAGTTCCAGAGGCCCAACCAAAATGTGCTCAAGAAGCTACTATCCCGATCTGATATAATGGTCTGTAGGATTCTAAAATGTTTCCATATTCATTCAAAGAAGAGTTTGGCAGTGCCATATGCTGTGATACTCTTCTTGCAAGATGCCAATATAGTCTTAGAAAATTTTTCCACGACCACAAATACACATTCATTACCATGCCTGGTAGAAGGGAAGCCCAAAGTATAGTCCGTGGAGATGGATTCCCAAGGTTGGTTGGGAGTTCGTAGAGGAGTGTATAGACCTTTATTCTTGATAGTTGGCTTGGTGATGGAACAATAACTGCAGGATCTGATATATTTTCCAATGTCTCATTGTAGTTTTGGACAACAAAAATAATTCTTTAGTATGGCCACATTTTTCTCCACACCAAAGTGTCTTGCAACCCCACTGTAGTGTGCCTACCAAATTATCTTGGCATGCTCTCTTGAAGGAACACAAAGGTGGCCAAGGTATCATAATAATGCATCCTAGAGATAGAAATCTAGAACTTGCATGCCAGCCACTATCATCTGGTATGTGGTGGTGAAATCTTGAGCGACCATCTGAAGATCTCTTGGTAATAAGAGTTGAGATCAATAATCAATGTTGCAATTGGGGACTTGTTGAACCTCAAAAATTTTCCTAATTTTACACCCTTTTCCATCATTTCTTCTTCCTTTTTCACAAACTCATGAATTCAATTAATGATAATTGACATATTCCACATCAAAGAAGGCATTTTTATGGTCTCTACTTTATATTATAATGTTTCTTATTATTTAATGAATTTATGTAATTAGCTACAAAATTCATGTAATTTTGGAGCTAACCTTTGTTTCTCCAGCCACCGTTATTGTTTGACAGGTTTTGAGAAGAAAATGAGGAAGCGGGTTATATGGTTATCTCTAGAATGATCCACACATGGATCATATCCCACTTACCTGTTCGAATTCAAGAAGGAATCGTGCCTACACTCACGGTCAAATATCATTCAAAGAACAAGATCAGCGGATGAAAGACTCTCGATTTTCTCTTACGTAGAAAATAAAGAGATAGCCATGAAGAATTTTCTTCTAAATAGACTTCTAATTTTAGTTTTATTTTCTATCTATAAGAAGAATTGCCTCAAAACAGTTAATCCAAAAACCTGTATAAATATCGGTCTGTTGACACTGGGAAGTAATCTATTTTTTATGATAATTCGGTGTTATGCTTTCAATCTCTCTTTTGATAATAAATAATACCAGTTATAGATCTCTGATGCGCACATAGTCTAAGTAGATTTCAAACTCGTTCTGTTGCAGAGGGCCCCTGCACGGAAAGGAGGTTTTTTTTTATAATTTTTTGTAGTTTAATTTCTGTCAATTCCTTAGTTTAATTTCTTGTTGATTCATAGTTATATTATCATCAATTCATAGTTAAAATCACATTATTTCATTGTCAGATTTTTGTCAATTCATAGTTTAAATTTCTCATTGTTTTATAGATTAGTTTCATGTCAATCAGTTTTGAGTGTTTTCTGAATTAGTTATTTACATTTACAGTTGACTATGTAATCTTATGCTTGCTCAAGTCATCTCATGAATGTGACTATGTCATTTTCCAATTGGATAGATTTGTGCATTTGGCCATACAATAACCTTAGGTTTTTAAAATTAAATAATGCTTTGCACAATAGATAATATGTTATTTCTCTCTTGCTTTTGATTTCAGTTAGCATTGTCATTCAAGTTCTTAGAAATATAATTTATGCATTCAGTCCATGGAATAGAGTTAGATTAAATTTATCTTTCAAACACTCTTAGATTTAAAACTATGACAGAGTTAGATTATAATTTTGTTTTAAAATAGATCAAATGCTCTGTTTTCGTAGAATTAAATCTTTCACGGGATAAGATAGAAAATAGTTTCATACTTGTCATGTGAATGAAATTAAATTTAGAAGTGTTCTGCTTTAAATCAATTAGATACTTTTCATAGATGTTTTTCTGACCTAGATAAGTCTAACATTTTAAGCATTCAAAGTTTTATTTATTTTTATGCAATTTAGATAAGTTAATCAACATTTCCCTTTCTTCCTTCTTTTAGATTCGTATTTCATTCATTTCATTAAAAGAAATTTGTAATTCAATTCCTTTTCTTAAAATAAAAGCAATTTTTCCTTTTCTTCCTTCTTTAAGGATAAGTTTTCATCATTAAAATTCATTTAGGTTTGGTTGTTCAGTAGCATTTAAAGATTTCATTTAGAAGCATAGATTTCATTTCTTAGATCAATTTTAGTTCTTAAAACTTTAGACATAAGGTTATCTGCACCACATTTCATTAAATTACTAACCTCGATCAATAGTTTATGATAGATTTAAGACATTAAATTGACTAAACATTTTGGCATCATTTTCAAGGAAGTGTAATTAGGAAGCCTTATTTATTACATTAAAAAAAAAAAAATGATATGCATAGAGAAAGAGACGCTAGGGGTATATTCATAGCTAGAGGTAGAATTTTGATTCCAACAACACCACTCACCCCACCAAGACCACATAGTGCCACACCACCATCTAAAACTCATATTCCATTTTTTTATCTCAAGACATAGACTCCCTCAAGTCTTAAGGTCAGAAATACAACCAGGAGATTCTCCAACTTCATCTATTAAGGCATTCTTAGAAAAGGAAGAACCTAAATCTCCAACAAAAGGAGTAACCTTTTGCACCTCTACAGGAGAACATATTCTAGCTCAAGAGTTAGAAAGCCCTAGTGAGGAAGAAGGAGAAACTTTCTTAAATATCCCATTGATAGAAGAACCAGAGGAAGAATAAATAACTCTACAGTTAGAACCTTACATTACCTCTGAGGAACCTACAATGACAGAAGAAGAAGGAGGAGGAGAAGTTCTAAATGGATATTCCTTAAGAGGAGGAAGGACAGTTGGAGGACGAGGTGGAGGAAGAGATGGAGGAAGAGGTAGAGGTAGAGGAGATCCTAACTCTGTTGTATTTCCTATAGTTGATGAGGATACAAATTTTACAATGAAAAATATTTCACCTTATGTCCTTCCCAATTTCCATGGATAAAGGAGTGAACATCCTGAAACATTTTTATTTGAATTTGAGGTTCTATCTAGATCATATGAATACTTACAAGACTCTCAAAAATTGAAGCCATTTCATGCAACACTCAAGGGTGCAGCTTTCAAACGGTTCATGGTTTTGATAACACAATCTATTAGGACATGGGATGAGATGAAAAGTGAATTTTTACAAAGATATCTGGATTATTGCACACCTATTAATAGGAAGGATGAAGTATTTAAAATTATTCAAAGAGAGAATGAAAACTTGGAAAATTTAATTGAGAGATTCAATTACAATATAAAAAGAGATAAGGTGGAACACCTAGATCAAGATACTTTAAAATTTTTCTTGTTGAAAGCCATCAGAGATGAATGGATAGATTTTCTTAACATGATGGGAAAGGGAGATATCTCTAAACTACCATTACCTGAAATTGTTGAATTATGCATTCATTTCTCAAGAGGAAAATCAAAAACTTGGAAAAATATAAGAGATCATATTCTCTCTAGAGTAAATAAATCTACAACTAGAACAGTAAGTAGGGCAGAGATTAGAAATACGCTTGATGAATTTAAAACAGATATCTTAGGTAGTCTCACTAAACAAATAAACACCCTGAAATTTCAAAATAAGAAGAAAGCTGAAATTGATGCCTTAACTATTTTATGTCCTAAATACAGGAAGAAACATGCTTTAAGAGAATTTCTTCTTGATGCAAAAGTCATAGAGACCTCTGTTATTTGTGTATAAAATAATGAAATAAAAATATGTCTCTCTATTGACAGGTCTTAAGGTTGTTTTTCAAGAAGAAGAAACTCCATCTCCAGTATATCCTCTTTGTTTTGTCTCTATAATACCATGGCAGGGGCCACAAACTCAAGGTTTTAAAAATCAAATGTATAATCAGCCCCCACTAAACAATTGGAATTATTCATGGCAACAACTTTGGTCCCAGCCTCAACCTTGGACATAAGGGATGAAAAATCCTTATGGTATATACTCTCAGTATCACCAGTATCCACAATCCTATCCAAACTATCCTCCCTAAATTTCTCCACAACAAAATCAACCACCCCAACTCCAAAATCATAACCCACAACTTTCATTACCATTTCCACAAAGAACAAATCAGCTATCTGCCAAGACATTACCAAACCCAATTAATAAAAATGATCAAAATGCTTATAACATATAAGGACACAACTTTCCAGCTTATATGATTAGTCCACTAGATCTTAAAAATTTCCAACTTAGATCTGGTATAGTATTAGAAAGGAAAAGCCTTCTGCTGTTATTAAAAAAAAATATAATCTTGATGAAGAAATTTCTCTACAACAAAATAAAAATTATGGAGAAGGGACATCCCTTCATCAGAATCAAAATTATGAAAATTAAAAAGAAAAAGATCCAATAAACTCAACTACTATCATAGAGCAACCTTCAGTATCTATTTTTAACCTACTTTTCCTAAAATATTACAAATCAATAAAGGGATAGAAAAAAAATAATTTGTTGCCTAACTATGATATTCTAAATGAATTGAAAATTTTCTGTATCAAAATCCCTTTGTTACAGGCCATTAAATAGATTCCTATTCTAGCTAAAACAATAATTGAGTTGAGCATAAAAAAATCAGGAAGAAAAACAAAAGAAATAAAAAAGATTCAGTCAGTAGGAAAAATTGTTAACATTATGATGGGAAAATAACCATTCAAAAATATTTGGACCCAGGAATTCCAGTTGCAAAAAAACATATCAATGGTATTGAGATTCCAAATACATCAATTGACTTAGGAGCAGCCATCAACATCACGAGCAAGCAAACCATGGAACAACTTAGGCTTCCAAACCTTCAGTATACACCAACATTACTACAATTAGCAAACAGATTAGTAATCAAGACAGATGGTGTATTAGAAGACATATATGTTTCCTTGGACTCTTGTGAATAACCAGTTGACTTCATGATATTAAATCCGAAGAACAACCTAGGGGGACATCCATTACTTTTAGGAAGACCTTGGTTAGCTATAGCTTATGCTTTCATTAGTTGTAGATCCAGTGATATGTTTATTTCTGATGGTAACTCAACAAATAAATTCACTCTATATCCTCCAGCAAAAAAAATCATAGAAATATAAAATGAAGAATGGATCTATGATGGCAATGATATACAACCTCTCTTTATTATTTCTCATATTAGTGAAGAAATTCAAATTTTAAATTCAATAGAAAACTTTGAAACATCCTCACTAGGTGAAGATGAGCATAGTTTTCAAAAACAATGAAATATTGAATACTTGTCATCTAGACAGATGTCTTTATATTCTATGGAATAATTTGGTAAACTCTATAGTTGAAATATTTCCAAGAAAATATTTAAACATAAACAAAAACTTGGAGAAATTCCAACAAGAAGAGTTAATCAAAACATTTCAAAAACATTCTTCTACATATGCATGGGAGTACACTAACATGAAGGGAATTAATCGTGAGACTTGTATACATCATATCTACATTGAGTAAGACTCTAGGCCTATTAGACAACCTCAAATAGGGATGAATCCAAATCTTAGGAAAATTGTGAAAGAAGAATTGCAAAATTTGCTAAATGTAAACTTCATTTATCCTATTTCAGATAGTCAGTGGGTTTCTCCCTTGGTGATTTTACCTAAAAATAATGGTAAATGGAGGGTATGCATTGATTATCGAGAATTGAATAAAGCTACTCTAAAATATCATTTCCCATTACCTTTCATAGATCAAGTATTGGATACATTGGCAGGTAAGAAGTATTTCTCATTCTTGGATGGTTTTAGTGGTTAGAATCAAATTCAAGTAGCACCTGAAGACCAAGACAAAACCACATTCACCTATCCATGGGGAACCTATGCTTATCGAGTACTTCCTTTTGGATTTTTCAATGCACCTGCAACATTGCAAAGGGACGTATTAGGAATTTTCTCTGATCTAATACATGATTGTGTGGAAGTATATATGGATGATTTAACAGTTTATGTAAATTCTTTTGAAGAGGCTCTTGAAAACTTGGAAAAGGTTCTTAAAAGATGAAAAGAGGAAAATCTTTCATTAAGTCATGAAAAAATATTTATGATGTTTACTAAAGGAATTGTTTTAGGACATCACATTTTAGGGGATGGAATTAAATTAGACTCATCCAAAGTTGAATTCATCTCCAAATTATCAATTCCAAGTTGTCAAAAGGATGTTAGAATTTTTCTAGGTTTTACAAGGTACCATAGAAGATCTATATAAAAACTTCACTAAAATTGCATCTCCACTCTTCAAATTGGTTACCAAAGATTGTGAATTTATTTGGAATCATGATTGCCAATTGGCATTTGAAACTTTAAAAGCAAAAATATATGAAGCACCCATCTTAAGAGGACCAAATTGGAAAATACATTTTCACATTTCAAAATATGCTTCAGATAGAGCTCTGGGAGTTGTATTAGGACAAAAATATTTGATCTCCTATGCCATCTATTACACAAGTAAAATTTTGACTCCTGATGAGTTAAATTATACTATAACTGAAGAAGAGTTTCTAGTTGTTTTCCATGCTATTAACAAATTCAGACACTACATCACTGGATATGAAACCTTTATTCACACAAACCATTATGCAATTTGGTATTTAATGAATAAATCTATCACTAATATCATAATCACAAGATGGTTATTACTCCTGCAAGAAATTAACATCACCAATCTAGACCGACCTGGAAAAAAAAAAAACAGTTGTTGATTTCTTTTCTAGAATTCAAAACAACAATAATGATACTCTAGTAGAGGATAATTTTCTTGATGAATCTCTCCTTGGAATATCTACTAAATCTCCATGGTTTGCAGATATTGCTAACTACTTCGCTATAGGAAAATTACCATCATACTTTTTTCCTAGAGAAAAAAGAAAAATAATTCAAACAAGTGCATTATACTCATGGAGCCAGTGGATGAGACAAAGGCTGAGTATGTGGGGAGCGCGACGGAGGTCATGGAGAAACCCTAGCTATGGCGATCTGCACTCTCCTTGACGACGAACTCACATCAGAATGAGTCTCGGGATGTGCTATGGAAGGCCATGTAGGCCACCACCTCGTGACCATTCATGGCTTGCACTTATTACCAGGTTTATTATTTGACCTCGGTTCCTCCTTTTTAGCTGGGTAGGGGTTTTATTATTCTCAAGGTTTGGCAATGAGAAATCTGTGACTCTACGAATTTGAGCCTTTCACCGACAGTTTTATCTTGGGGGGTCCATTCAACCTGCACCGACAGTATCGTTATCACCGGCGCTTTTCACTCTGCTGGTGGCAGTGGGTTTATTCCCTTCTCGTTTTCTTTGTGCCCCAATTTATCCCACTAGCCTCGAAATAGTGCAGCAGGTTTAACGATTTTCGGGCTTTCTGTTTTTCTTTGCTGGACAGTGGCCATGTCAGACGAAGAAGTGGACTACTCGGTAGACCCTTTGGAACATGGCCATGTTTTCACTCAAGGTTCTTACCCTATTGACATGGATTTAGAGGACAAAATGGACTCTGATAAGGATGTCGTGGAGGTAGAAAATGGTGGGTTGGAAGTTATAACCCCCACTGGCAATGGAGATCCCGCAGAATCTGGCATTGGGTTCAGAACCCCTACCACAAAATGCGACCTCTCCAATATTTTCCATCCCCTCACCATACGTTTTGAGAGCTTGCGAGAAAAAAACTCTGGAGTCACCGAAACCCTTTGCTACTCCTGGGCATTCTAATGTGATTGGGGGTTTCTCTTACACACAAGGAGATTCACATGGTATCGATATACTCATTCTGCAAGGTGGTATTTTTCCCTCTACTTACCAGGTTATACCCGAGATTCCTATATCGACCATCACCTCCAGTTGTTTCAAAGGAATTCCAACCTCGACTCAACCACAGGGTGATTCGAGGGCTTTTGACTCTGACGAAGCAGTCGAACCGGTGCAGACCTCACCTTGTAGACATCCTCAATGCAATAAGAGGAAACAAAGGTGTACTTGGAGTCAGACTAAGAAGGATTTCTTCATCAGTAAATAAGTGAGTATGGAGGAGGTCGTGCAGAAATCTCAGACTATTCTAGTAGGCAGATTCTGCGATAGAAGCTACACCAGTGCTAGACTTAAGATATGGACAGCAGAGATATGGGGCAATTATCTCCCACTGGTTCCGGGGGTACTAACAATGAATAGGGGTTGGTTTTCCATTATCTTTCCGTAGGCAGATATGTTCGAGTGGGTGCTATCCAAATACTGGCACATCGAGATGAACCCAGTCTTATTGAAGCGTTGGACACCCTTATTTGACCCCGACAAGGAGAAAGCAGAGGAAGGTCCTATCTGGGTTAGACTACCAAGACTCCCTCTCCATTTCTGGAATGAAGCTCTCTTCAAATCCATTGGGGATGATCTGGGAACTTACCTAGACCACGAAAAGTCCTATCTAGACTCTAGGAATATTTCAATGGCAAGGATCCTTGTTTTTCTGGACACAAGGTAGGGGCTCTTTGAAGCTTATAATATTTACGTCAAAAATATGATGAGGTTGCAAAATTCTGGATTATGAAGGGGTACCCTTCAGATGTCAAAGGTGTCATGTAGTCAGGTACTTATTCAAACAGTGTCCTCTTATTGAAAGACCAGTGACTCCTCCCAAGATTCTAGTTCATATGGCCACTCAGACTAAATATGGTGACGTATTGAAGGACCAAGTCGACTTGGTTCATTTGGCAGGTGGCACCACACCTTCTAGACACTTCGTGCTCCCATTACTAACCCACAGACACATGGAGACTCCTCTCTCTCGCCTCATCTTCAGAGTACACCACTGGGTAATCCTACCACCCTCTGTGAATTGATTGTTAAATCATTGCATTTTTCTTATGGCATTGATTGTTCTATTTCGCATCATGGTTTTGCCTCTGTGCACTATATTATGAATCCCCTAAATTTCCCTGTTGCATCTTCCCCTCCATATGTTCCTCGCTCGGCTCCCATAACCTCGTCTGATGAATTATCCCCCCATTTGACACATTCTTCTGAAGGTATTTCTAGGGGGCATCCCTACAATCTTCGATCTTCCTCCTGAACTCTTGAATTGCAATCATCTGGCATTGGGGAGGATTCTGGGGGTTATTGCCTGAGATATTTGAGAGGGTGACCCTCATCAATGACCAGAGCTATTCCAAAAGCCGAAATAGAGGTTGCGGTGAGAACTCAATATTCTATTGAGCGGGTTCTTAGAGAAAATAACACCCATGGTGGAGGTGAACCATTATTTTCCTAGTCTTTAATTGTCGGGGTTTAGCCAACCCAGATAAAAAATTGGCCCTGAGAGCTCTACTCGAGTGTGTTAAGATTGATGTTTTATTCCTTCAAGAAACTCTTGGAGTTGGCTCTTTTATATATCAAACCCTAGCTGCTATCTTTCCCGATTGGACCATCTAGACAATCGATGCTAGGGGGAGATCTGGTGGGTGTGCCATTGGACTCAATAACAGATCGATTATTGTTCATGGTAGGTGGGGAAGGGATGGTATTCTTGGAGCTGATATTACCATTAGTGATTCTGACAGCATGATCACTCTGAACAATTTCTATGGACCTTGCCATCATCGGGAGGCTTTCTGGGAGCATTGGATGCATAGCTCCATCATGCAGCGAGACAACATCATTATGGGGGGGGGACCTCAATTTCTCCATTGGGCTCTCCGAGTCCTGGGGTCCGAGTACCATCCCAGATTATCTATCTAAATACTTCCACAATATCGTTGTTGCTACTGACCTACTGGACCTGGCTATGCCTAAGAAATGCCTGACTTAGAGGAATAGGAGGATGGGCAATGCGGCCCTGGCTAGGAGACTTGATAGATTCCTCATCAAATCATCATTAGCAGAACATTTTGATTCGGCTTGGAAATGGGTTTGTACAGGTGGTTCCTCAGACCATTCACCTATCTATTTTGAATTTTTGAAGGGTATACAAAATCCTCGTGCTCCCTTCAAATTCAACTCTACTTGGTTGGATGAACAGAAGCTTCGATCTATGGTAATCAAATATTGGATCTATTGTGCTCACCTCCCCACATAGGAGTCTGCGAGAGTACTCTACGACAACCAGGCCCGTCTTAAATATCATACCATTATCTGGGCAAGAAATAAGAAAATTAGAGAGAAAGAATCACTAGAGAACATCGAGTAGGAGATTTTCTTTTTAACTAGCCCAAACCTTATAGGCTTCAGCTCATTAAAAGAAAAATACAGATTGATTTCATTAGAATTGGAAAGAACTAAAATTCTTCATGCATAGGAGGAGGAGTGGAGGCTCAAAAGCAGGGAAATATGGTTGCAGGCTGGGGATGATAATACAAATTTTTTCCAGCAATGTTCCAAGGGTCGTCGGATTTTTAATAAAATTTGGGACCTATCAGATAACAATGGTCGAGTGGCTCATACACATACCCAACAGGATGAAATGGGTATGGATCACTTCTCTAGATTGTACAGGGCTCCAGAGAATGCCAATCTATTGGAAATTATGGAGATTTCCAGGAATCTACATAGATTTGTTGATGAGGATCAGATGGAGGAGCTCAATGCACCTGTCACATTGGAGGAGGTTAAAGGGGTACTGAAATGGTTCAAGAAAGACAAAAGCCCTAGGCCCGACGGATTGCCAATTTAATTTTATCTATCGTTCTTTGAACTCATCGGCATGGACCTTCTACAGGTCATTGAACATAGTAGGACCACTGGATAGATTTATGATGGTTTTAATGCCACTTTCTTAGCCCTCATCCCCAAGGCAGAGAAACCCCTATCTTTTCATGACTTAAAACCTATTTCTCATTGCAACTACATATACAAGGTGATATCCAAAGTAATTGCTAACTGCATTAAACCCATCCTCTCCTCCCACATTGGACAAGAACAATTTTATTTCCTTCATCATAGACAAATCCATGATGCCATTGGCACAACTCAGGAGGCCTTGCATTCCATCAAACTCAAGAATCTCAAATCTACCATCCTCAAGATTTATTTGGCCAAAGCCTTTGATTGTGTCAATTGGGATTATTTGAACCTTATACTTCTTCATATTGGGTTTCCTCCTACTTTCACTAACTGGATTATGGGGTTCATCACCAATGCCTCATTTAGTATACTCATAAATGGGGTTGCTACTGATTTCTTTCACGCTAGAAGGGATCTCAGGAAAGGTTGCCCTCTCTCCCCACTGCTTTTTCTTCTTATTATGGAAGGACTATCATCCCTTCTGAACAAAGCCAAAGTTGAAGGTTCTATCCATGTGATCATTATTAATGATTTGGTACAACTGAATCATTTATTGTTTGTTGATGATGTTATAATATTTTTGGATGGTTGTTGCCAGGATAACTCTAAATTTCATAATATCCTCAAATTATTCAGCATGGCTACTAGTATGAGCCCTAATCACCAAAATTCCACCATTATCATGGTTCATTGTATAGTTAACGAACGTAGACAGGATCTAGGACTCTTCCACTTTGAGCGCAAACTCCTGGAAGAGGGTTTGAATTACCTTGGTTTTCATCTTCTGCCAAATAACTACCGTGTCAAATACTGGAACTGGCTTATCACCAAAGTTGATCATAGGATCAGTTGGAAACAAAGATGGCTTTCCAGAGCAGGCATATTGGTTCTTCTTAAACCAGTCCTCGAATAAATCCCTGTATATTGGATGCGTTTGGCTTGGATTCAAAAATGGGTGACCTCTAGAATTCAAATGATATGTAGACAGTTTTTATGGAGAGGCAAAAAGGAATGACATCCCCATGTTTTGATCGCTTGGAGAAAGATTACAAAACAAAAATCATGGGGTGGATGGGGACTCAAGGATCTAAACCATTTTGCAACTGCTCTTGCGGCTAAGATGGGTTGGCATCTCCTCGTCAGAAATATTTTATGTAAACGGGTCACCCATTCTAAATATATTGCACCATTTACTACTATGGACTGAATCAGAGGGCATAAAATGCCTCCACATAGCTCATCTATCATTTGGAAGGCCATCTCCAGATCCATCTACCGCATCAAGAATGGCTTGGCGTGGCGCATTAGTTCTAGACAACAGTTCAAGATTGGGATGGATGCCTGGTCAAGGAGCAGTAACAACTTCAGATTTCCAGATGGTATTTCCCAGCACTTGGCCAGATATAGTATTTTATTCTTATCTCAGATTGCTAATCCCCCCAATACGACTTGGGATTCTCAAGCATGGCTATCGACATAGACCCTTGACATCCCTAAACATTGGTGGTTAGATTGGAATCGCTACATTCGTACACTCAAAATCACTAATATTTTTTTAACTCTTCGGGATGATGAAATCATTTTGGAAATTTCTCCCAGTGGTCTCTACACCCCCAAAGTTGGCTACACTTCGCTATGTCACATCATGGATCCTCAGGCTACAAAATGGTGGTGGAAATTACTATGGAATCTGAATGCACCACCTAAATTGAGATTATTAATGTGGTGCATTATTTCAAACTCCACCCCGATGGAATACAACCTCTCTCGTCATTCCTATTACGGTCCATCCAGATACAGTCTGTGCCTATCTCATGTGGAAGATGTAAATCACCTATTCCTTGAATGCTCATCCATCATACCTCTTTGGAATTTCACTAGCGTGGTAGTAGGATGCACTATCTCTTGGCGGGGTAATTCTGAACAAGAGGCTTGGGATAGCTGGTGCCAGGAATCACGCCCATCAAAACTCTAGAACCTCCCATTGCTCATTTCATGGGGTATTTGGATGGTGAAGAATCATATCATATTCAAGAATAAGGGCATGGACTCAGAACACATTAGTAGGCACATTGCATCCATTTACCTTATGATTCCAAATGATGATTTTGATAACATCACGAGAACCATTATTCCAGAACTGATTGATCATAATTATCCATGGGTGTATTTTTATGGAGCAGCTAATAATTGGGGTTGTGGTGGGGGTGTGGTTATTTTCATAAACAATATTCATTATTTCCACCTCAATATGGGTCTTGGCCTAGGCACCAATAATTATTCAGAGCTTAATAGCCTTATATTACTTCTTCATTTTTCTCGAGAACAATAATGCAACAAGATATAGATTTTTGGGATTTTAAGATCATTATTGATTGGATCAATCTGAAATCACATTGTCATACACACATTATTAGAGCACTATTGGATGAGGTCTTTACACTTAAAGCATATTTTGATCATATTACTGTATCTCACATTTACAGGCAGAGAAATCAGGTGCCTGATCAATTATCCAAGGAAACCTTGCAGTTAGACTGGGGCAGATGGAACATTACTGAATACACGGGAACCCAGACTTATCAGTATTATCAGAGGCCATTTATTGACGACTTAAAGGACCCAGAAACAGTCTAGTTGACTACAATTTTTGGTTTTTGACATTATACAACGGCGGATTTTATTTATTTTATGAACCTTTTTGTATACTGTATATAATGACACTAGATAGTGATAAATGTTAGCAGATATGATATGAATGAAATACGTTTTAGTATGAAAATATACTGCTATAGCTGATCATTTCATAGAAGATATACTAAAAATGCAACATGTAATTTTTCTTATCATTAATGAAAAATTACGATTTTTTTCCTAAGAAAAAAAAGTTCATTATATTCATGGGTAAATGATGAATTGTATAAAACAAGTCCAAATCTCATCATCAGAAGATGTGTCTGAGAAGATGAAATGCCTGAAATTTTGAAAGCATGCCACGATGAAACTTGTGGTGGACACTTTGCTGATAAGATGACTTCCTATAAAATCCTTCATTTGGGATATTATTGGCCATCCATCTTTAAATATGCCAAGGAGTATGTCAAAAGGTGTGACAGTTGTCAGAGAATGAGGAAACATGTTCCTACAGATGAAATTCCCTTACAACCTCAGGTACTCATCGAACCTTTTAAGAAGTGGACCCTAGACTTTGTTAGACCAATCAATCCACCATCAAAACAAAAGAGGTACATTCTGGTTTGTACTAATTATGTCACTAAATGGGTAGAGGCTAAAGAACGTTATTTTGCTAATGAAAATGTTGTAGTTTCATTTCTCTTTGAGGATATTTTCACTCATTTTGGGGTCCCAAGGGAAATTGTGATAGATCAGGGATCTCATTTTACATCTAGGGTGGTGTAGAAGATTGTGGATGAATATAAGATCAAACATAGAAATCCTACTCCATATCACCCACAAGAAAATGGACCAGTGGAGTCCACCAATAAAGTGATCAAAGCAATCCTCACAAAGATTGTACATCTACATAGGAAGTATTGGGCAGATAGACCTCCTGGTGCCTTATGGGTCTACCAGACTACATGGAGGAATACAATAGGACATACTCCCTATGAATTTGTTTATGGGAAGTAATTCTTGATTCCAATAGAATTTCAAATCAAAACCTTCAAGATAGCAGTCGGATTGGGACTTGATTTATCAGAACCCCAAAAGCACAGAATGGAGCAACTTAATGAGCTTGATGAGATTAGGCAAGATGTAGTTAAAAGAACTAGCCTAATCCAACAAAAAAGGTCCAAATGGCATGATAAGTACATAAAAGAAAGAAAATTTTAGGCAGGATATTGGGCACTTTTGCTCGATTCAAAGTTTAAAGACTTCCAAGGAAAATTTTAGACTCATTAGCTTGGGCCTTATGAGATCGAAAAATTATTTGACAATGGGGCAGTCAGGATAAGGACAATTGATGAATAAAACGTACCTCTTCTTTTGAATGGGCATCGATTAAAATTCTATCATAAGCCAATTAAAAAGGAGGAATTTATCAAACAATTTCAGGACAATACTGATATAAAGTTGGTGAAGAAGAATATTTCTTCTTCCTCAACTTAGTCTTATTTTTACTTTTCATATATATATATATATAATTCAAAACAATAATAATAATAATAATTGTATAAGTATGAAAACCAATCAATGATTGGCATCCATATACAGAAAATACAAGGTGAAAATCAGAGTTCTGACATCTTATATTTTCTCCCATTCTAAAGATCCCAAATTCTTTATTCCCTTTCTTTTTTTGAAGCAATAAAAGAATTAGCTACATAATTTATACATTTTTGCAGCTCTCAAAATAATCCGCAGCTATCATTACATTTTGCAGCATTGTTACATTTTTTTCAGCCTATTGAAGCAGAACATATTGAACAGAAGAAATTGAAGACTCCATTGAAGATCATGCTAAAAAGACACCTGAGGAATCAACACAAAAATAAGATCAACAAAGGTTAGTTCCAAGGTATGTTACAAAATTTGTTTAAATAATAAGACCTAAAAAAATTAATGTATATAATTTAGATGATCATATGTTTCCAACTCAGTATGTCATCATTAGAACTGATTGTATTTGGATTCACATCACAATTCCATAATCTGACTACTTCATCTATATCATATCCAATAATAATCAAGACCAATTTCATCTATTAATGATTAATGGTCATACTTTTGGAAATGTTGTCATTGATGGCAAAGGAGGTAGCAGATGCAGAGAAAGGAACAGTTACAAGGAGACAAAGACAGACAATGGAGGCAGCAAAGAGCAAATGAATATAAATGAGAAAGGTAGAGGCGGAGGAAGCAAATACAGAGACAGAGCCGTTATCACAATAGTAGAAGCAGAGGCAGAGTGACAGAAGCGGCAGAGGCAGAGCCACAGCTGTTATTGCAGAGAAACCGTTGTTATTCCAAGAATATGTATATATATATATATATATAAATTCCGAGAATCTTTTATACAGCCGGGCGTTACACATAATATAAATTAAGTTCTGGACTTTATATTCAAATGCTCTTTATTTAGTTGAAGAACTTGACTTCTGGTCGATGCTGTGTTTTAAATTGTACATTGTAGTGAGCTCTGTGTCAAAGAAATCGAATCTCACTAACCCATGTATAAGAACCATAATCATGAATGGAGGCGGAACCAAAACAAGGGATGTATATATGGTAGAACTGTGCGTCAACAGTGATTTCGAATCATAATAATACATTGAGAAGTAAGCAATTTTTTAAATAATAAAGATGGATGGAACCATGAGCGGGGAAGTGGAACCATGACCCGATGAACAGTAGCAGTGGTTTGGAGCGAACGATGGATTTCATCGCACCACTATTATACGGAAGGCGGTATTTTGGAGTTTCGCAGTGATTCCATTGATTGATCGGCGCGTGTCCCTGGATGAACAGTAAAACCACTGTTTAACTTGCGCCATCGCGCATTAACTATCGACCAGAGACGCCGAGCGAAATTGACACAAGCCGTTGATCTGGAAGAGGGCCATCGGACGGTGATCGTGCATCGGACTTGCCCAGACTTTAACCAAGGTGCGCAAACGATAGTCCAAATGTGACGCGCCATCGCACAAGTTGCCCGTGCGATATATGTTGGATCGGGCAATGCAATGACAGTCGTCGGATGGGCGCGTGAGTTAACAAAGGTACGGTCTATGCATTCACAATTGTACTGTGGGCCCGGGGTGGAGATATATACAATGAATTTGGTCTATATTAATGATGTTTATTAAATTTTGACGGGTTATTAACATACGGTGGAAGACTAAGGTTTCTAATTAATAAAAAATTGCCAATTGTCTTTGGAATCCGTTGTAATGGTTCCAATATTAAAGAAAGCGCAATATATGTGTGGATATATTATGTATAATGACTGTATATGTGAAGTGGTGAAACATGGAATTTGTGAATATGGTTTAATACGCCGAGGGTCAATTATTATGTTGCGTAGAATGGTTGTAAATACAGAATTAGCACATATGTACACATAAGAGTGTCGGGTTATAACTATAGAGGAGTATTGAATTAATATCACAATTCTCTAAATTGAGATATTAAAATAACCCAGACTTGTTTATATAAATTGCCAGCATGGAATTAAAGAGAAGTGTGATATTGCCCAGATTGGGAAATGATTGGGCATAAAACTTGAATGCAATTATGGAAAAGGAAAAATAAGAGGAGAGCATGCAGAGATACACGAAGATTACAGGTTTGACAAGAATATGTACAGGAATGAGTTGGACAGGAGAATAAGCACAGAAAATAGGGAATATGCAGATGACAGTGAACAAAGAGTATGCAGAATAGGTTCTTAACAGCAGTAGGAAAAGACAAATCCAGTAAAGCCAAAATCCATAAAAGGAGCTGAGTAAAATTGAAATATGTAATTAAAAATGTGAATGTAAATGTTGTAATTAATTTTTTATTGTTTGTGATGCAAAGGAAAGTATCCTAAGGAAAAGTCAAAATCCCATTGTAGCATGAAATTGTGCACATATTTTTTTTATGTTTTTAAATTGAGTTGGATAAAGAAATGAGGAGGCAGAAGACCAAGGGGTATGACCATCCATTTCGAATTCCTAGAGGAAAACAAACAGTCATCAAGAAATTTCTATAAGTAATATCAAATTGATATGCAAAAAGAGTGAGGAGTGAGAGAGAGAGAAAATATAGAGAATGCAGAATATAGAAGAATAAAGCAGAGAAGATTAAGAGAAGAAGAGCAGAAAGAGAAGCTACAGAACATAGCTGATATCTGAAGCAAATCAGCAAATGTTCAGCTTGACAAATTGAGGAAGTTGGTGCTTCCCTATCAAGTTGCAGCTTGATAGATGTCAGTTGTAGTTGACTGAGGTTGAAGCCTCCTGTAGGTTGGTGCCTACAGAAAATTGAAGGGATTTGGTGCTTCCTTGCAAGTTGTAGCTTGCAGAATTGAGGTTGTAGCCTCCTGTAAGTTGGTGCCTGCAGAAAAACAGTGGTGAGAGGGAGTTGGAGCTTGCCTTTGCATCACAACAACAATAAGATGTGGTTTTCTCCCTTTATGGGTTTCCACTTATATCTGGTGTCTCTGTGCATGATATTTATAGGTTGATCTTGATATGTACTATCTACTTAATAAACGCCACTCTCATATTAAGTCTACTGCTATATTAAACTAATACTTGTTGCTTACATTCTAGATTACTCACACATTAAATTGGATATGAAATGAAGGTGTAAATAAGTTTAATGAAAAGTTTTAAAAGATCAGGAATGTGTTAAACTGATTCACCCCCCCCTCTCAGTTTAACTAAAGGTTCAACAATTGGTATCAGAGTAGGTTCCTTTGTTCAAGTCTAACAACTGAAAGGAGATCCTAGGTTCCCAAGATGGCTAGTAAAGAAGGATGCTCAACCAATAAAGCCCCTTTCTTCACCAAAAAGCAATTATGCCTTCTGGAAAATCGTGGATGAGAGCATACATAATGTATTTAGGATTAGAAGTTTGGGATGCTGAATTGAATACCCACAAAGTCAATCGATTCGAGAAAGAAGCTAAACAAAACTTTGTAGCTAATGTGAAAAGCAATGAGTGCAATTGAATGGACTATGTGGTCGAGTTTATCAAAGTAATGCACAATAAGACTCGCTTAAAGATATGTGGGACACTTTAGAAAATATTCATGAGGGAAATAAAAGGGTAAAGACCGCCAAACTCAAGTATATAGAGCCCAGCCTTGAAAATTTAAAAATGAATGATGATGAAGATGTTAGCGCCTTCTTCTTAAAAGTTGCAGAAAGAGCTAACAATAAGGAAAGCTTTCCCCGAGAAACCATGCCAGAAAGTATAATTGTGCAAAAGATTCTAAGATCTCTTCCATCCAGATTTAATCCCAAGGTGTCTGCTATAGAAGAAACAGCCGATTGGGAGACCTTGACCATGAACCAACTACTTGGAAATCTAACAGCATATGAGATGAGGATTCCATAGAAGAAACCAAGTACGAGGGAGGCAGCTTTTAAAACAGAAAGGAAGAAAGAAGAAAAGGAAGGCATATGCTCTTTCTCTGATGAAGAAGAGGCTAAATTTGTCAAGAAACTGGATAGAGGCTCAGGTAGATATAAAGGTAAACTTCCCTTCAAATGCTTTAACTGTGGAAGAGTTGGACATTATGCGGCTACGTGTCCTCACAAGAAGGTAAGAAATCAAGCTCAAGAATCAGAGAAAAACACATCAAAGAACTGGAAAAAAGGAAAGAAATTCAGCAGAAATTCCTTCTATGCTCAACAAGACAGCAGTACATCTGAAGACTCAGATGAATCCTCAGGAGAAGAGGGAACCTATGATTTTTTACTGATGGCCATAGAAGATCTTGATGACTCTTACTAGAAGAAGAAGAAGAAGGGGAAGTTGACCTTGAGGGGGAGCTAAGAAGTGCTCTGGAGGAGATTGAAAAACTCAAACTAAAATGCAGAAAACAAAAAGAGATTCTCCTCAAATGTGTGAAAGAAGAAAAAAATTTAGAAGTCCTCATGCAGCTGAAGGTAAAGCCTGAAGAAGCCAAGAATATTGAAGATATGTTACTTCAGCAAATCAAGGATAAAAATCGAGAACAAGAGAAGCTGGAAGAAGAAATTGTATGTCTGAGGAAGAAATTAGAAAGTGCTCAACAGAAAGTGTCTATATACCCTTCCCAAATGACAAGCTCTGGTAAGTTGAATGAAATCTTGGATGCTCAAAGATCTCCTCTAATAAAAAATGGGATAGGCTATGAAGGAGAATCAAGTAAAGGCAAAGAAAAGGAAAACAAAAATAGAATTGTTGTGAAAGCAAAGAAGGCTGATGAAGCAGCTCAAATAATTCCTACAAAGGAAGAAACATGTAATGAGAAATACAGAGACCAGAAGAAACCTCTAATAACAAAGATTTCCACAAATACTAAGACAACAGAGAAAGGATCATATACTCCTGATTATATCAAATTTAGGAACCATCAAAGGAGATTCTTGCCTTCTATGAATAATGCCACCTGTTATGTCTTCCACAAGCTGGGACACATTGCTACATATTTTCATGCAAGGAGGAGTAATTCAAACCAGCTAAAGATGCAAATAGTAAAGATACTGTCTCAAATAAACAACTGGAGAAGACAAACTCACATCAGGTATGCAAGTTGTTTCTATAGTTACTGTTTTTATTGTAAATATTTTGGCCATAAAATCATTGAGTGTAGAAAGTATGGACAAAGATTGATTTTCAACACTTCAAGGAGGTTTATGAATCAAAGAAATTTTGTTCACAACTCAGCAAAAAATATCACCAAATGTTATGTATGCAATCAAGTTGGACATACTTCTTCCAAGTGTCCTCTCAGAAGATGTAGCCCATCATCTCACAAAAGATACCAAACAAAAGGGTGCTTCTGGTGGATAAAGAAGGAGAATAAATGTGACTTGGCTCTAACTGCTCAAGACCTGAAAAGCCAATGGTACCTAGACAGTGGCTGCTCAAAACACATAAATGGAGACAAAAGCAAGTTTATAACTCTTAATGAAAAGAAATCTGGCAATGTTACTTTTGGAAATGATAAATCAGGTAAGATCAAGGGAAAAGGCTCAGTCAGCATAGACAATGGCAGAGGAAAGGCCCAAGATGTACTATTTGGAGATGAGCTGAAAGCAAATTTACTGAGTGTCAGTAAAATGTGTGACAAAGGTTGTGAAGTTCTTTTTAGAGATCAAGATTGTGAACTCAGATCAAGCACAATAGGAAAGACTCTACTCGAAGGTGTTTGAATAGAGAGTAATGTGTACATAGTGAAAGAGGAGGATGAATCCTGCCATCTTAGCAAACTTGAGGAGTCATGGTTATGGCATAGGAGATTGGGACATCTTAGCTTCGACCATATCATCAGATCAAGCAAGAATAAAGCTGTCAGAAATATGCCAGAAATAAGAAGACCTTCAAACACCATATGCAAATCTTGTCAATTGGGGAAACAGACTCGCACATCCTTTAAATATAAAGATGAGCTATCAACAAGAAGACCACTTCAGCTTGTGCACATGGACCTATGTGGACCTTCTAGAACTAAGACACCAAGTGGAGAATCCTACTTCTTGCTGATAATAGATGATTTCTCCAGAATGACAAGGGTTGCTTTTCTCAAGAACAAATCAGAAGCACTCGAAAAATTTAAGATATTCAAAGCATTAGCGGAAAATCAAACTGGATGAAAACTTAAATGTATCAGATCAGACAGAGGAGATGAATTCACAGATTATGACTTTGCAGATCTATGTAATGAACATGGGATAAAGCAACAATTTACTATTGCAGGGACACCTCAACAGAATGGAGTAGCAGAGAGACAAAATAGGTCTGTAAAACAAATGGCCAAAGCTATGATGCAAGAGAGCAACATTACTCAAACTTTTTGGGTAGAAGTTGTACACATAGCAGTACATATTCTAAACAAAGCTCATTTAAGACCTAATAGTCATAAGACTCCTTATGAACTATGGCATGGTAAACCAGCATCAATCAAGCACTTTAGAATTTTTGGCAGCAAGTGCTACATAAAAAATAATGATGAAAATCTGGGGAAGTTTGATGCAAGAGAAGATGAAGGAATATTCTTAGGATATGCATCCAAGAGAAATGGATATAGATGCTACAACAAGACTCTTCGAAAAATTGTAGAAAGTATTGATGTAAGATTTGATGAAGAACTCCCAAAAAAGACAAGACATAGAGACTACAGCAGCTATTCAGAAAATCATGAAGAAGAGGACCAAGATGATGATGAAACAAGCAAGACATCAGAATATACTCAAATGAACTCGAAAACCTCCTCGAGATACACTCAAAAGAACCATCCAGAAGATCAAATCATCGGAGACAAGAGTGTAAGAGTGCAGACAAGAAGGCAGCTAACTGAACAGACAGAAGAGGTATACATAGCCATGTTGTCACAAATAGAGCCAAAGAAATTTGAAGAAGCCAACAAGGACAAGTCTTGGGTGAATGCAATGAATGAAGAATTGGACCAAATTGAGAAGAACAATACTTGGGAACTAGTTCCTAGACCTGTTGAGAAGAATGTCATAGGCTCAAAATGGGTATTCAAAAATAAAATGAATGAGGAAGGACAAGTAATCAGGAATAAAGCCAGTCGGTCCAAAGGAGATACTCATAAATTGAAGGACTTGATTATGAAGAAACATTTTCCCTCGTAGCGAATGGAAGCTATCAAAATGTTTCCGGCTTTTGCATGCTACCAAACCAAGACTTCCCAAGGTGTGATGAATGGATGTAAAGTCTACTTTTCTTAATGGAGATCTAGAAGAAGAAGTGTACATGGAACAACCAAGGCTTCTCATCGACGTAATAAAGAAGACTATGCATGCGCACTCTGCAGCCCTATATGGACCGAAACAAAGCTCCTCGTGCTTGGTGTACCAATAATGATAAATATTTGCAAAAACAGGGTTTCAAGAGAGGTGGAGTAGACAACAACCTATACATAAAAGCCCATGAAAATGAACTCCTGATTGTTGTTGTATATGTTGATGACATTATGTTTGGAAGCAACAGAGAAGAACCAGCAAAAGGGTTTGTTGATGAGATGAAAACATAGTTTGAGATGTCTATGATTGGAGAACTCAGTTTCTACTTAGGACTTCAAATTCAACAAAAGAACACAGGTACATTCATCTCACAAGAAAAATACTTAAAGGAAATGCTAAAAAAATTCAAAATGGAGGACTGCAAACCTATGAAAACCCCCATGATCACAGGATGCTAGCTATGTGCTGATGATGGGACTGCAGATGTAGATCAAAAACTCTACAGATCCATGATAGGAAGCCTGTTGTATTTGACAACATCTAGACCAGACATCATGCTAGCAGTAGGACTAGTAGCAAGATATCAAGCAGCACCTAAACAAAACCATCTTCTGGCTGTAAAAAGAATACTCAGATATCTACAAGGAACAGCACAATATGGACTTTGGTATCCTAAAAGCAAAAGCTTCACTTTAACAGCATACACAGATGTTGATTGGGCCAGTTGTGTTGATGATAGGAAAAGTACAAGTGGAGGTGCTTTCTATCTAGGAGAAAGTCTGGTGGCATGGTTAAGCAAGAAACAAAAATCATCTCTCTGTCTACAGCTAAAGCAGAATATATAGTAGCAGCAGCATGTTGTACACAAGTCATGTGGATGAAACAAACTCTTCAAGACATGAAGGTAAGCATTGATGAACCTATTTCAATCAAATGTGATAATACAAGTGCTATAAGTATATCTAAAAATCTTGTGCTTCACTCAAAAACCAAACATATTCCAATCAAGTATAATTTTCTTCGAGAACAAGTAACTCAAAAGATAGTCAAACTGGAGTATGTACCAACAAAAGAACATACAGTAGATATTTTTACCAAACCACTTGCTAAAGAGCCATTTGAATATTTTAGAGACAGATTAGGGGTAGTATCTGTAGATGCTACTCTCTGAAATAAAGAGAAAGCACAATTTTAGGGGGAGGACAAAAACGAAAATATCCTTCCAAGAGGAGAATAGCCAGCAAGGAAAGCATGAATCAGGTTCTTAGAATCAAAGGATTAAGGCAAAAGAACACCAAGTTATTATCCTAGAGTTATCTACATTATTCAAGCATCAAAAAGTCAATTACAGAGCAAAAGGATCAGTATTGTATTCTGAAACATTATATTAAGAATTTGAAACATAAAAGACGAGTAGTGATTATACATCTCTGAATAGATAAAGCAGATACAATGTATTCTATGAAGTATCATTATTCTCACTTTTAGCTCTATACAAGTGAAAGAACTGTATCAATTTACAGTGTATATTCAAATTCGATAATCCTCAAAGTGTTCTCTCAACAATTCTTATACATCACTATGGAGCAGCATGGTACAAAGTCAGAAGAAGAGGGCCTAAACATAACTCAGAGAGAGGAAATGCAAAAATCAACCCTTTTCCATTGATGTCAAATGGGGAGGAAGAGCAAGCAACAGGAGAAAGAGCAGGCAAACAGAGAAAATGTATTGCCATCAATGCCAAAGGGGGAGGCTATTGGAAATGCTGTCATTGATGGCAAAGGAGGTAGCAGATGTAGAGATAGGAACAGTTACAAGAAGACAAAGATAGATAATGGAGGCAGCAAAGAGGAAATGAATATAAAGGAGAAAGGTAGAGGCGGAGGAAGAAAATATGGAGACAGAGCCGTTATCACAGCAGTAGAAGCAGAGGAAGAGTGACAAAAGCGACATAGGCAGAGCCACAGCTGTTATTGCAGAGAAACCGCTGTTATTCCAAGAATATGTATATGTATATGTATATATATATATATATATATTCCGAGAATATTTTATACAGTCGGGCGTTACACATAATATAAATTAATTTCTGGACTTTATATTCAAATTCTCTTTATTTAGTTGAAGACCTCGACTTCTAGTCGATGCTGTGTTTTAAATTATACATTGTAGTGAGCTCTGCGTCAAAGAAATCGAATCTCACTAACCCATGTATAAGAACCATAATCATGAATGGAGGCGGAACCAAAACAAGGGATGTATATATGGTAGAATTGTGCGTCAACAGCGATTTCGAATCATAATAATACATTGAGAAGTAAGCAATTTTTTAAATAATAAAGATGGATGGAACCATGAACGGGGAAGTGGAACCATGACCCGATGAACAGTAGCAGTGGTTTGGAGCGAACGGTGGATTTCATCGCATCACTATTATACGGAAGGCGGTATTTTGGAGTTTCGCAGCGATTCCATTGATTGATCGACGCGTGTCCCTGGATGAACAGTAAAACCATCGTTTAACTTGCGCCATCGCACATTAACTATTGACCAGAGACGTCGAGCGAAATTGACACGAGCCGTTGATCTGGAAGAGGGCCATCAGACGGTGATCGTGCGTCGGACTTGCCCTGAGTTTAACCAAGGTGCACGAACGATATTCCAGATGTGACGCGCCATTGCGCAAGTTGCCCGTGCGATATCCGTTGGGAGGTAAATCCCCTCTGCGGACAGAGGCGATCCCTACTAGCCCAGATCGGGTCTAGCAACAATCAAACATGCTACAGTGCAAGTTCCTAATCGTAAATAAACCGACTTGCGAGGAAGCCTTACCTGGAATCCAACGCTGTTGTTTGTAGAAGAGGTGGTGCTCCCGTTCCTTTGCCCTGGCAGATCACAATCCTCACGATCTCAGTGGTCAGACACCTGCACATGCAAGAAACAACACAAACGCAAGCATAAAATCCAGTATATACAACTATATGTCAGTCGAAGAGGACATAACTCATGAACATGATCAAGAACAAGAGTGGAACCATAACCAATAGTCGCTTAATATTAATGAGTCAAAAAGAAGAATACAACCAAATCTTCGACGCCGAATTCTCCTTTGGCGGGTCGTCAGCAGAACATGTCTCGATAAAGCCTGTCAAGGATGGGACAAGCCTCTCTCTCCGGATACTTGGCAATAGTCTCCTTGCTTGGATTTGGCCTTAGGGAATCAAGAAGGCTCTTGCAGCATAAGGATATGAAAGCTCTTGGGAACTTGGAGATTAGCTTGCCATGGAGATGAGCAAGCTTTTATAGAAGGAGGAAGAGGAGTTGGGATCCCTATAATTATGGGATTGGCCCTATCATCAAGGAAGCTTCCATGAGAGGTGGCAAACCACTTCCTCTCTATGGAAATCCGTAGCCAAACCACCCAACTCAAGATAGATATCAGTCCAGGAATTTGTTAGGATGAAACTTCCGCCTTTTATTTTTTTTAAACACCTCTTAATATGGTTGGCGCGGGTGCGACTCTATGATAGAGCGCCAATTGGCGTGCCCTCTTTGGAGGATTTTCCCTCTTGGCGCGAGGGCTGAACTATGGAACCGCGCCAATGGAAAAAGAGCTATTTTTAGGATTTTTTGCAGGGAGATGTCTTTAGGGCAATGAAAGCTCATCTTCAGAGGGATGCAATGAAAGTATTTTCAAGTCTTGTCTCTACTCACAGGTCACGAAATGATCCCTCCAATGTGCGGGATGGGGATTGCAGGGACGGTGACAAATTGCTGTGTAACAGATGCCCCCTAAAGCATGAGGCCCGAAAGAGAGGGAGAGGGGTGAAATTCTTTACGAGAACATGCCGACTGAAAACACTACCATCGGAAAACCTGTGGAGCGAAGTACAACTGATGTCTCAGATACATGATATATACACGTGGTATGGGCGCAGCCATCCATAACATAGTTTACAATAATCTAGATCCAAGGCATGGACGCAGCCATCCAGTGAGGATTGATAAATAGACTCAGGCCATACAATCAGTGAGTCATGTAAATAATCATAATAATCCACAATATCGCAGCCTGGATTACAACAGACACAATCCAGGGTCTTGCGCTCCATCTCGACCCGAACAAAGTACAAGTTCAAGCATGCGAATATGTGAGCTAAAGTCGAACATGCAAGAACATCGCCTAATTACCAGCCAATGATGAAAGCTGTTAACAGGTGCGAGAGGAACCACCAATAATGACAATGGCTCTCAAGGTACTATAGGTACAATCTACGGCGTGCGAATCAATGAGCTGGTGTCGAACACTCGTAGAATCACTCGATCATAGGCAAATGATGAAAACCTCACGTCGAATGCAACGAACCTGCCATTGAGGCATGCAGGCTCCAAGGTACCATAAGGGAGTCTCTAGATCAGCTTCCTGGATAATGAGCTGAAGTTGACAGGAAGTGACCTTGATCGAAGGTGGGCCATAATGTTTCCTACATCATCAACATGAGACAGAGAAACATGATGTCTTTTTTTGTGAATCGGGATCAAATGAGAATCAGAAGAAGGTTGATACTTTACAGACGTCAACTTCTCTTGAACATATAAGCGGCACGATAGTGGATTTGGCAGTATTTGACATCAACGGATCATAGGTCATGGTGACGAGGCAATGAGAAGATGAGAGGTCAAAAGGGATTATCCAAACCCACAGAGGTAAGTGAAGAACGAGATGAGATTTCCCCAACCCGACATGAATGCAGACAAGTGCCATGTTCAAGAGCGACATACTGCCGACACGACAATGATGATGGTTCCATTTTCCCCCACCACTTTTGGCGAGTACCCCAATTATTTTTGATAACAAGCTTGGAGGGGATAGCATATGCTTGTAATATAAGTCTACCCTTCGGGCGAATCCACCCTAGTACATTTAACGATCCCTAGGAAGGAGAAACTCAAAGAAAGTCATTTCGACTGAATCTAATGTCATCAGTGTTTAACGAGTCTGACAAAGGAAGAACTCGGCGTCTTTTCATATTTAGAGAGTTTGAAAAGACAGCAGAAAAGTAAACTCCAGCGGTCCCTTTTCGTAGATAGTTCCTCGGACCCGAAAAGGTAGAAAACAATATCCGAGAAAACCTCCTAGTCGCGATAGGCTAGGGTATCCTTTTTCGTAAATAATCCATCCCAGCCCGAAAAAGGGGTAAACGTATACTGGGTAGATGTCGATTCGTGTCCACTTTAACGAGATCGAAACGACAAGGGCCTCGGAAATCTTTTCATGTTTAGAGAGTCAGAAAAGAGCTGAAAGATGACTCCAGAGTGACTTTTTCATGTATTTACCGAGTCCGAAAAAGTATAAAATACAACTCGTTTCACCGTTTCAGTTGCGTGAAAGACCTGTTGCTGCACAAAAAGGCAAGTGTAAAACCCATTTTCGACACAAATACATTAAAATATTCAGAAAAATAACTTTCAAAACTTATTTTGAGTTCAAAAAGTTATAAATATGTCAAATGGTAAAAATAAAATTACTTTTTACTATTTACCTCACCGAAGAGCAGCAGTGGTCCATTTTGTGTGCGAACTTCTGACAGCGATTGCGACCGATCCGGGCTACCATTCAGATTCCCGTCAGTTCCAGGTAAGAGGCGCTTCTTTGTACTCCATTTCAATCCATTTTTTAATAGTTTTCCATCATGCATTAGATTTCTGTGGCAACTTTTTAAATTTTTAGGGCTCCGCTCATTGGCGCGGGTATCGGGCACGGACCCGCGCCAATGGGCTTTTATATGCAAAGGGCTCGCGCCAACAGGCGCGACTGTTTAGGAAATAGCCGCGCCAGCGGCGGAACCCAAATTTTCGCCTAAAAATTCGAGATTTTAATCAATTTGGATGAATTTTGAAGCTCATCAGAGATCTAATTAAGGGTTTGTGACCATGTTGATGCAGGAAACCGAGCAAAATGGTGATTGAGTGGAAAGAGAGAGAGCACGGTGAAGAGGATGAACAAGCCATGGAAAATGAAACTTGCATGAATGCCCTCAGGAACTGTGGGCTAAAAAAGTTCTTCCTGACGCCCTGTTTACGAGCTCAGCCTGAGCTTCTACAGTACTTGATCAATATGTGGGACGCAGATGAACAAGTATTCAAGTTGCAGGATCAAGTGTTAGAACTGGAGGTTGCTAATGTGTACTTCATAACCGAACTATCGCGCAGAGGTTCGGTACCCATATTGACAGGGAGCAGACCGTCTGGTGAGAAGATGGAGCAAGTGATGGCACGAGTGTGCCGAAGGGCACAACTGGGATTAGGAAGTGGAAAGGTGGACATCCACACCATTCCTGATCTGGCACTGAGAGTGGTGCTACATACCATCACGCGGGCTGCGGGGTCACAGGCACCACACAAGGCCACAAAGGCCCAACTTTTGTTAGCCTCAGAGTGTATGACTCCCCTATTGTTTGACTGGGCCACAGCAGTGACGATAAACATGAAGAGACAGCTCACGAAGTGCAAGCAGGCTAAACTGAAATAGTTCAGCTATGGTTCCATCCTGGTATCGTTCATTCTAGAATGATTACCAATATTCCAGGGCCAAGGGGCCATAGTAGCTGAGTCGATTCCACGAGAGCCAAGAATGGCCCGCTGGGCAGCACTGATGCCCAGAGCTAGAGGAGGCCAACAGATGTCCTGGAGGCCGGAGTTTTTTGGGTGGTTGTGGCATCAGTTGATCGTATTGGAAGACTGGCCATATGCAGGAACCGATTTCACTGGAGACCCAGATCTCCCACTACCGGAAGGAGATGATTGGGATGAGGAGTTGGGTATGACCTCTTTTGATTTTTTATGTTTTATAATTTTTTTTGCTAATACATATCCATCCTGACACATTTTATATGTATCCAGACGTGGGCCCAGAGAGAACAGCCGGTGTGTCTCCTATCGCGCGGAGGACTCTTCCTGCCCCTGATCCTCAGGCAGAGGATGCAGAGGGGGGGAGTTAATCCAGAATCTTGAGGGCATTGCCCGAGGGATCCCAGACTACGCCCGGCTGGCGGATGTACCGATGGTGTACCAGAGACATACAGTGGGAATGCCTAGTCGCCTCCACTGACTTCTGAGACGCTTAGTGCGTGTAGTCACCTGCTATCATGAGCACCATGCGGATTAGACTCCTAGGGGTTTTTATCATGCATATTTTTTGAGAGACATGTTGTCTCCAGATGTATTAAGACGAACATATATATTTTTGATTCTATGTGATGCACACTATGTAAAAATTTCGATATCTATATATATACATATCTATTTCTGGATGGATTTTCCTTTTACATGTGATGATGATTTACAAATTGCGCAAATGTCTATCTAACACCAAATTAGCTACAGCATATGTTAATGTATTCATATGCCTGGGTATATGCTGATATGTAATATAGTCAAAATTTCTTTCCAGTAAACGAATACACAGATATAGACGTAAAATGAACGGGTTTCTGACCGAATAATGACCATTCAGTTGTAATACTACAAGTTGTGAGTCTAGATACACAAGCAATTCACGGATACCAAGGTTTACAGCCTCAGTTAATAATTCTAATACAGCACTATATTCCACGATGTTATTTGTAATACGTCCCAGACACACACCTTGTAGGTTGACCAACTCACCAGTAGGATCATAGATTACCCAGGCCGCCGAAGACAGGTTCCTGGTACTGCGGGAGGCACCATCCGTGAAACCAACAAATGGACGGATGGACATCTACACAATCAGGAAGACCCGATCAGCAGAAAGATGTTTACATCGCACACCACACCACACACAAATGAAAAACACACACTTATGTACACAAAAGACGGGCATGCCCTCCAGCATGGTGTCTCAATTCGAGGTGCATGCCCCCCAAGCTTCAGTCCATAGTAAATGGAGTGAAGGTTGAAAACAAAAGAGATTCGAACTAAATCTATCAAAACTCGAATTGAAAATGCTCATGTTTAATTATTTTAACGAGGTTGACACACTTAAAATAACTATCCTCGTAGCAGCTTGTTTTATTGTTTTAGTAGCTTAACACAAGTGGAAGAACGATGCTCCGACGAGCTCCAAGGAGGAGGCTCAGGAGGGAGATGATCATGTATGTTCCCAACAATCCCCGGTTTAATGGAGATGTTGATCAGGATGGTTTGAGTGATGTTACTCAGGTTTCCCTCCGAAAAAACCTCGTGCGTCAATATTGGCGTTTGGAGAGGAGGAGTAGGAAACTGAGATGCATAACGCTCTAGAAAATCTGTCATTTCCCCCAAGCTAGGCATAAAAGAGGAGCGATGATGTCCATCGCCCCAAGGAAGCTCCTCAAGAGACATAGTTTCAATGATGGCTTCATCGGAAGGAAAAGTCTCTTTGAGAGGATCAGGTGAATCGCCCTGACCAAGCCAGGGGGATTGAGAGTAGACATCTAGAGCCATGCTCAAAGGAGCATGCTGAGGAGGTGGAGGATCAGATGCAGCAACAATTTCACAGTAGCTAATCTCTACTAGAGTCAAGAGCATTGATTCTCCAAACTCAAACACCTACTCAGGCGTAGGAACGAGCTAGGGGTCATCAGACCTGGAAATCATGTTAACTTGAGCAATGTGCAGTGGTGGTGCAGGAAAAATACCCATAAGGATAGGGTCTTTGAAGAGACCGGGTCCTATACTGTCAGGGGGATTCAGAATCTGATCCACGTATGGAACGTTGTTCTCGGAGGTGGAGGTGAAGAAGGACAGCTGATCCACCGTGATGATTTTGCCCTCGTTAGGGAACTTAAGAAGTCGAAAGATGGTGGATGGCACGCAGAGCATGGCATGAGTCCAGCTATAGCCAAGAAGTATATTGTAGTTGAGTCTGGTGTCAACCACCTCTACTTCTACGTTGACAGTCTTCCCCTATAAAGTGATCGTTAAACTCTCGAGAACACCCAGGGATTTAGATTCCCGACCATCAAATGCCTCTAGGGCATTGGGAGATGGCGAAAGGGCTGGAGAGCTAATGGCTTTCTAGCAAGCGGATGACATGACATAGGTAGAAGCACCTTCATCCACAACGGCCCTATGGATGTTAAGACCGTTAATCCCGACTTGAATAATGAGAGCGATCTGATGTGGAAGTCGGGGAGTGAAATTCTCTAAATCGAAGGTGAGAAGACTCGAATCAGTAGGATCGATGCCACCGATTGCGGAAAATAAATCCTTTCGTTGCGAAGGGCAACTTTGAAGAACTTCTAGTGTATACATAGCAGAAGGCGCTTGTGCCAAATCCTCAACAATATTGTAGTGTTGAGCGGCGCGAGCATTAGGATTATAAGAAGATCTTCGAAGACAGGTGGGGGAGGTGGTCCATTCGCAACTGCCTTCTCGGGTGCCTGCCGCGATTCGTTGTAATCCTTTGAATGTGTAGCGATAGAGATAGGTGCAACACCATTCATCATGAAAACTTGGGACCTAAATGGCGCAGATGGTGATAGTTGTTCAACCATCTGGGTCTGCTGAGACGAGAATGGCTCTTTTAGAACTGTCGGAGTCCCTTTGGAGCCTTTGAGAAGTTGACTAACTTCGGATCGTCGCGGACAATCCTTAGTATAATGGTCTCCTTCACAAATGAGGCAGGGGTACTTCGGTTTACATTGAGAACCATCCATAGTATGTGATTTGAATTCTAGCCTCAAGGCATCGGATTTGGATTTACCTTTGCCCTTCTTTTTCCCTTTGGAGGTTTTCTCCGTAGGATTGGCCTGAACGGAGTTCACCTCCGCGGGTTTGCCAGAATCTGACGGGGCAGGATTAGCATGATTATTGTTGGAAGAATTAGACTTTTGCTTCCCATTCAAATATTTCTTCGAATTCTGAGACACGGAACCAATGACACCATCCACTGTGGGGGTAGGTGGGGCCTTAGAGGTTCTGGACCGTGGAGCATCAGGCAAGATATCATAAAGTGTGTCGGATTGAGAATATACAAGATCCAGATATTGGGAACGCGCAATGGCTTGTTCCTCTGTCACACACACTCCCATCGCAATATCTTGAGAGATTTTATTCACGAAGGAGGTGGTGAACCAGTGAGTTAGTATCTGATTAGGTATATGAAACTTGATCAGTCTACGACGGCGCCGCCACTCATGAATGTGATTAGAAATGTGAGTGGCTTTATCCTGCTTCAGAGAAGTCAGGAGGTACGTCCCGGCTTCATAACGAACCGATAACTGAAAGTGTGTCAGAAAAGCCATGGCTAAGGAATTGAAATCTTGGAAGATGCCATGGGATAACTCTATGTACCACTTAGCAGCAGCTCCAGTCAAAGTGTGCTGAAAAAGGCGTAGACGAATTGAATCATCGACCCAAGAGTTAGACGAAAACCAAAGATGATACGTCATCACATGTGCTTGGGGGTCCTCTCCAGCTTTACCCTCAAACTTGGGGCAGTCACCTGGTATATTGGTAGGAACCGAAGGCCAATATAGATTATGAAAAATTGGATCATTGGTCAGTTTTGAAACATCCGGTAACTCCAAGGTGGCCAGGAATGGCAATGGCGAATTAACCGGCATGCCAGGCCCTGGATGAGGACCGGTACCTGTACTCCACAATGGTTGTGAATATCCTTGCCCCCATGGGTTCTGTCCCATAGGATTATGACCGTAGGGGGCATAGGTCATATAACCAGACTGATTTGGATGCTGGTAACCAGAGTGTGGGGTTTGATAACCAGAGTACGGACCCTGATTATGTGTCGGCCCGGTGTAAGCAACATTTGGATTTGGCTGCTGAGGTATAGGGTAGAACCGGTGGGGGAGGATAATACCGAGAGCCTTGGGCTGATTATAATCTGGATTGAGATTGACTATGAGGATAATAACTACTCAAGGATGAGCCGCCTACTAATAGGTGTGTTCCCCGCGGAGCCTAATAACTAGGGCGCAATGTTGATTTGTCAGCGCATCGAATGAATCACGTCAAGTAAAATGGTTAATGGAATGAGTGTCAGCCTTTAAATGAACAGGCCGGGATGTATTTGTGCTCGCGCTCGGTTTCGTGTTGACTGGCCAGAAGGAGCCCCAGGTTGTACCGGATGGGCCGGCTGGCCTGGAGGCGAACACCGGTCAGACGGAGGGCCAGTTGGCTCGGTGGAGGAATAGGCTGTGGTTTCTGCTGTAACCTAGTTGATTCGGGAGCAGAATCCATGTGATGGTCCCGACCGATACGCAACGTTAGAAACAATGTGATACCGCGGTTGCATAGCTGAGAGAAGGCCGGATTTTCCCCCCAGGACCATAGACCGGTCCCAGGTGGTACCCCGGCTGAGGCTGTACGGGTTGACCGGAAGGGTTATAATACTGTCCTTGTGGACTGTACGATGGCCCTTGCTGGCCCGCAGGATAGCCCTGCACGGGTTGCCCCTGTGGGTCATAAGGATAGCCAGGTTGGCCCGAAGGTTGGCCTTGGAAAGGTTACCCTTGCGGGTTATAAGCCTGGTTATAAGGTAAACCTTGAGCATGGAGGTAAGCCTCAGGAGCAGGTAGACGCAAAATGTCCCCGTGCTCATCATATTGACATGGAAAAGCATACATGGGTGTACCATCCTGTGCATAGTGTGAAAAGTAAGAGCGGTTGGGATCTTGGGAGGATGGTCCAAGAGTGGTTCTACTAAGCAGCAGTGGGACAACCCAAAGACCTCATATACCCCGGGATGATAGTGGATCACTTTGACATGACAAGCTTGTTTCAAATTTGTCTCCCGAAAAACCTTTTCATGGAAGAGCTGAGGCTCTTCACCGACGTTGGGATTTCTCACGTAATCACTCATGTTTGAGTCACAGCTAGATCTCGCAATAGACGGTGAGGACTAAAACACACTACAAATGTGGCCTATAAAAGGTGAACCCGATGTAAGAGAAAGGAAATCAGCTCGTAATCTCAATTCAGACACAGGGTCAGAAAAGGGCCAATCGAACTCAACTAGTCCCCCAAAGGGTTGCTCAGAAAGAACCGGTACCCCAACAGGAAACTCGGAAACAATGGGCTGATGTGGTTCAGCAGAGGATTGTGAAACCTCTGATGAATCGTCCATATAAGGACTACCAGTAGACGAAATCGAGGGTTCCGCCACTGTGGTAGAAACGACAAGAGAAAACGATCAAACACACACATGGACTGAAAAGGAGTCAAGACACACGATCAAATGGTCAACAAGAAAAGTCTAACAAGGCGTGTAATCGTGGGTGATTAATTTTTACCACATTGAAAAATAGGAAACTTCACCGTTTCATGTTTTAAGAGTCGAGAAACGGTAAAAAAGGTGACTCTATCTCTTTTAGATTTGACACAAGCGTGAAAGGAGAAGTGCTTGGTGATCCTTTCAAATTTAGGGAGTCAGAAAAGATCAAATGACTGCTCAGGAATACTAGGCAAAAGGGTGTACCAAATAACCGTGAACTGCAATATACACCTTGGTTTCAATAATGAAAGAGAAATCAACCAAGGACTTTCCGTACGTGCAGGAAATCTCCCCGAATGCTGTGTCCGGTGTATCACGGGTACAGGGCGGCAGACTCGGCTTCCTATGGATAAAGGATTGAAACCTAGAGGGGTCTCCCTTTATATACGCGACGGTACGGGGAGCACAAGTCCGTACTAATGCTGTCTAAAGCCAAGAGGCGAAAGACAGCTACTAGGTTTTAAGATGTCGGAACACGTCTCTAGCATAGACCTCTAAATGTGTTTCATTAGATTTCAATGCTACCTTAGTGTATATTGAGTAGATTTTAAAGTTGATCTTCAATTACGTTTCAGTTTTCAGGCCCTAACGAATGTGTTGTCTCAAAAATCTCCTAAATGCAAAACTACATGCCACAGTATATCATTTCGTTCGATGAAAGCTAGCTACAGAAGAGTTGAGAGATTTTTACACAAACAAAATGATCAGAAGACAATCAATGATATCTCTAATGCAACTAATGAAACTAAAAACTTTTCTTTCAAATTCACTAATTACTAGTAAAATCGAAAAGATTTCAATTTGCACTAATCAACAAAAAGCAAAAGAGTTTTTTTTTTTTATTTTCAATGTTTGATAGCTAGATACACTAAACAAACCGAAAACAAATGAAAATCAATTCGAGAAATGATAATAAGAGAGCAGAACAAACAGATTTCACTCAGTGGCACGAACAATCAGATCTCAAATCGACCAAAAGTCTCTCAAAACCAAGAAAGTCCCAAAGACACCAATGAGTCGTGTAATCTAGGCCCAGAACGAAGCAAAGTGAAATTCGAATGAAAACGAAATCAGTCACTCAAAAAGCACAATAAGATGATAGAAAACTATCAAACGAATGCAAGGAAGCAATCCCAAAGTCAACTAAACGAACGAAAAACCAAAAACTCCCAAGGGAGGCTTGACTCACAAAAGCACCTAGATGCCCTAGGTCTTGAATGCAAAATCGAAATAAATAGGCAAACAACGAAAGGATGGAGGTTACAATCAGTCAAACTAGGTTCCAGTGCACTCAAACAGCCGAAAAAACAAGATCAAAATCACAAGTCAGCCTCAGAAAGCATGAAACACAGTAAACCCTAATAGCTCATAGGATTGGCGTGACTGTGAGTTTGAAATTAGCGCCATAAACGCAATGGCGCGGGTGATACACAGGCAACCTGCGCCAATGGGCGTGACTGTCACACTTAAAAGTGCGCTAGCCGAGTTTACTATGGAAAAAATAAAAAACAAGCAATCTCAGACACAGACAAGTGATGACAAGGCCAAAACAAAGCCAAACAAATAGGAAAATCCAGTCCAAAGAGCTGACCAAGCAAGCAAGGCCAAGAAGTTGACCGGAAAGAGAAGACAAAACTCCAAGTTGTTCAGTCCGTAAACCAAACCGGAGATTGACTGAAGCAGTGTTGATCTACTCCGCTAATGCAGAGCAAAAGCGTTTCGAAGGCTAACTGGTCTGTGCTTCAGGCTCCGTCTATAGTTTACAAATCAAACAACAAGCTGAACTCCCCAGCGGAGTCGCCAAATTGTTGAGGAGGTAAATCCCCTCTGCGGACAGAGGAAATCCCTACTAGCCCAGATCAGGTCTAGCAACAATCAAACACGCTACAGTGCAGGTTCCTAATTGCAAATAAACCGACTTGCGAGGAAAGCTTACCTGGAATCCAACGCTGCCGTTTGTAGAAGAGGTCGTGCTCCCGTTCCTTTGCCCTGGCAGATCACAATCCTCACGATCTCTGTGATCAGACACCTGCACATGCAAGAAACAACACAAACGCAAGCATAAAATCCAGTATATACAACTATATGTCAGTCAAAGAGGACATAACTCATGAACATGATCAAGAACAAGAGTGGAACCATAACCAATAGTCGCTTAATATTAATGAGTCAAAAAGAAGAATACAACCAAAGCTTCGACACTGAATTCTCCTTTGGCGGGTCGTCAGCAGAACATGTCTCGATAAAGCCTGTCAAGGATGGGACAAGCCTCTCTCTCCGGATACTTGGCAATAGTCTCCTTGCTTGGATTTGGCCTTGGGGAATCAAGAAGGCTCTTGCAGCATAAGGATATGAAAGCTCTTGGGAACTTGGAGATTCTGGAACTAGCTTGCAAGGGAAATGGGAAAACTTTTATAGAAGGAGGAAGGGAAGTTGGGATCCCTATAATTATGGGATTGGCCCTATCATCAAGGAAGCTTCCATGAGAGGTGGCAAACCACTTCCTCTCTATGGAAATATGTAGCCAAACCACCCAACTCAAGATAGATATCAGTCCAGGAATTTGTTAGGATGAAACTTTCGCCTTTTATTTTTAAAAAACACCTCTTAATATGGTTGGCATGGGTGCAGCTCTATGACAGAGCGCCAATTAGCACGCCCTCTTTGTAGGATTTTCCCTCTTGGTGCGAGGGCTGAACTATGGAACCGCGCCAAGGGAAAAAGAGCTATTTTTAGGATTTTTTGCAGGGAGATTTCTTCAGGGCAATGAAAGCTCATCTTCAGAGGGATGCAATGAAATTATTTTCAAGTCTTTTCTCTGCTCATAGGTCACGAAATGAGCCCTCCAATGTGCGGGATGGGGATTGCAGGGAGAGTGACAAATTGCTGTGTAACAGCCGTTGATCTGGAAGAGGGCCATCAGACGGTGATGGTGCGTCGGACTTGCCCGGAGTTTAACCAAGGTGCGTGAACGATAGTCCAGATGTGACGCGCCATCGCGCAAGTTGCCCGTGCGATATCCGTTGGATCGGGCAATGCAATGACAGCCGTCGGATGGGCACGTGAGTTAACAAAGGTATGGTCTATGCATTCACAATTGTACTGTGGGCCCGGGGCAGAGATATATACAATGAATTTGGTCTATATTAATGATGTTTATTAAATTTTGACGGGTTATTAACATACGGTGGAAGACTAAGGTTTCTAATTAATAAAAAATTTCCAATTATCTTTGGACTCCGTTGTAATGGTTCCAATATTAAAGAAAGCGCAATATATGTGTGGATATATTATGTATAATGACTGTATATGTGAAGTGGCGAAACATGGAATTTGTGAATATGGTTTAATACGCTGAGGGTCAATTATTATGTTGCATAGAATGGTTGTAAATGCAGAATTAGTGCATATGTACACATAAGAGTGTCGGGTTATAACTATAGAGGAGTATTGAATTAATATCGCAATTATCTGAATTGAGATATTAAAATAACCCAGACTTGTTTATATAAATTTCCAGCGTGGAATTAAAGAGAAGTGTGAGATTGCCCGGATTGGGAAATGATTGGGCATAAAACTTGAATGCAATTATGGAAAAGGAAAAAGAAGAGGAGAGCATGCAGAGATACACAGAGATTACAGGTTTGACAGGAATATGTACAGGAATGAGTTGGACAGAAGAATAAGCACAGAAAACAGGGAATATGCAGATGACAGTGAACAAAGAGTATGCAGAACAGGTTCTTAACAGCAGCAGGAAAAGACAAATCCAGTAAAGCCAAAATCCAGAAAAGGAGCCGAGTAAAATTGAAATATGTAATTAAAAATGTGAATGTAAATGTTGTAATTAATTTTTTATTGTTTGTGATGCAAAGGCAAGTATCCTAAGGAAAAGTCAAAATCCCACTGTAGCATGAAATTTTGTACATATTTTTATGATTTTAAATTGAGTTGGATAAAGAAATGAGGAGGCAGAAGACCAAGGGGTATGACCATCCATTTCGAATTCCTAGAGGAAAACAAACAGTCATCAAGAAATTTCTATAAGTAATATCAACTTGATATGCAAAAAGTGAGAGGAGTGAGAGAGAGAGCAAATATAGAGAATGCAGAATATAGAAGAATAAAGCAGAGAAGATTAAGAGAAGAAGAGCAGATACAAAACAGAGCTGATATCTGGAGTAAATCAGCAAACATTCAGTTTGATAAATTGAGGAAGTTGGAGCTTCCCTATCAAGTTGCAGCTTAATAGCTGTCAGTTGTAGCTGACTAAGGTTGAAGCCTCCTGTAGGTTGGTGCCTACAGAAAATTGAAGGGAGTTGGTGCTTCCTTGCAAGTTGTAGCTTGCAGAATTGAGGTTGGAGCCTCCTGTAGGTTGGTGCTTGCAGAAAAACAGTGGTGAGAGGGAGTTGGAGCTTGCCTTTGCATCACAACAACAATAAGATGTGGTTTTCTCCCTTTATGGGTTTCCACTTATATCTGGTGTCTCTGTGCATGATATTTATGTATTGATCTGATATGTATCATCTGCTTAATACCTGTTGCTCTCTTATTAATTCTACTACTATATTAAACTAATACTTGCTACTTACATTCTAAGATTACTCACACATTAAATTGGATATGAAATGAAGGTGTAAATAAGTTTAATGAAAAGTTTTAAAAGATCAGGAATGTCTTAAACTGATTCACCCCCCCCCCTCTCAGTTTAACTAAAGGTTCAACACATATCTCATTTACGTAACCCACTCATCCACATTCATAAACTCTCGCCGAATATATATTTTACCTACACCTATCTACAAACTCTCGACACCCTTAACTTAGAGCCAAACCCTCAATCCACTTGATCAAAGAAGAACAGTTTTGAAGGTGAAACTCCTTATGATAGAAACATGGGTCTAATAGTGAGAATCAAACCTGCGAGAGAAAAATTCATGGAAGGTTTTCCTCAGATGAAGGAAATGCTGCAGAAGGTGCAATGGCTCCAATTCATAGAGAATTTTTATGAGTTCCATAAGGAGCTCACCAAGTCCTTTGAACGATTTTTCGACGGGACAAAGGTCAAAATTGGGGACATAAAATTTTCAGTTAAAGAAGCCTTCTTAGTTGAAGTCACGGAACTTCCTAAAACTGGTGAGAGATGGTTTAAGAACAGGGAAATTCATGGCAAAGAATGGAAAATTTTCCTAAATAATCCAGGTATGAACACTATTGTTTTTAAGAAGGGAATTCCCAGTACAACACTCAAAAAAAAATGGAGAAATATGTTGTTAATTTTACAAAAAATTGTTACTTACGAGGGTATATTTGGTTGTATGTTTGTCTACCGTGCCTGACTATTACGGAATTTCTTAGAGGACAGAGAAATAAACCTCCCATCTTCCTACTGAATAGCCTAAAGAAAATTTCAGCAAATGTGCATAAAAGAGTCCAATTCATAGACAATACCATGCATCATCATGGAATGATAAAGATACTCATTGAATTCCATCTAAATAGTATAGGAGACTCTTGGGAAAGTTTCCTAATCAGAACTTACTTTTAAGACGAACCACCAGAACAACCTAAGGATGAAAAAACCAAAAGAAGTAGGAGGAGAAAGGTTGATACCTGCATCGAAGAAAAATCCTCACCTCAACCATAGCAAGAAGAAGAATAACTCACCATTTCAAAGTTAATGAAGAATAATAAATAGAGTGGAGTAAAAAAGAGAGGTAATGTAAAGGAAAAGGGCAAAGTTACAAGTTCAGAAATTTTAAGACCTTCACAGCCAAGGAGAAGCTCTAGACTCCATAAACCCTTGAGGAAGACACATCCATAGGAAACAGAGTTTGCTAATTTATATGATGAACCCCAAGTACCATCACCCAATACTACCTCTCCTACACACACTCCTATACACTCTCCTATGCATAATCCTATACATAGTCCGAGCAGAAGGACCCCAGAAATTGACCCAACACAGCAGGAGATATATGACTATATTGAGTCCTTGGAGAAAATACATGAAGAAGAAAATCCAAGTGTGGAAGAGCAACCTATCAGTCCACAAGAACCTCTGGTGAACACCTTGAAGCAAGAAATCTATGATTCATAGATATTGAACAAGCACATTAAACAAGAAAATGAAACCTTGAAGGAATATAATCACTTGGAAAAGGTCATCAGTGAAAACACTATATTGCATTTGGGGCCATGGTATAAAAATAACAATAAACTAAAGAAAAGGAATATCTTTTTGAACAGGAAAGTCATCAGCCTAAAGTACAAACTCCTCATGAAGAAACCAAGAATGGAAATCATTGCAAGGAAAGGAAAAAAGAGGAAGTTGGATGTATTGGAAGAGGTATCAGAACAAATGTAGTAGAAGTTGAAGGCTCACAATTTTGGGAATTGCATGAGGACATGCAATGGTCTCTTAGTGGGGTATGTTGAACCTCAAAATTGTTCCTAATTTGACACCCTTTTCCATAATTTCTTCTTCCTTTTTTTCACAAACTAATGAATTCAATAAGTGATAATTGACATATTCCACATCAGAGAAGGAATTTAGTTGATCTCTACTTTATATTATAATGTTTCGTATTATTTATATTAATTTATGTAATTAGCTACAGAATTTGTGCAATTTTGTAGCTAACCTTTGTTTCTGTAGCCATTGTTATTGTTTGATAGGTTTTGAGAAGAAAATGAGGAAGTGGGTTATATGGGTATCTCTGGAATGATCCACACATGGATCGTATCCCACTTACCTATTTGAATTCAAGAGGGAATCATGCCTACGGTCGCGGTCAAATATCATTCAAAGAACGAGATCGTCGGATGAAAGACTCTCGATTTTTTCTTATGTAGCAAATTGAGAGATAGCCATGAAGAATTTGCTTCTAATTATACTTCTAATTTTAGTTTTATTTTATATCTATAAGAGGAATTGCCTCAAAAGAGTTAATCTAAAAACCTGTATAAATACCGGTCTATTGAAACCAAGAAGCAGTCTAACTTTTTTGATAATTCAGTGTTACTCTTTCAAACTCTGTTTCTCTAATAAAGAATACCATTTCTAGATCTCTGATAAACTAAGTAGATTTCAGACTCATTATGTGGCAGAGTGCCCCTACATGGAAAGGAGGTTTTTTTTTTATAATTTTTTTGTAGTTTAATTTCTATCAATTCCTTAGTTTAATTTCCTATTGATTCGTAGTTATATTCTCGTCAATTGATAGTTAAATCGCATTATTTCATAGCCATATTCTTGTCAATTCATAGTTTAAATTTCTTATTGTTTTATAGATTAGTTTCATGCCAATTAGTTCTGAGTGTTTTCTGAATTAGTTATTTACATTTACAGTTGACTGTGTAATCTTATGATCGCTTAAGTCATCTCATGAATGTGACTCTATCATTTTCCAATTGGATAGATTTTTGCATCTGGTCATACAACAACCTTAGGTTTTTAAAATTAAACATTCTCTGCGCAATAGAAACTCTATTATTTCTCGCTTGCTTTTGATTTCAATTAGCATTGTTATTCAAGTTCTTAGCAATAGAATATATGATTTCACTCCATGGCATATAATTATATTAAATTTATCTTTCAAACATTCTTAGATTTAAAACTAGGACAAACTTAGATTAGAATTGTGTTTTAAAATAGAATAAATGCTTTGTTTTCATAGAATTAAAGCTTTCAAGGGATAAGATAGAAAATGGTTGCATACTTGTCATTTGAATGCAATTAAATTTAGAATAGAATTAAATTTTCATAGATGTTTTGCCAGCCTAGATAAGTCTAACATTTTAACCTTTCAAAGTTTGATTTATTTTTATGCAATTTAGATTTATTAATCAACATTTCCTTTTCTTCCTTCTTTTAGATTTCATATTTCATTCATTTCATTAAAATAAATTTGTAATTCAATTCCTTTTTTTATAATAAAAACAACATTTCTTTTCCTCCTTCTTTAAGAATAAGTTTTCATCATTAAAATTCATTTAGATTTGGTTGTTCACAAGCATTTAAAGATTTCATTTAGAAGCATAGATTTCATTTCTTAGATCAATTTCAGTTCTTAAAAATTTAGACATAAGATAGAAAACTCCCAAAACAATATAAAACATACACAACGAAGTAAAAAATAAGGTTATCTAAGCATATATAGTGCACCACACTTCATCAAATTACTAACCTCGGTCGATAATTTATGATAGAAATTTAAGACATTAAATTGACTAAATAGGACCGACTTAAGCAATCTGCAACATGATTGGTGATGAGCTCCATCATTAGACATATTTGGAGGGGTTAATAACCACCTTTTTTCCTTCTTAGGTCTCTTTTTATTGAATTTTTATTATTATTTTGTCTTATGGTGCTAGTATAGGTGGTGATTAAGGCTAACATACTATGAGTGCCTAATATAAGGTTGAGTGCAAAAAATCATGAATTATTAATCACTTTTATAAGGATTTTATCCTAAAGACTCAGAGGAGACAGAAAAGAGGAATTATAGGAGGATTGTTCACCCTCAAAGGCAGTCGAAGGATCCCAAATATTCTCTCTAGCAATAGGAATTTCAAAAGCAGCCAAAGGATCCCAAAGGATTCTCTCCAGCAATTCGAATTCAAGAGGCAACCAAGCAACTCAAAGAGTAGTGCACCCAATCTTTGTTCACCAAGAGTCAAGTGGACTCAATCACCATTTTCTAGGGAGTTGTTGGTAGCTTCCCTGTAGAATAAATAGGGTAGACCTAGAGCTATGAAGAGTTAGTCTGTTCTAGTCAGTAAGACAATTCCATTCAGAACTATTGTTGTGAGTTATTGAGCTTTTTGTTTTTTTCAGGGGTTGAGCTATTGAGAGATGTATGAAGTTATTCTTTTATGAAATGAGAAGACTAATTTCATTCGATTGATTTACGTTTTAGAGGGCTAGGCTCGTGGGTTAGGGCCCAATCCATATGCCTCAGCTTCCTTGTTGTTACTATCTTTTCATTTCTATCATTTAGCTAGTTTTTCTTTTTCCATTTAAGTTAGATCTACTTCTGATAGTTTCTTTGTTGTTTAGTTTTTGTGCTCCTATAGTTTTTAATTGCTTATGCATAGTAAAATAGAGGAAAAACTCCAAAAATTGTTGTCTAGTATCCCCCTCTCATATTTGTCAGTAGATTTCGAGTAGGGTAGACCTTCCCACAGGCCAAAATTGCTTTCTGTTTGAGTTCTGGGAAGAAATTGTATTACCAAGTATGAGTCTCTCTTTCACTATTTTATCATGCATTTCGGTTTGTTTCCTATGCATGAATCCACAGGTGTGTTACACCTCTAAGAACTGCACTTATGCCTCCATTCCCTTCCTTTTCTTCTCATTTTAATGTTGTAATTACCCTTTTTCCTAACGCACTTAAGCCTTTCAAGCCTTATTTCTTTGTTTTTCTCTGTTCATGATTTCCTTGCCCTTTTTATGCAAAACACGTGAAAAAAAATTCAAACCCATTAGAACGTGACCTTCGCCTTTGCTCCTCGAGTCTCCCACCATCGTACATCGCACTTCGCAAATCGTAACTTTTCCCTTTTTCCCTTAACACTTACCTCTTGTACTTGCTGATTACGATATTGTGATCGCCCTCCGCCGTCAGTCCCACCGCCATGTCGCCCATCACAAATCGCACTTCGCATCATTTAGCTTTTCCCTTAATAATTACCTCTTGTTCTTGACAATTGTGATATTGCGATCTCACTCCACAGTCAGTCCCATCGCCACGTCACCCATCCCAAATTGCACTTCGTGTCATTTAGCTGGTTCTGTTCGCACTTACTGCTCCAACTGCTGATTGCAATATTGCGAAATCGCAAATCGCACCATTTACCTTTTTCGCATAACACTTACCGCTCATTCTGCCAATGCGATAACTCCACCACGTCACTTTTTTCTCTTTGAAATTCGCACTTCGTATAACTTACCACATCGCAAATCGCAACCTGAAACTTTTACCGCGTCGCAAATCGCACTTTGCACATTTTAGTTCATTCCTGTTAGTCTTTACCATTATCCCTTCAAACTTGTGATATTGCGATTGTGACATCACATATCACAACTTTTTTCCTCCATCGCACTCCGCCACGTCACTCATTGCACTTCACATGTTTTAGTTCGTTGTTGTTAATCTTTACCACTATCCCTTTAAACTTGCGATATTGCGATTTTGACATCTCATATCACAACTTTTGTCCTCCATCGCACTCTGCCATCGCACTTTTGAGTTCTTTCCTCTCCAGATTCATTAACTCGCACTATAATAAAGTTTTAAAGGGGTTTAACCCGCTCTTTCTGCTTCCAAACCTCGTTTCATGTGTTAAACCCCCCATTAGCCTCTTTTAGCCCTTTTCTTCCCTCCAAACTGCAAATTAACTATTTTTAATTAGAATTAATTCGTGGATAGCTTAGTTGCATGGATAGGAGCATGATAGATAGACCATAGGATAAGTAGAGTGCATTTAGTTATTTGGCCAAGTTAAGTGTGGTTTAGAATTAGCTTCATTTCTAATATTTTCTTTCTGTGAATTAAATTAGTTTCATTCTTGTCATTTCCTTTCAACAATTTAGTTTAGTTTCCTTTCTGTCATTTCCTTCCAGCAATTTACTTTCCATTTGTTCTCATAGTTTTAGAAATAGCACCCTTTTGTAAAGCAAAAGAGGATGACATGAACATAATTCATCTATTGTGTATATAGCACTGTCACCTCAAAGTTTGTATGAACATCAAGTTGATAATGTTATGAAACCAGCTCCAAAAATAGAAGAAAAGAGATATCAATGCCTTAGAAATAGCCACTTCAAGGGGGAAACCTACAATACATTACATAAATGAACAATTCTTGGATTATACAACTGACAAAACCCCCTTCTATATATAGAAGTCCATGGGGTCACAATATAATCCTAGCTGACCTAACAATAATAATGTAAGGGCACAGTAATAACAATATTGGGGTTACAGGGGTACAACAATAACAATAATGGGGTTACACTAACAATAATAAGGGACTATACTAGTACTATAGGGACCTAACATGGCCCTCTCCTTCAAAAAAGTGTTGTCCTCAATGCTTGAGTAGCTCCAGATGCTTCTGTATAAATTATCATCCTCCCATGTAGAATATTGAGTGGGTAAGTTCTTCCATTTGATGAGATACTCTGAAATTGATCGAATTCATAGCTATCAAGTTCTTATTTCCATGACTGCTTCAGGTTCCAATATTATTTTTCCTTCCGTAGCAAGTTTTGGAAATATTATTTGAACTAGATGTTTGTCCCCTATAACCTTCTTTAAGCATGAAACATGGAAAACTGGATGCACTTGCGAAGAAGCAGGAAGCTCCAATTTGTATACCATAGTACCAATATTTTGCAACACCTTGTAAGGACCATAGCAATTTTGTGATCATTTATTATCCTTCTTAGCTTTCTTGAGGGACATTTGTTTATATGGTTGTAGCCATAAAAATACCCAATCTCCTACATCAAAACTTCTCTCGTTGTGATCTTGATATGCATGTTGTTTCATTCGATTTTGTGCCAAATTTAGGTTATCCTTTAAGAGTTAGAGAACTTCTTGTTGATGCTTGATGTGATCTTCCACTGCTTGAACCTTGGAATTTTCTCTTAAAGAAGATGTGATGGACAATGGATGATATCCATAAAGTGCCATAAATGGGGTCATTTTTTCTACAGTATGGAAGGAAGTGTTATCCCACCATTCAGCGAGAGGTAAACACTTGATCCATTGTGTTTTCTTATTAGATACAAAACAAAAAAGATATCCTTCCAAACATTTATGTGCTATCTCAGTTTGACCATCATATTGAGGATGATAAGATGAGCTATGGGCTAGTTTAGTACCCAAACAAGAAAATAATTCCATCCAAAAATTTCTAGTAAAAATGGGATCTTTGTCACTTACAATAATCTTTGGGTTTCCATGTAGCTTTTGAATTGTTTCCATAAATGCAGTAGCAATTGTACTTTCTTTAAAAGGATGATATAGTGCACAAAAGTGTGCATACTTGGTAATTCTATAAACTACCACCATGATGACACTCTTTCCTTCAAACTTAGGTAAACCTGTGATAAAATCCATTGAAATATCATCCCAACGTTGACTTGGAATGGATAAAGGTTGTAGAAGACCTGGGGTCTTAATCGTCTCAACTTTATTTTGCTGGAAAACAAAATATTCCTCCACAAAATTTTGAATATCAGATTTAAGGCCATCCCAAAAAAAATTATTTCTTCACCCTATGGTAGGTTTTTAAAATCCTAAGTTTCCTCCTAAAGGAGAAGTGTGCAATTCCGAAAGAATATTTTGCTTTAGTTGGGAATTATTGCAAATATATAAGTGATATTTGTACCATAAGGAATAATTTTTCCAACTAAATGTATTAGATGTTCTGGGATCCTACTGAAACTTTTGAATGAGTGTCCACACTTCTTCATCCTTCTTCCATTCATCCCTTGCTTCTGTTATCCAATCTAGTTGGATAATAGAAATGGCACAAAGAAATGCTTCCACCTCTTAATCCTTTCTTGAGAGTGCATCTGCAACAACATTTAGCTTCCCTTTTTTGTAGACGATTTCAAAGTCATAACCCAACATCTTTGTGACCCATTTTTTCTTCTCTTATGAAGATAGTCTTTGTTCCAAAAATTGTTGAAGACTATCATGATCAGTTTTTACCTTGAAGTGTCTTCCCATTAGGTAAGGTCGCCATTTCTTTAGTGCATGTAGTATTGCCAACATTTCCTTCTCATAAATAGCATTTTGTAAATAATTTCCTTTGATTGGATGACTTTCAAAAGAAATGGGTCTTCCTTCTTGCATTAAAATAGTACCAAGTCCATTTCTTGAGGCATCACATTCCACAATAAAGGTTTTTGTGAAGTCTGGCGTAGCTAAGACTGGTTATGGCACATTGCCTCTTTAAGATGTTCAAAGGCCTTAGTTGCTTCAGGAGTCCATGAAAATGCATCTTTCTTCAATAATTTTGTTATAGGTGCTGCTATTCTCCCATAATTCTTAACAAACTTGCAATAATACATTGTTAACCCGAGAAATCCTCGCAATTTCTTTATGGTTGTGGGGACTTTCCATTCCTTAATGGCTTTAATTTTTCTAAGGTCTAACTTAGCACCCTCGTGAGATACAATATGACCCAGATATTCCACCTCTTTTGCTCCAAAGAAAAATTTGGATGTTTTTGCATATAATTGTTTCTCCTCCAATAGTTTGAGCACCCTGTTAACATGTTAAACATGATCCTTTCGAGACCTGCTGTAGATTAGTATGTCATCAAAAAATACTAGAATAAACTACTTTCTAAGGGTTTGAAAATGAAATCCATCAACCCTTTAAATGTAGAAGGTGCATTGGTAAGGCAAAAAGGCAAGACCAAAAATTCGTAATGACCCTCATGAGTTTGAAATGATGTTTTTGGAATATCTTCAGTCTTCATTTTGATTTGATGATGTCATGAACGAAGATCCAACTTGGTAAAATAAATTTCTCCATGTAATTCATCCAATAATTCATTAATCATGGGAATGGGAAATTTATCTTTAATAGTGAGCTTATTGAGCTCCCCATAATCCGGACACATGCGCCATAATCCATCCTTCTTGTACACCAATACTACTCGAGTAGAGAAAGAACTTTGACTAGGTTGAATTATACCAACCTCTAACATTTCTGCAATCATTCGTGCAAATTCACTCTTTTGGACATAAGGATATCTGTAAGGCCTAATGTTTTGAGGAACACTTCCTGGAATCAAATGAATAGCATGATAATGATCACGAATTGGTGGGATTCCTTTGGGAGTTTCGAACACCTTGGAATGATTGTCCAAGACTTGTTGGAGATCTGGAGAAGTAAATGATTTTGATGTTGGAACTTCTAGTGATCATAATTGTGCAATTACGCCTCGTTGTTATTTATTCAGAAGCTTTGTCATGACATTAGAGCTTATTGTCTTTCCTGGCTCCCTACAATACCCTTTAATTTTATTTCCTTTCCTTCCGAAAAAAAATTGAAGAAAATTTCTTGAAAAATAAAAGCTACCGTCCCCAAAGATTGTAACCACTGTACTCCTAGAACAACATCAGCACCTCCCATTGGAATGGAAAGCATTGGACTATTCAATACATATTCCCCCATGGTTATCTTGATATTATGGGATTTTCCAGAGAAATTTATAGTTCCTCCATTTGCAACCATCACTTGACATTCTAGTGCTGGGCATATGAAAAAATTCAATTCCTTGGCTACCTTACAATATATAAAATTATGGGTACTACCCAAATCAATCAAAACTATTACATTTTTCTTCTTGATATGTCCTTGTATATTGAGAGTTTGAGGAGTGGTAATTCTTGCCAAAGCATTTCATGATATGTTTGGACTCATTTCTTCTTCTTCTGGGGTTGGTTCCTGGTGTATATCCTCTTCTTTTGAAGTTTCTTATTCATTTTCTTCCTCCTCTTAAAAATCTATGTAAAATAATTTCTTCTCAGCACACTTATGACCTTTAGTGTATTTGCTATCACAATTGTAGCAAAGCCCTTTTGTTGTTTTTTCTTCCAATTGTTGTGGTGTCAACCTTGTAGGTTGTGGAAGTCTAGGAGTAGCAAAACTTCCATATTTATAGATGTGAGTGGTAGGCTTCCTTGTCGCCATAATTCTACATTCAAATTTTCTTGCCAACCTGAATGCCTTCTCCAATGAATCAAGTTCCCAAACACAAACTTCATGTTGGATGTTATCCTTTAAAGTCCCTATGAAGACATAAACCATGTGTTCCTCTGGAATATCATTTACCCTTATATTCAATTTTTGGAAGTCCTCAATGTGCTCCACCACCAAACCCTTTTGTTTGAGATTTATCAATTTCCTAAAGAATGTGTTTCTCTTTGTATCCTCATAATGTGTTATCATTTCCTCCGTAAAAATTGACCAAGTGACAATATTTTTATGGGATCAAAGCCATCTATACCATACAAATGTATTTTGTTCTAAATTTAAAGTTGCAATGCGTACCTTTTGTGTGTTTTGTACATTATTGAGATCAAAATATTGCTCCATTTGTAGTATCCATGTTACGGGATCCTTTCCATAAAAATTCCTCGTATCCATCTTTGGAATACGGTGGTTCTTCAATCCAACATTAGAGTTTATGATATCATGATTAACATTTGTTTTTTTCTCATCATGAGTTTCCCCTACTATGTTTACTCCATTAGGAATCATTTCTTGTATTAACCTTGTCATCAAACCTTCCATGTCTACTTTTAGATCATTCTTCATGTCTTTCATGTTGTCTTTCATTTTTTCATCGATCTTAGCTTCCATGTCATCCATCTTAGCTTCCATGTCTTTCTTCAAATCATCCATCTTAGCTTCCATGCCTTTCTTCAAACCTTCTATTTCATTTTTTGTTGCTCTTTGCAAGAGCGAAATTTGGTGCACTTTCTCTTGTAATTTTGATATTTCATGTAGCACTTCTTCCTCTTCATGAGTCATAATAGAGCCTTCTGAAGGCTTAACGGGTGTTGAATTCTTTTTAGGTGGAATTTTAGCACCCAATACTGATATCTATGCTTCATTATGCCCTTGGAATCACTTCAAACTAATTTTTCATAGAAGACTTATGCAATTCGAAAAAAAAAATACACACTTTTTTCTTTATTTTGAGGAGCTCAATATTGAAACTAAATTATCTCTGTTATTTCGGATCTTCAATTTTTGAAATTAGGCCCTGAATTATCCCTATGAATATTCTTTTGAATGCCATAGTTCTGACCTGATTTGTATTCTTCAAGACAAAGTTATGCCCAATCTCCCACGATGACCTAATTATGGATTAGTTCAATAGATCGAACTTGTATGACCTGCCACGTGTCATTTTTCCTCCTTCAGCTCTGAAATTGATACACATGAAACTACAGTTCGTGTACTTGTGGCCAATTTTTACAGAATTCCAATCTGACGCTCAAAGAGAGAGTTATGACGTTTTTCCCACAGTCACCTCTTTGAGATGAAATTCAGGAGCCTGAAACAATCCTAACTTCCATAGATCATATCTCCAACAATATTGAAAACCAAGATCTGAAAATTTTTACAGAAGTTTTTTCAAGATTTTGGCTTCGCTCTGTAAAAATTTCAGCTTCTGAAAATTTGTATACAAAAAGTTATAGCGCAAATTCCACGATGACATGTTTTTGTTGAAACTCGGGAGCCTGAAAAAAAAACCTAACTTCCACAGATCATATCTCAGAAAATATTGTGAACCAAGATCTGAAATTTTTACACAATGCTCCTCAAGATTTTGGCTTCGCGCTGTAAAACTTTCAGCTTCTAAAACTTCGTAGAAAAAACGTTATAGTGAAAATTCCATGATGACATGTTTGGAGCAGTGAAACCCTAAAATCCAAATCTCAGATACCAAATGTTATGAAACCAACTCCAAAAATAGAAGAAAATAGAGATCAACACCTTATAAATAGTCACTTCGAGAGGGAAATCTCCAATACATTACATAAATAAACAATCTTTGGATCATAAAAATGAAAAAAAACCCTTCTATATATAGGAGTCCATGGGTTCACAATATAATCCTAGCCGACCTAACGATAATAATGTTAGGGCACAATAATAACAATATTGGGGTTACAGGGGTACACCAATAACAATAATGGGGTTACACTAACAATAATAAGGGACTAAAGTAGTAATATAGGGACCTAACAGGTAAAGTAAAGTAGGTCAGCCCCTAGGAGTTGCAGCCCTCTTGGTGCAATACCAGGGCTCACCACTTTTTGGCATCGTTGTTGGGGAGGTGTCTAGTAGATGTTTTGATTTTGTTTTAGCATTCCTTTTTGCTCTCCTTTCTTTTCATGTCATTTCATAAATATTGAAAAAATACAAAAATATATTATTTTCATGCCTCGTAGGACTAGGAATACTCAAAGACAAATATTACCTAAAACCCCCACATCACCTCCTGGCCACACTTCACTCTTCTTCAATGGCAGTGAGATTGAACCCCCTATAGGAGAGCCTTTTGAATGTTTTGAGGATCCTATTGGGGAAGAAGAATAAGACCTTGTTTCAACTAAGGGACCTACTTTAGCTATCTTAACCATGGTTGGGATCCAGAGAGCCTTTCCCATAAGAGAGGCAGATGAGGAAACTAAGATGAAAAACATTAGCCCCTCAGCTCTTCCACACTTCCATGGACTTACCTCTAAGGACCATAACACATTCATGTTTGAATTTGTTGTTGTTTTTAGGACTTATGACTACACCTCTGATGATCAGAAGTTGAAGCTATTCCCCTCCACCCTTAAGGATGCAGCCTTCTGCTGGTTCATGGGTCTACCTGGGGATAGCATCATTACCTAGGCATAGATGAAAGAGACCTTCGGTAGCAAGTACAAAGACTACTATAGGTCCAAGTAAACTAAGGATGAGATATTTAGGATGACTCTAAGGCCTGATGAATTCCTAGAGGATTATGAAGAGAGGTTTATTTGAACTACAAGAGAGCCAATTGTACTCTTGATCCTGACTCACTTAAACTTGTACTTCTTTGAGGGATCTGTGAAGAGATGATAGAAACCTTGAATATGTTATCAAGAGGAGATATCTACCAACAACCCTATGAAATAATAAAAACTGTCTTCCGAAACAATTCTAGGGCATTTAGGAAGAAGGGTAGAGCTAGCCAAAGTACATCCAATACCCCTTCCTCTTCCACCTTCATAAAACATGAGATTTGAAAAATTTTATAGGAATTCAAGAGTGACATGATGCACACCTTTTCTTTGTAAATGGACACGATTCAAGTCAAAAGGAAGCAAGAGGAATCAGAGAGAGCCCTGGCCATATTTTTTCCTAGATGTACCAGAAAGCACCCAAGAAATGAATGTCCATTGAATGTCATAAAGGTTTTCTTATTCTGTGAAGAGAATCATGCCACAAACAAGTCTCCCTCCTTACTTAGACTTAAATTTGTATATCAAGATGGGGAAAAAATTTTAGAGCAACTATGTTTCATCAACCAGAGAAGGCCTCAAGGCCCTCGACCATATCAATAAGGTATGCAAGGTGCACCTTACTCTTACTATTACAACAATCAGAGTGCACCCATGCAACCTTGGTACACCCCCACTCCTCCATCTTGGTCTACACCTCCCACTTGGCCTTCTAACCCTTCATATCATCCTTAGCCAGTAAACCAACCATTTTAGTAGTATGTTCCACAACAACCTCTGTGGAACAATCCATCCCAAGGGTGGAGGCCTCAACAAAATCAACTACCTGCTCTAATTCCTTCACCCCAACCTCAACCTCAGCTTACTTATGTTGCTCCACCTAGGCTAAATATACCTTCACAACCCAATCCGAACCCAAACAACAGATAGGCACAGCAGGCTCCCAGTGGAGAAACATCCCATCCAACTTATGCTGTGGAGATACAGAAGGTTAATCTCAGGTCGGGAAGAGTACTCCCAGACAACCATCCTCCATCTCCACCTGTAGAGGCTGAAGAGGAAAAGGAAGATGGTAACACTCAGATCCAACAACCTCCTTTTCTTGAGCGCTTGATCCACCCTAGTCAGCACACCCCAGAGGAGACTGAACTCGTGAGAGAGTTGGAAAATTTGTGTGTAAATATACCACTTATCTAGGCCATTAAGGATGTCCCTATCTACAATAGACTCATCAAATAAAAGTGATTCAAGAAGCCTGGGAGAAGGAAGAGAGATACCCCCACCATCAATGTGGTAGGTCAACTGTCTGACCTGATGCTGGGGAAGGTGATATTTCCAAAATACCTGGACCCTGGTAGTCTAGTTGTTGATGTGCATATAGATGGTGACATATTCCCCAACACTCTGATTTATCTAGGGGTTTCCATCAATATCATGACCAAGGAAACTATGTTGAAACTTAATCTCCAAGGGACTTTGAGGAAAACCACAACAATTCTGCAACTTGCAAATTGGTCTACAGTAAGTCTAGAAGGAATTTTTGAGGATGTATGGTTACCATTGAATCTTCGGAGTGTCCTACAAATTTCCTGGTCCTAAAACCAAAAACCAAGTTTAATGGTTATCCTCTCATCTTAGGGAGACCTTGGTTAGCCACTACAGATGCTTATATTAGTTGTTGGGTTGGAAACATGAATATAAAAAATGGGCCTTTGTCTAAACAACTAGTGTTATATCCTCCAGCCCAACCTTCCATTGATCATGATCTCCCTATATGGTTGGAGGATGAAGAAGATGATTTATATAACATTGCCCTTATGTGTACCATAGATGCTATTCTTAGAGGGGGGTAGCTTGACGAAGATGAACTCATCGACCATGCCATTCAAAACCAGTCCTCCACTAACACTCCTCTCAAAACCTTAGTCAAAGAGTTTGAAAGCCAAACTTGGATGGAAGTGCACTCAGCTTAGATAACCTTTGAAACCACCAAGGCTATTGAGTTTAGCCCATCCATATCTCTGAAAATCAACCCAAACCTCTCGAATGAAGAAGAGAAGTAACTATGCCAGATTTTGAAAGAAAATCTTAAATCGTTTTCTTGGGATTACAAGGACATGAAAGTGGTGCATCCTTCAATATGCAGACATCACATTTACATCAAATAAGGATGAAAGCCTATGAGACAACCCCAAATAAGGATGAACCCAACTATGAAGGACATAGTCAAAGAAGACTTGCAAAAAATATTGAATGCAGGGTTCATATATCCTATATCCAACGGTGAGTGGGTATCTCCCCTTGTCCTAGTCCTGAAGAAGAATGGGAAGTGGTGAATTTGTGTTGATTATCGAGAACTTAACAAAGCCACCAAGAAATACCATTTCCCTTTGCCCTTTATAGACCAAGTCCTGGATGGCCTTGCGGGGAAGAAGTTATTTTCCTTCTTATATGGGTTTAGTGGGTAAAATTAGATTCAAACTAGCCCTGAAGACTAGGATAAGACTACTTTCACCTGCCCTTGGGTTACCTTTTCTTATAGATTCCTACCCTTTAGGTTGTGCAATTCCCTAGCTACCTTCCAAAGATTTGTCTTGAGCATCTTTTCTAAGTTATTCCATGCCTCTGTTGAAAATTACATGGATGATTTCACACCATATGGGGATATTTATCTCCAGAATATCTCACATACCTTAAAGATTGTCACCTTGACATTCTGCTAACTATATGAGCTCATTAAAACTCATACATGTCTCCTCTGCAAGTCTTACAACCGTTGTTTCTCATTCCAAGCCCTAAAAATGGAGGAAAAACCCTTAAAACTCAAAAAAGCCTTGGGTACGCAGGTAACATGAAGCCTGCCTGCGTTTAAATAGGTGGGCACACATGTAATGTAAAGAGAACCTTGTTTCTAGAAACTCATTTTCCAAAGTGTAATTCTGGTCCCCCGTAAAGTCAAAAAGCGCGAAAGAAAACTGAAAAAGTTGACTTTTGGTCAATTCTAGAAGGCTCTAGATGAGATTTTTTGGGGATGAGTACGCTTTGATAAGGTGCATGTATCCCACACCTTAGGGAACTAATCCCTTGATGTAAGGAGCCTATCCCTTTGAAAGAGGATTATATCCCTTAAAAAGTGGAATCCTAACCTCCTCATCTACTCTATAAAAGGAGGCATTGGGTAGCCTCAAAGGGTTAAGAAAAAGTGAAGAAAACTAATGGAGGATTGAAGAAAACTTAAGCTTTATGTGTGATTGAGTCATGCCTAAGATTTAGAATCTTTGTTCTCTCGAAGGAAGAGTGCAAGAATTATCAAAGTAGAGGAGATTCCTGCTTCGGACCCCGGGAAGGCCTTTCGAACATCAAGGCTAAGGTTGTAAGGTTCTTCTGTTATTTTAAGATTAATACAATCAAGTTTTGTTTTTCTCAATAAATTGTCGTTCGATTGTTTATTTCAATAAGTTGTCGTTTGATCATTTATTTCATAGATTCCTTGATCACTATGATAGGTATGTTTTATAATTATTTGTTATACAAAAAGTACGATATTTTCTTGTTTGTGATTTCAGATCAACGAAAGATGATACTTTCTTGTGACAAAAGGGCCCTTGTTGCGACGAAGGATTATTGATGCAACGGAAGCACTGCGACTGCAAATAAGCATTTGGATCTAAGGTAGGATCGAGACCTTCATAGCATTTATTTGTAAAATGAATATACTTAGAGAAAGACAAACTTAGTTGTTCGTTTGTTTCTAGATTGTCTTCTGACACTAGGGAGATCGGTCTTGTCCGCAAGAACGATTTATCCGGCCAACAATATCTCTCCAATTTGGGTAAAGTACTAAAGAGGTGCATTGAGATGCATCTCTCCTTGACCCCAGAAAAGTATGAATTCTTGAAGAAAGCAGGGGTTGTATTAGGACACTCCATATCCCAAGCAAAAATACACGTAGACCCGAACAAAATCACTATCATCAAAAGGGTACCTGCTCCTCAAAAGCATAAATATGTCAGAATTTTCTTAGGCTTAATTGGTTACTATAGAAGGTTCATCAAATATTTCAGCAAGATGGCTTCGCCATTATTTTGGTTATTGGCCAAGGATTCTGAGTTTATTTGGTCTGGTCCTTGTTAAGAGGATTCTGAGCTCGTTAAGAAACAATTGAATACTTCCCCCATCCTCCGACGTCCAAATTGGACTCTGCCTTTCCACATCCACATTGATGCATTCAAAAAAGCTGTAGGGGCCGCATTAAGACAATTAGAGGAAAAAATCCATTATGCAATTTATTTCATCAACAAGAACTTGTCCAAGGCCAAGTTGAATTATATTGTTACTGAGAAGGAGATGTTATCCATTGTCCATGCTTTGAACAAATTCAGGCATTATGTAACTGGATATCAGACCTTTGTTCACACTGACCATGCAGCCAACAAGTATTTAATGAACAAATCAGATGTTAGTGCTAGAATAATTATATGGTTGTTACTTTTGCATCAATTTGATTTTATTATTTTTGATAAACCTGGAAAGTAGAATGTCGTTGCAGATTTTTTTTCCATGTTAGCTCTCCCTACAGGTGAAGAAGGAATGGTGGATGACTAGCTATTGGATGAGCATATATTTGCTATATCATCTCTCTCACCATGTTTTGTTGATATAGCCAACTACTTGGTTTCTGAGAGACTCCCTCCTAATATTTCATTCAAGGAGAGGAGAATAATCATCAGAAAAAGTGCCACTTTCACATGGATTGGGGGAAATATTTTCAAGCTAGGCCCTGATCAAATCCTAAGGAGATGTCTGATGGAGGAAGAATTTTTTGATATCCTCTCTTAATGTCATGACAGCCCATGTGGAGGCCACTTTGTTGCAAAGAGAACTACTTACAAAGTTTTGCAGGCAGGATATTATTGGCCTACCATCCACCAAGATTCCAGAAGATACACCAGTAGGTGTGACCAGTGCCAAAGGATGGGGAAACCCACACAAAGGGATGCAATTCCTTTACACCCTCAAGTGTCTCTTGAGCCATTTGATAAGTGGGGCATGGACTTTGTTGGACCTATCGATCCACCATCCGGACAAAAGAAGTATATCATAGTCTCCATTGATCACCTAACAAAGTGGGCTGAAGCAAAATCAGTGAAGGTAGAAACCAAGGAGAAAGTAGTATAATTTCTGAGGGAAAATGTGCTTTAAAAATTTGGATACCCCAAAGAAATATTAACTAATCAAGGAGCACAATTCACCTCTCACATCATTGATAATATTTTGAGGCACAATATTAAGCATAGAACTTCTACTGCCTATCACTCTTAGAAGAATGACCATAGAAGTAACTAATAGAAGAAAACATTCAGATAAATATTTTCAGTCAGAGAAGGTTAATACTGTACAGTAGGTCCTAACTCTATGCATACTGTTCTTTATAAGAGAAAATGGAATACAGTGAAAATAGAAATAAAATGACAAGTTACAATGAGGAAAACATCATCGTCAAAATAGACCAGGATCCCATAAATCAGCTTGTATTGATGCTCCAAACGAGTTACAGCTTTAAGTATAGTGCTTTAGTTTAGCAACCATCTACACATCTCAGCCTAACCTATCTATCACAAGCAGAGCTCCAAGAGCCAGTGAACACTATTTACAATCAGAAATTTAAGCTCAAGTGTATATCAAAGTTCTGCAACCAACCCCTCACTCATCTTCAGCAGTAGTATGTATAGAAGAATGAGGAGGTGAGATCTGATAAAAGATCTCCAATTACAATTAATACAGACTTAATGGCTTCTTGGCCTTTGAGGGGCTCAATGAAGAAACTTACATGGGTGCACTCTGTATTAAATGTTTTACATAAAGTTTAAGCTCGGTGAGAGCTTTTGTTGACCTTTGAGGCTCTGTGTGGCGTCAAAGTAACTCTGCAGATGTTTGTCATTAATTTCCTTGGAAGAGTTTCCTCTTTGGCTACGTTTTGAGAAAAATATCTGATCCTAATCAATAAATTCGGCCTCTGATTGAATACTTTGAGGCACATGTGGCATCACAGTAGCTAGAGGGATCAATTTACCTCAATTGCGGTGGTGGAGGTTTTCCTGTCGATAAAACACTTCAGATTTTCTTTAAACTATGTTTTAAATTGGGGATTAGGCTTTTGATAAACATTCTTAGCCATGATCCCCGCGAAATCTGTCTTTAATCCTCTGTTCTGATAAACTTTGGCTTTCGTCACTGATACTCTCTGACTGTGCCCGATTCATGGTTTTTGCTAATTTACAGGGCTGCGCAGGGGCGATATGGCATCAATTCCTGAAGAAACACTGATGAAACATGAATCTCAATCCTGCAAAGGATTTTCTTTGCTGAATTAGGGGTGGGAGGATCATCACCCTCCGCCTTTGAAATTTCCTGAGTTATGGCGAAAAAACCATAGAAACCCTGCACAATACAAAAACTATTAGAAAATCCTGCATATATAGGTTTGTTGCTGCGGAGGACATGTGGAAGAAGTGAGGCCGTTGGAATGCATCATCCAACAGTCAGGATTGATCGGGAGAAGTCATAGAGAAGGCAGAAGAAATGTTAAATCAAAGCCGTCGATCGCGTAGAGATCGACGGTCGAGAGTGGAAATGGAAAGTCAAAGTGGAAAACGTTGACTGGGCGATCGAAATAGGGCGGTGAAATGTGGGCCGTCGATCTGTAGATCAGATCGACGGTGCAGATTCGTTAAATGCCGCGCTGTAGCCCGGTTAACTGTCGAGCATCTTCAGTGAGTGATAGCCGTCATACAGCCCGCCCTAGATCGGAAGGTGTACAGAAATATCGCGCAGGGTCCATGTCCAAACGTTAATGCGTGATGGATGGTGGTTTTTTGAACAGTACCCTGGCCACGCGTCAACCGTTGAATGGAATCGCTACCAATCAGGAAAAAACCGCCCTCGCACAAAGGCGGTGCGATAGATACCACACAGTTTTGCAATTTTTAGTGGATGGCGGGGACCACCGGGGTGATGGACTCCATGTCGTCGATCTGTAGATCAGATCGATGGTGGAGATTGACTGGGGTTTGAACCGGCAGAAAAACTTTAGAAAATAATTAAAAACCGAAAAATTCATATAACCAAAGGTTTTATATATATTTATAATGCGGCTTGGCGCCCGATTGCGGGGCCGAGGGTTATATGAAGGGTAATACGACCATTGTTAAAAAAGGAGGGGCTAAAGACTAAAATACATATAAAACATGCATTTCAATGGTTTAGAGGGGTTCCGATAAGGCAAAGAAGGAATCTTTAAACCTTATCAAAGCGTTTTGATGAAGGGGAAAGAGAAAAATCATGAAAATGAGAGATTTTTCATGGGAGATGAAAGGGTTAAAAACTGAAGTTAGTTTTGGAAGAAGGGGAAGGGAAAAAGGTGTTTGCAGCAGTATTCTTCCTTGGAAATCAGCAGGATTTCTAAGTGTAAAATGGGAATAGCAGTGAAGTTCGGACAGAGGAAAGGCATGAGGCCTTCAAGAGTCTTCAAGAGCCAACACTTTTTAGTAATAAAATTTGTTCCTTGAAGGCTCAAAAATTCTTAGCCACCTTTTGCTATAACAAATTTTATAGGTGGCTAACAGTGGCTCCACTTGGGGATGACGCCTTCTTGAAGGCATCAAGAACTTTAGACTTGCATTCTCTAGGAGGCTGACCCATGCCACATCCATTATGTTCTCTGGGAGGCTGACCTGTGCCTGATCCATTTGGGCTGCCCTTCCTTTCTGTGGATGATGTGCTCTGAAAACATATTAGCAGCCAGAAAAACAATGGATCTTCATCAATACAAACTTTCTACCTACCCAATCCTACTAATCTAACATTTTTTCTTCATTAGAGTGCACTTGGATTGGAAAACTATTTTACAACATTTTATTCTTTTGAAAGAATAAAACTAATCTAATTCTACTCCTTATTTCTCCCTGAACTCAGATTAAACAGTTGAGTTCAGATGCTTCTCTACCTATTCTACTATCTGTTGGGATTAAATTGTCCAACAGATTTTTATTCTCTAAATTCTACAACAGAAATTTAAAAACATCCAAGTCAAGATTAAGCTGTTTAACTTGCTGTGTTCTATGGCATAAAAACAGGTTTCACATAGACATTTATTTTGCAGAAAATTTAAAACAAAATGGAAGGCTTAAGATCTAAAAGTTTCTCATCATGGCCTTCTCTTTTTACAGCTCTGTTTTGGCTCTTGTTTGAGTTGTTCCTCCTTTGTTCTCTGGTTTAGATTTTGAGTTAATTAGAACCAGATTTACATGTTTTTTGACTTAGAAAATGAAACGATTTGAGTCATCTCTTTTTGGAAACTTAGGTTCAAATTTTGATCTTGTTTGAACCTTTAATTTCTATCCTAATCTATCTACTGATAAGCCAAGATTAAACAGTTTAGAAAATCAAATTCACTATCCTATCAGCAGAAAATTTAAAACTAATTAGTCAAGATTAGGTTGTTTCACTAACTAGAAGTGTGTTTTGTAGGAGTAGCATTTAAGCTTGCACACTTTCAGAATTTGTTTTTATTTTTTGGTATGGGGCTATACCTTTCTTGTTTTGACAATCTGCCCTCTTTTCTTTCTTTTCTTTGTTTTTGTATTTTTTGAATCTTTTATTTTTCTTCAAGAAGAAAACAACAACTAATCTACATGCTCAGAACTGAGCTTTATTTACATTCCTATCTAACCTATTCTAAACATGGAGTATTTACATTTATCATATGATACAAAAATGCCAATGCAGCCAAATGAGTAATGTCAAGAAGAAGTAGAAACTCTGCCTCCTTGTCAGAGGTATCCATAGAACATATTGAATATTAACCCTCAATATCAAGGCTATCACATAAGGTGATAGCTTTTCATGTCTCTGGCTCTTGCAAAGGATCACTTCTTGATAATTTGAGCCAGTTGGGATTTCCACACAGTCTTCCATAGGATCAACAAAGAAAAGATGAATATTCTCTTCTTTTTGGCCCTCCATGTCTGGTAGATTGTCTGCTTCCAAGACTTCAACTTTGAGGAGCATATCTTCAGAAAGTTGTTTGGAAGCATCATCATCCTTAACATTAATGAAGGGAGAAGTATCTTCTTGGGAAGATGGTATATCCACAGCAGGATAGTCTTGTATTTGTTTCTCTCCCTCTTCTTCATCATCATCTGAACTGGAGGACTCATCATATTTGACAGTGTTGTCCTCTTGTAGCCCTGGTATGCTTGGATTCAGTGGGCTGAACTCTATGAAGAGGTTATTATATTCTTGAGTGGGGGTGTACTCCATGGTTTCCTCTTGCTCAAAAATTTCTTCATTACTCTTCTCTTCACCTTCTGAGTTGAAAGGCTGCTGATTCCCAATAAAGTGAAAGCTTTTTATGATGGATCGAAAAGGATGATTGCGGCTTTCAATCTGACAATGGTGAAACTCATAACACCAATCAAATGTTGGTTGCCCTGCATGATTAGTTTCTTCTTGGAAATCATCATCATCATAAGACTGATTGAAATTTGAAAATTTATTAGAATAAACATTTTCATCAGTCAAACATATTGGGATATCAGTAGGTCCTTCTTCCTTCTGATCTACAAAATAACTTTCTAAATCTGTACAAAAAATTTCTCTATGTGAATGGGCAAGAGTGTTTGTTTTGCAAAAAGTTTCAGAGACTCACTATTTATAAATAGTCTGATCTATCTCTTTTTCTGTCAAAGGGAAGGATGTTTCTACGTTCCTTTGAATAGGAGTACAACATTTTTCTGTCTCTTGCGAAGACTGATTTTGAGGCTGAATGTCTTCTTGAGCCTCGGCTATAAGGGATGATGAACCAATATTTGAGTTTTCAGGGATATCTTGAGGAATGTCCATTTTTTCTTGGATCATATCTTCCTCAACTGATTCATCTATGTTCTTAAAAAATTTCAATAGGAGATTAAACTCATGAATAGCTGTTAAAATATCTTCAGGATGCATCTCTTTCAAAGCTTCCTCATTATCTATAATGTGTTGGGTGATGTTTTGTGATGGATCATAATATATCGCACCCAATGATAATGATGTAGTGTTTTCTTTATAGTTCTCATAGAACACATATTCAAGGTCTCCTAAAGAAAAAAAACTACTAGATCTTAAGTATTCATACCAATCCCTAGCTTTTCCTTCTAATTTTAACATGGACATTTTCATTAGGCAGTCTTCATGCCATTCAAATTTCAACCTCCATACATGTATATGAAATTTGATGAGATGTAATAGAGGATCATCAAACTTTTCACCTTGAAAAATAGGCAGGTTGTCATCCCAATTCACCTGGGGCATCTTATGTGGAAACCCAGGGATATGATCTCTACTCATTGGGGCATATCTTCGTTGTATTCTTGGAATCATGTTTGTAAATCAAGAAAGAGGTCACTGTGTCTGGTCAATCAGTTCAGGGTCTTCTACCAGTAGAGTCATTTGGTCTTCTGGGAGTTTTAGAGTGTGGAGTCGCCAGGTAGAAGATTGTTAGCTCCTAAGGAGGTAAAATGTTTAATGGTCCACCACCATATACCAATCTAAAGAGATCATGGGTACTCTGAGTCTTAGCAGTATTTAAAATGAAAAAGACTCGAAATCCCTAGCGGAGTCACCAGAAATGTTAGGAATATGTAATTAGCAAGATCGGCAAAGTCCAATCACAGAAAAAACATCGTTTCAACCACTTTGGGATTCTAGGATCTAGCCCTCCTGAATCCGGAGAGGGATCTCTCCAATAAGTGAAAAGATGGATTTTTATTTGAAGTTTGGGGTGATGATATTAGGCTAGTTAAGAAGGCCAAGGGGTTTTTTTGTTTTTGGATGGTTTAGCATGATTATTGTTTGAGGTGGAAAGTCCTAAATGCAAAGAGTTTCAAAGGTGTGAAGTTGCAAGCAATGAGAGTAAGCTTCGACCAAAAAGATAGATAATTGCAGGTTTTAGTCCATTGGGCTATGGATTCATAATAGGGTAAAATTGGAATAGCAAGAGGCAAGAGTGGTCCATGGGGCAAGTCATCTATGTCTAAGGATCTCTTTAAAGTTTGATTTATGGAATTAAATGATACAATAATAAAGAGAAATAAACAGATTCAGAACAAAGAGCAGCCCAGGATCTGGTAAGTACTTTTAAACTAGCCAGCCTTTGACATAGACTCAAGAAAAACATAAAAGTAAACTAGGATCTGGTAAGTACTTTTAAACTAGCCAACCTTTGATACACTTTCAATAGAAAACACTTTAAAACAAAGGGAAACTTGAAGGAAACTTTTGGAGAAGAAACTAGCGGGCCGGGCTCACCACAAATCCTCTCCTAGCTCTGCTTTACTTGGTTACTTTCAATACAAACACAAAGATAACACAGAATGGCCTAAGATTTGGTAAGTACTTTTAAACTAGCCAACTTTTAACACATTCCAAGGGAAACATCCAGATAGTTGTAGGGATAAAAATGGGACCAGGACTCACCATATCTTCCTCAGTTCATCTTCACAAAACATATACTGAAAAATAAAATTTTAAGAATAACATTCAGCTAAGAAAATAAGACGAGGGAACACCAACATTCCTATGCTTGAACTGAATTAAATCATTCCTAGATAACAAAGTTTAGAAGAAAACATTCAGATAAATATTTTCAGTCAGAGAAGGTTACTGCTGTATAGTAGATCCTAACTCTATGCATATTGTTCTTTATAAGAGAAAATGGAATACAGTGAAAACAGAATTAAAATGACAAGTTACAATGAGGAAAACATCATCGTCAACATAGACCAGGATCCCATAAATCAGCTTGTATTGATGCTCCAAACGAGTTACAGCTTTAAGTCCAGTGCTTTAGTTTAGAAACCATCTACACATCTCAGCCTAACCTATTTATCACAAGCAGAGCTCCAAGAGCCAGTGAACACTATTTACAATCAGAAATTTAAGCTCAAGTGTATATCAAAGTTCTGCAACCAACCCCTCACTCATCTTCTGCAGCAGTATATATAGAAGAATGAGGAGGTGAGATCTGATAAAAGATCTCCAATTACAATTAATATAGACTTAATGGCTTCTTCGCCTTTGAGGGGCTCATTGAAGAAACTTACATGGGTGCACTCTGTGTTAAATGTTTTACATAAAGTTTAAGCTCGGTGGGAGCTTTTTTTGACCTTTGAGGCTCTATGTGGCGTCGAAGTAACTCTGCAGATGTTTGTCATTAATTTCCTTGGTAGAGTTTCCTCTTTGGCTGCGTTTTGAGACAAATATCTGATCCTGATTAATAAATTCGGCCTCTGATTGAATACTTTGAGGAATAGGTGGCATCGTGGTAGCTAGAGGGATCAATTTGCCTCAATTGTGGCGGTGGAGGTTTTCCTGTCGATAAAACACTTCAATTTTTCTTTAAACTGTGTTTTAAATTAGGGATTAGGCTTTTGATAAACATTCTTAGCCGTGATCCTCACGAAATTTGTCTTTAATCCTCTGTTCTGATAAATTTTGGCCTTCGTCACTAATACTCTCTGACTATGCCTGATTCATGGTTTTTACTAATGTACAGGGCTGCACAGGGGCGATATGGCATCAATGCCTGAAGAAACACTGATGAAACATGAATCTTGATCCTGCGAAGGATTTTCTTTGCTGAATTGGGGATGGGACGATCATCGCCCTCTGCCTTTGAAATTTCCTGAGTTATGGCGAAAAAACCATAGAAACCCTGCACAATACAAAAACTATTAGAAAATCCTGCATATATAGGTTTATTGCTACGGAGGACATGTGGAGGAAGCGAGGTCATTGGATGGCATCATCCAATGGTCAGGATTGATCGGGAGAAGTCATAGAGAAGGCGGAAGAAATGTTAAATCAAAGCCATCAATCGTGCAGAGATCGACAGTTGGGAGTGGAAACCGGAAGTCAAAGTGGAAAACATTGACTGGGCGATCGAAACAGGGTGATGAAATGTGGGTCATGGATTTGCAGATCAGATCGACGACGAAGATTCGTTAAATTTCGGGTCGTAGCCCGATTAACTGTCGAGCATCTTCGATGAGCAATAGCTGTCGAATAGCCCGCCCCAGATCGGATGGTGTATAGCGATATCGCGCGGGGTCCTCGTTCGAACGTTAACGCGTGATGGATGGCGGTTTTGTGAACAGTACCCCGGCCATGCGTCAACCGTTGAATGGAATCACTACCAATCGAGAAAAAATCGCCCTCGCCCAAAGGCGGTGCGATAGATACCACGTAATTTTGCAATTGTTAGTGGATGGCAGGGACCACCAGGGTGATGGACTCCGCGTCATCGATCTGTAGATCAGATCAACGGCGGAGATTGACTGGGGTTTGAACTAGTGGAAAAACTTTAGAAAATAATTAAAAACCGAAAAATTCATATAACCAAAGGTTTTATATATATTTATAATGCGGCTAGGCGCCCGACTGTGGGGCCGAGGGTTATATGAAGGGTAATATGACCGCGGTTAAAAAATGAGGGGCTAAAGACTAAAATACATATAAAACATGCATTTCAATGGTTTAGAGGGGTTCCGATAAGGCAAAGAAGGAGTCTTTAAACCTTATCAAAGGGTTTTGATGAAGGGGAAAGGGAAAAATCATGAAAATGAGGGATTTTTCATGGGAGATGAAAGGGTTAAAAACTGTGGTTAGTTTTGGAAGAAGGGGAAGGGAAAAAGGTTTTTGCAGCAGTATTCTTCCTTGGAAATCAGTAGGATTTCTAAGTGTAAAATGGAAACATCAATGAAGTTCGGACAGAGGAAAGGCATGAGGCCTTCAAGAGTCTTCAAGAGCCAACACTTTTTAGTAATAAAACTTGTTCCTTGAAGGCTCAAAAAGTCTTAGCCACCTTTTGCTATAACAAATTTTATAGGTGGCTAACAGGGTGAAAACCTCTCTGAGGTGCCCAAGGAAATTTTGTGGGTTGAAAAAAATCCATGGAGGCAACCCACTTTATTTCAAAAAAAAAACAAAAAAAAAAAATAAAAAATACATTTGCATCTCTGTGTTTTCTATTTTTTTTTGTTTTATAGGTTGTTAATGGTTTCTAGAAACATAGGGGAGAATTCATCTTCTTTTCCCTTCTTCTATTTTACCATCCATCCCATCATTCACTCCATTCATCTTCATAACTTCTTCCATCACCTCCATACACCACATTCCTCCATTCTTGAGCACAATGTAGAAAGAGAAGAAACAAGTAAGTTCCTTAGAAAACAAAGTTTTTCATGGACTGCAAAGAATAAAAACAAGGAAAGATGCATAATAGACTTCAGGAGAACGAGAATACCACCCATGGAATCTCAAGCACCCCACGCGACATCCACATCAGAGAGAAACAATAAGAAAAGATTAGAAGCTCACTCAGTAAGTCACTCATTTAGCGAGTTTCTCATTCAGAGTACAGGAATATGGTGAAGAATGCAGCATCTAAAAGGCTTATCTCCAACCTCCAGCTCCTGCAAACGCCTTGACTACAATAGGAAAAATCCAGTTTAGCTTCTCACCCCTCACTATGCATCCATAATAGCCATAAATAATTAAATTTGCAGAATAATATTTTAAGGGGCAGAAAGGTGTCCATTTAACTCGGCCACCGTCATTAGGTATGACTGAAAAAAGCTGGAAGTACACGGCACCAGGGCCTGCAAAATAAGATAATTTAAATCAAGTGTAATAGAGGAGAACGAGGGGAGGAAACACGCATTTCATCATGAATTAACAGGGATGAGGAAACAATTGTCTACAACAGAACTAGAGTTGGGTCGAGTTACATAAGCACTCCAAAATTAGTTGCGCTATCTAATAAAAGTAGATGGTGTCTCATCTAAACCAGTAAATTGAAAATTTTTAAAGGGAGAGAGGCCGACGGAAGCACGCAGTGCTTAAAGAAGAAGAGGAAGAACCAACAAAAACAAGAAGAACTAGAAGAAAAATAGGAAGAGACAAAGGGCCAAAGAAAAACATAAGAGATAGCCATAGAATTCATAGAGATAGCAAAAAGTGGGCGAGAAACAAACTCACAACACAATACCACATCCCCTCTATACAAAAAGATAGTTTCCACCATAGCTCCTCTGAGCACATAGAGAAAAAGGAAGACCTATAGGTATTCCAAAGCTAACAAGAATTAGAGAAAGAAATAAACTTCTCCCACAAGCCCGATTATCATTGAAGAATCACCAAGGGAGGAGGAAATAATTGAAGATATAATTTTGAAGGAGCAGCTACAAAAGGCACAAGCAGAGAATGTAGCACTACAGGAGCAATTGCAGCAAAAACAGGAGCAAGTAGACACCATGGCAGACTTATGCATAGAAACCCTTCAACACAGATTCCCCTCTGACTCATATTCTTTGTACCTCAAATAATAATGGCTTCTATTTCAAATCAAAACTTTAGCCTCCCATGGATCACTACCTTTCCAAGATTGTAGGCAATTCATGAATTTCTACAAGCAAGCTAACATGGATGATCAGGAAAAGATGGCAGAGTTTTATGTGCATAACTTTGTGCTGAAAAATATAGATATTTGGGACCCCAATCCTACAATGGGAGATATGCAATTAATGGCCCTGGCATCTTGGATGGTGAATGAGGACGCTAGAGAAAAAGATATATGGAAGGTCATGCAAAGAAGAAATAGAGAACCCTTACATATCATACCAGAATTTTCCAGCCCAAGAGGAGTCATCTTTAACGATCGATAGGTTGAAACAGACCCTGCACTGGTTGAAATCTACCTTCAGACTCAAACCCAGGTGATAGGCCACTTTGATGATGTTTCTAGGCAGATAGAAGATGAGTGCATTATGGCCAGCGAGAGGAGATGGAACAACCTCCCTCACAGCCTCAAGAATAGGGAGTACCATGCTCTAGAAATACTGAGGCATGCATTGGAAAGGGCACCATTATACAAGAGGTCCATGCAAACCAAAAATATCCAATGGTTGGGACTAAATCTCAGCCCACCTTTTCTGCTGGGGCTGAATCATGAAAAGGACACAGATGCACAAGATAGAGAATGGGAGAGTGCAGAAAGGAATAATGGTTTTTACCCCCATGGGGAAACTCCCACACTTCTTCCTCAGGAAATTAGGGGGGCTATCTAAGCCTTGAAGGAAATGGAGGAGGGGGATTAGTTTCTCAGAGGATGAGAAACCATTCAGTATGGGGGGGATGATGAGCGCCATCATTAGACATATTTGGAGGAGTTAATAGTCACCTTTTTGCCTTCTTAGATCTCTTTTTCTTGAATTTTTATTATTATTTGGTTTTATGATGCTAGTATAGGTGGTGATTAAGGATAACATACTCTGAGTGCCTAATATAAGGTTGAGTTTAGAAAATCATGAGTTATTAATCATTTTTATAAGGAATTTATCATAAAGACTCGAAGGAGACAACAAAGAGGAATTATAGGAGGATTTTCCACCCTCAAAGGCGGCCGAAGGATCCCAAATAATCTCTCTAGAAATTCAAATTCCAAAATCAGCCAAAGGATCCCCAAGGATTCTCTCCAGCAATTCGAATTCCAGACGAAACCAAGCAACTCAAAGAGGAGTGCACCCAATCCTTGTTCAATGAGATTCAAGTGGACTCAATCACCATTTTCTAGGGAGTTTTTGGTAGCTGCCCTGCAGAATAAATAGAGCAGAGCTAGAGCTAGGAAGAGTTAGTCTATTCTCATTAGTAAGATATTTCCATTCAGAACTATTGTTGTGAGCTATTGAGCTTTTTGTTTTATTCAAGGATAAAACTTTCAGAGATGTATGAAGTTATTATTTTATGAAATGAGCAGACTGATTTCATTCAAATGAATTAGGTTTCAGAGGGCTAGGCTCATGGGTTAGGGCCCAATCCATGTGCCTCAGCTTCTCTGTTGTTACTATATTTTCCTTTCTGTCATTTAGCTAGTTTTGAGTCTTCCATTTATGTTAGATATGCTTCGGATAGTTTCATTGTTGTTTAGTTTTTGTGCTGCTGTAGTTTTTAATTTCTTATGTGTAGTAAAATAGAGGAAAAACTCCAAAAAATGTGGTCATCTCCTCCTCTCATCTATGTCATTAGAGTTCGAGCACGGTAGACCTTCCCACGGGCCAAAATTGCTTTCTGTTTGAGTTTTGGGAAGGAATTGTATTACCAAGTCTGAGTCTTGCTTTCACTATTTTATCACGCATTTCTGTCTGTTTCCCGTGCATGAATCTGTAGGTGTGTTACACCTCTGAGCACTGCTCTTACGCCTCCATTCCCCTCCTTTTATTCTCATTTTAACGTTGTACTTACCCTTTTTCCTAACATATTTAAGCCCTTCAAGCCATATTTATTTTCTTTTCTCCGTTCACGGTTGCCTTACCCTTTTTATGCAAAATAGGTGAAAAATCATTCAAACCCATTAGAATGTGACCTCCATGTTTTCTCCTCGAGTCTCCCGCCACCATACATCGCACTTCGCAAATCGCAACTTTTCCCTTTTTCCCTTAAAACTTACCTCTTGTTCTTGCCGATTACGATATTGCGATCGCGCTCCGCCATTGATCCGATCGCCACGTCGCCCATCGCAAATCACACTTAACATCATTTAGCGTTTTCCCTTAATACTTACTACTCGTTCTTGCCAATTGCAATATTATGATCATGCTCCACCACCAGTCCCACCACCACGTTGCCCATCTCACTTCACATCATTCAGTTGGTTCCGTTCACACTTACCGCTCCAACTGCCGATTGCGATATTGCAAAATCGCAAATCGCACCATTTGCCTTTTTCACATAACACTTACCGCTCATTCTGTCGATGTGATAACTCTACCACGTCACTCGTTTCACTTCGCACTTCACAAAACTTACCACATCGCAGATCACAACCCGCAGCTTTTACCACATCGCAAATCGGACTTCGCACATTTTAGTTCGTTCATGTTAGTCTTTACTGCTATCCCTTCAAACTTGTGATAATGCGATTGCGACATCTCATACCACAACTTTTTTCCTCCATCGAACTTTTCCACATCACTCGTTTCACTTCGCACTTCGCATGTTTTAGTTCGTTCTTGTTAATATTTACCGTTATCCCTTTAAAGTTGCGATATTGTGATTGCGACATCGCATATCGCAACTTTTTTCCTCCATCGCACTTTTGAGTTCTTTCTGTTCCAAAGTCACTTCTCATGCTATAATAAGTTTTTATAAGGGTTTAACCCCCTCTTTCTTCTTCCAAACCTCGTTTCATGTGTTAAACCCCCCATTAGCCTCTTTTAGCCATTTCCTTCCCTCCAAGATGCAAATTAACTCTTTTTAATTAAAATTAAGTCATTGATAGCTTAGTTGCATGGATAGGAGCATGGTAGATAGATCATATTTAAGTAGAGTGCATTTAGTCGTTTTTCCAAGTTAAGTGTGGTTTAGAATTAGTTTCCTTTATACTATTTGTTTTCTACGAATTAAATTAGTTTCATTCTTGTCGTTTCCTTTCAGAAATTTAGTTTAGTTTCCTTTCTATCATTTCCTTCCTAAAATTTACTTTCTAGTTGTTCTCATAGTTTAAGAACTAGCACCCTTTCGTGAAGCAGAAGAGGATGACATGAACAAAATGCATTTGCTATGTATATTGCATTTTCACCTCAAATTTTGTATGAACCCCACGTTGATAAAGTAAAGTAGGGCAGCCCCTGGGAGTTGCAACACCCTTGGTGCAATACCAGGGCTCACCAATTGGTATTTCCCATCTTGTATTTAATTTTCAAGTGGAATTATTGCAGATATGTAGATTTTAGTTTTTAACCCTGTACAGAAATTATCTGCAAACTAATCTTAAAAAAAGAAAATAAACAATAGCAAGAGTATAAAACATAAAACAGATATACACAGAGATTTTCCCTTAGATCCAAAATCAGGATGACCAACTTGATTTTTCATTATATTCCTTTAGTGTTACAACACATATATATACATGCCGAAGCATACATAAACCCCAATCCATTAACTCTGGATTAGAACATAACTGTAGTTCCCTTGACTAGATCTACAAAATATCAGAGGCCGAAAACCATCGTACCCCAAAACCATGTGCAAACCCATGCACAAAACCATGGGCGGGTCCGCCCACCGAAAAATAAGGTCCAAAAAAAATTTCCCGGGGCGCTGCCCCAGACCCTAACAGGGAGGGCTTCCACCCCCCTGTTACACCTGCCGCAACGTAAAGGGAGGGCTTTCACCCCCCCGCGCGTGACTAGTCATGGAAAGAATATAACACATACCCAACATTCTCCCACTTGTTGTTTTCTTTCCGCAAGGGGCCACAGGAGAGCTTAGTCATTAGCCCATATCTGCAACACCCATTGTTTCTCTACACCAAGAGAACTTCTGAGTGCTCACAGACTTCGTCAATGCATCTGCAACATTCTTCAAGGTGTCCACCTTTACTAGCAACAACCTTTTAGCCTCAACCATATCTCTCACAAAATGATATTGAACATCAATGTGCTTTTTCTTTGAATGATAAACAGGGTTCTTAGCCAAGAAAATTGCACTTTGGCTATCACAGTCTATCCTTATAGCTTGTTGCACCAACCCCATACTTGAACACAATCTCTGCAACCAAACTGCTTCCTTGCTTGCATGAGTGGATGCTATGTATTCTGCCTTTGTAGTTGAAAGAGCCAGTACAAACTATATTTTACTCATCCAACTGACTGCACCTTCAAATAGGCTAAACACATACCCACTTGTAGATCTTCTTTGGTCTAGATCTCTAGCCCAAACTGCATCAACAAAACCACAAATTTCCAACACTCTTTCCAATATTGGTCTTCCCTGGTAGCACAAGGCATAATAACTAGTGCCACACAAATATCTGAAAACCTACTTCACTATTGTCCAATGCTCCTTCCCTAGGTTTGACATAAACCTGCTCAATACTCCCACGACATGTGCAATGTCTGGTCTAGTATAGACCATTGCATACATCAGGCTACCCACTGCACTTGCATATGGAACACAGGACATATCCTCCTCTTCTTCTTGTGTCTTGGGTCACTGTTCAGCAAAGAGCTTTACACCTACACAAATAGGAACATTCACCGGTTTGCTATCCTACATATTGAACCTCTGTAATATAGTCTCGACATACTTCCTCTAGTTTAACTAGAGCTTCCTCTTTGCCTGATCTCTCTTAATTTCCATGCTCAAAATATAGTTTTCAGCACCAAGATCCTTTATGTCAATTTTGGAGAACAGTTGGGTCATCAAATCTTGGATAATTTCTTTGTCATTTCCAATCAACATCATATCATCCACATACAAGACCAAATAAATAACATGGTCACCAATTAATTTAAAATAAACACAATGATCCTCCTTGCTTCTGGTGAAGCCAAGTCCCCGTATATAGGTATCAAATTTCTTATACGACATCCTTGGTGATTGTTTTAACCCATACAGAGACTTCTTTAACTTGCATAGCATTTATTTCTTCCCCTTCACCATAAAGCCTTCAGGTTGTTTCATGTAAATCTCCTCTTCCAGATCCCCATGAAGAAACGTTGTCTTCACATCCATCTGTTCTATCTCAAAGTAAAATGCAGTAGCAACAGATAAAAGTAATATAATAGAAGTAACTTTGGCAATAGGAGAAAAAATATCACCAAAATCAATTCCCGGCACCTAGGAATAACCTTTTGCTACCAACCGAGCTTTGTATTTCTCCACCTTTCCTTCCACATTCATATTCTTCTTAAACACCCATTTTCTCTCGATGGGCTTCCTTCCAGGAAACAACTACACCAGATCCCATGCCTCATTTTTATGCAAAGATTCCATTTCATCAACCATGGCCTCCTTCCATAGTTTTCCATCCTTTGAATCTACTGCCTCCCTGACAGTTATGGGATCATCATCAGTTATAGTTGAAGAAAATTTTGAACAAAAAGCAGATGGACTATACCTTTCTGGTTGTCTTCTTTCCCGAACTGATCTTCTCACAGCTGGAGTTTGTGGCTCTTCCTCTTCTGAGTCTTCTTCTGTTGTAGAGTCTAATTCATCCTCCTTTAGCTCAAACTCTATCTTCTCAGGCTCCTTTGGTGGGACTTCATGTTTAACAACATCTTTCATCTTTCTAAGCACCACATCTCGACTGTACACAACCTTCCTTGTTTCCGGGTTCCAAAGCTTGTAACCCTTTAAACCATCCTTATACCTAATAAAGATGCACGTTTCAGATTTATTATCCAACTTGGTCCTTTTATCCTTTGGAACATGTACATATGCATCACATCCAAATACCCTCAGATGTAAAAGAGAGGGTTTCTTACCAGTCCATACCTCATATGGATTCTTATCCTCCAACATTGATGAAGGCGATATGTTAACCAAGTAACATGCAGTCTCCACTGCCTCTGCCCAGAATTCTTGTCCTAACCCAGTACCACTAAGCATGCTTCTTGCCTTTTCCATCAAAGTTCTGTTCATTCTTTCTGCAACTCCGTTTTGTTGAGGTGTGTATGCAGTAGTCTTCTGTCGTGATATACCACACTTCTTACAGAACTCTTCAAATTCCTTCTTGCAAAACTCCCCACCATTATCTGTCCTCAGCACCTTTATCTTCTTCTCTATCTGGTTTTCCACCAGAGCCTTAAATTCTTTAAATCTGTCAAAGACTTCAGATTTCTTTCTCAAGAAATATATCCATGAATTCCTTGAGAAGTCATATATGAATGAAACATAGTACACAAAATTACCCAATGATGGAACCGAAACAAGTCCAAACACATCACTGTGCACAAGCTCTAATATCTTGTTCGCCCTCTTAGCACCAGAAGGAAAACTCACCTGATTCTGCTTCCCATATACACAATTTTTACAGAAATTGAAATCCAAAGAGCTATTAGACATACCTTCTACCATACCATTTCCATGCAGTATCCGAAGGCCCTTCTCTCCAATATTTCCAAGCCTTTGATGCCATAGCATGGTCTTCTCTCCAAAGACCGCTAGGCTTTCCACTCCACTTTCGAGAACCACAGAACTATTGCACCCATCAATAGTAGTGTTGCCCTGAAGCTTGTAAAGAGTTCCAATCCGAACTCCTCGCTAATACCAATGCTCCTCGAACCATCTTACAAGTATCTTTCTCGAACACTATTTTAACACCTGCATCATCCATCTTGCTTATAGAAATCAGACTTTTGGCCAATGCACGAATGTGCAGAACACCAGGAAGTGTTCTAATCCTTCCACCTTGCAGCTTCAACTTGACTTTCCATGTCCGATGATTCTGTCCTTCCTATCATCCCCTAAGAAGACATCATTGCCATCATATTTCTCATACTCACAGAACCACTCCCTACAGGGAGTGAAGTGAAAGGATGCACCTGATTCAATCAACCATGAATCATGATCTGCATGTGTATTTGAAGAAGAAGCCAAATAAACATCCCCACCTTCATCTGAGGTGGTCTTTGCCTCTGTAGAAGGAGCATTATCAGATCCATTTCCTTTCTCAGGAGCTTTAGATCTGCAGTCCTTTTTGTTGGAAGTATTGTCATTGATGGAAAAGGAAGTGGAAAAGGAATTGGCATCTGCAACAGTAACTAGGAATAGAGACAAGACATGTAGTAGAGAAGAACAGAGAAAGAGTGCATCTACAGAGAGCAGTATCAGTCAAGAAGCAAATTGAATTCAATAGGAAGGATATTTGAGTCCCATTCAGGTGTGAACATATATATGCAATCCGTGGGAAACCCTTTGAGGGGATTAATGGTTCTCTATATGTTGTTCGAGGAATGGTTAATACAGTCGACAGTGTATCCAAACTGGTAGACAGTGGAATGTTATTGATTGAACAAAATCATGGTTTTAACCTTCACATGGAAGGGTCTACGCTGTTAGTAAGGAGATGACTGTCGTTCATGGAAAAAGGAACAAGGAGCGAGAGCAAATCAGTTATAACGTGGAAGAACTAAAACAGAGTATTTGGCATCAAACTTTCGGTGGACCGAGCTGTGAACCTAAGTTAAGGGACCAAAAGGAATAGCATAACCAGACTTAACCGTGGGTTGGTCACTGTTCCAAAACCACGAGCGGATTTGCAAGGACAGATTGCCCATATCGCACCGCTTTTGCGGGTTGAGCAGTATTCAAGAGGTTGGCTTCGATTCCATAGAACGGTCGACACGCGTCCCTGTACAACTCCACAAAACCACTTGTCACTGCGCGCCATCGCGCATTATTGTTCGACCCAGGATGCCCAGCGATATTGTTGAGCGTCGTTGATCTGGGAAGGGGTCATCGAACGGTGATCATTTGCTATAGATGCACGAAGGTTAACCAAGGTACGATGACCATCGCACGTTATTGTTCGCGCATCTTCGCCGAGCGATATCCGTCTGATCAAATGAGGAGGCGCGACGCGATAAAAACCGTCACATGAAAACGATCGTTAGCAATGGGTCCTAGTTTTAAATAATATTGATTAAGCCGTCGATTATGCATGTGGGGCCGGATCCAAAGGTCTATTTTAAAAAAGGCCATTTGATAAAAGCGCGGATTATTAATATAAATATTTAATTATCAAAGGGTGTGAATAATATTCATTTATAAAATTCCACGAATTTGATAAATAAAATTCCAATAAAAGAAAGTAAAACCATCAGCGGCATGTTAATATTACTTAACCTTGGCTATAGTATTATTTGGCAGAGAAAAATATTACCTTTGGGACAATTCGTGCACGGAAGAATGAAGAATGGATTTTCAATTTGGATTGGTTCAAATTTTAATATGAATACCATTGGTAGTTGGATGGTTTTGACTCATGGCTTTACTAAAGGCAAAAACTATATAAGGAGAAGACGATTATTGTACAAAGTGTGCATGCGCAAGGGTGGTGAATGAATAAATTTCTTTAAGGAATATCTGCATGGACGAACTCTGTTCTTAATTGATAAATATGAATCTACGATGCACCCATGGATATAATGACTTGACGATGATGAATATCTGGTTTGATCAATTGACGAAATCATGAAGAACTGGTGCGAGTGTACTAAAGAAAATGAATAAATTTGGTGGCATGCAAGGTATGTTGTGTGGAAACTGGTGGATCCATTATGAAAATTGATGGAACGTGGTCTGCAGTGGTGCTGAGGGTCGAAGCCTTCAGTGAGGGGGTTGTAGCTCCCTTCCAGTGGTAGCTGGTAAATGAGAGAAGGTTGTAGCCTTTCTGCAGGTAGGTGCATGCATGCTAGTATAAGTCTGCACCAGCATAAATTGTAAGAAGTTTTCTTTATAAGATAAATTGAAGACTGAGATAATAGCAGCGGTGGTTTTCTCCAAAATTGGGTTTCCACCTTAAATACTGGTGTTCATATGTGTGGCTTATGTTTGATGGTTTGTTCTGGTATTTCTATTCATACTTACTGCTTACTAAACATCTGATGAATGAATGATGCAATGATCTAAGTAAAGACATAATAAGATCTCTAGACATACACGTTGGATTCTGTAAAATAGCATATGGTTTTAAGAGAAAGAAAAAGTGAAAAAGTTTTCAGCCCTAAATACTGATTCACCCCCCCTCTCAGTATTTTTCCCAACACTTTTTTTAGTGCCATTCCTTTCCACATTTCTAGCAGACCTTTAAAAACTTTCCAGGAGATTTAGATCTCCCTCTAGATTTAGATCTCCCACTCGAAACCTTATTCTTGTTTTTGTTCTGGGACCTTCCTCGTACAGATAAGGCATCTCCATTCTAACCCTCCATATTTCTCCTTCTCATTTCCTCCGACAGCAAGGCTGAGGCAATGTCATCAAAATTCAAGTTAGTTGTATTGCTACCTATTGCAATAATCAAACTGTCCCACAAGTCTGGCAGAGAACACAACAAACTGATGCACTTATCTTCATCTGAGATTTTAATATCAACATATGACAACTGACTTACCACAATATTGAAGGCATTCAAATGCTATGTCACCGAGTCTCCATCCTTCATCCTCAGGTTATACAGCTTTTTCCATAGGAACAATTTATTCACCAGAGACTTAGATTGGTACAAAGTCCCAAATTTGTCCCACATCAAGCTTCCTTAGATACATTCAACAATATTGAATTTGAGACACACAACCGTATTGTTCTCTTCACCTTCTGATCCAAATTTTTCCAGTCTTCATCTGACATTGTTGTTGGTTTAGTACCTGGATCTACCGTGATCCACTGGTCTTTATCCATTAGCAGATCCTCCATCTTGATCTTCCATAACTAAAAACTCTGACCATTAAATTTCTCAATCTCTATCTTTCCATTTCTCGCCATCTTCTTTCACCACAAAGAATTGATCCCGCATATCTCCCACTGAACAAGGTCTACCATAGGCCTGAGAAAAAAACCCCTCAGCAGCAAAGGCATCCCCTTGAAGCCAAAACAGATTTGATACCAGATGTAGGTTTTAACCCTGTACAGATATTATTTGCAAGTGAATCTTAAAAATAGAATATAAACAATAGCGAGAGCATAAAACATAAAATAGATATATATAGAGATTTTCCCCTAGATCCCAAATCAGAACGACTAGCTTGATTTTTCATTATATTCCTTTTAGTGTTACAACACATATATATACATGTCAAAGCATACATAAACCCAAATCCATTAACCCTGGATTAGAACATAATCGTAGTTCCCTTGACTAGATCTACAAAATACCAGGGGCCGAAAACCATTGTACCCTAAAACCATGTGAAAACTCATGCACAAAACCATGGGTAGGTCCGCCCACCGAAAAATAAGGTCCAAAAAAAATTTCTCGGGGTGCTGTCCTGAACCCCAACAAGGGGGGCTACCGCCCCCCTTATGACCCCCTACTACGCCCGATGCAACGTACAAGGGGTACTTTCGCCCCCCCACACATGACTAGTCATGGAAACAATATAACACATACCCAACATAGATCACTTATGCTGTCGATTGTTTTGCAACTTCCCTTGTGTCTGGATAAACTCAAGAGGTCAATAATTTGTGTGGATTACCATCTCCTTCCCCAGAATGTAATATTTCCATCAGCATGCCTGCACGATGGAATAATTTTTTTTTTTCATCGGTGGGATATTTCTGAATTGTATCGTAAAGTGTCTCACTATGATAATCCTTTGAATGCCCTTTTTTGGTGAGAATTGCACCAATAGCATAGTTGGGGGAAAAACTGCAAAGATCTATTAGAGTGATAGGGGTTGGAAAATCTCAAATTACATGGATATTAGATGGATCCACATGCATGCCTTCCTCATCAATGATGTAGCCCATATATTAGACCTATCTTATGCCAAATGTGCATTTATCCAAGTTGGCACATAGTTTTTTCTGCTACAGGATTTGAAGGACTTCTCGAATGTATTGTAGGTTCTCTTACAAACTCTTGTTGAAGATGAAGATGTCGTCCAGATATAGAACCATGAACGAGTTGGTTAAGGGCCACAATATGTCATCCATTAGCCTCATAAAATTTGTAGGGGAATTTGTCAACTTGAAAGGCATGACCAACCACTCGAAAGGCCCTCCTTTGATTTGAAGGCAATATTCCATATATTTGTGGGTTTTATTGGAACCTGATGATAGCGATACTTCAAATCGATCTTTCTAAAATACTTGTCCCCATTGAGTTGGTCGATAAGGTCATCAATCTATGGGATTGGATACATGTTCCTGACATTTATTTTTTTTAGTGCATGATAATCAATGCAAAGTCTCCAGGTTCCATTTTTCTTTTGTACAAGTACAATCAGGCTCCCACAAGGTGAGGAAATTGGTTGGATGTGCCCTTTTTGCAGCAACTCCTAGATATTTTGCATGATTTCTTAATTTTCCATAATGGAGTGGAAATATATCAGCCCGTTGGGTAGAGGTGCTTCGAAAGTTAGATCAATCGAATTCTTGACCTGACAGCACAGAGGTACCCCTATGGGCAAGTAAAATATTTCCCTGTATTCTTCCACAACATTGTCCACCTACTACTTCTACATGGGGGAACCCTTCCTGGGGGTCATTAAAGTGGCCACTATCTTCCCCTTTCTTTTAGATTGAATCAAACAGAAAACAAATTTCTCAGTCTCGGAGATGATATTACTCCATTGCTTAGCAGAGATAAAATATATGGTGATAGGCAAGGCTACCTCTAGTATCTTGTATAACTTATTTCATAAATTAATAATAGCAATGTGAGGACTAGACTCATACACAACATGAAGCTTCCACAAGTATGTTTTTCCTAATAAAAATAAAATAAAAAACTTCAAGAGGAGCAACATCACAAAGTACCTCATCCATGAAGGGCTTTATGCTATAGCTAAGGCGACACTGTTGGTTGACCCGAATATCTCGTCCTTGGTGAAGCCACCTGATGGTTTATGGTTGCAGGTGTGGTGTGGTTAGTAATCCTAACCACTTCATGAAATATATTTAAATGAGTTTATTTTGGCTCTCGTTTTTTTCAATGAACTGCAGTGGAGAACCCTTCACCCACATATATGAGTGGAAGAGATAGTCCCTCTTCTTTGGATCTTCAGGCTTAATCTTCTGGAACTTGGTGGTGGCAAAGGTAGCACTGGTTTTTGCATCAATAATATGATTCCCTTTGTCATTCACCTTATCATTTTCTGGGTCAAAATAAGAACATGCATTAAACTCTGAAGCTTTCAACTCGACCACCAACGACTTCTTGGCACGACACTCATTTTTTTTGTGAGTGGGGCTCCTATGGAACTCAAACCACTTTCTTGTGTCCTTCTTCATCTTCATGGTGTCATTCTTTGCTTGCATCTTTTATGGGTTGTCCTGGGTCACTCCACCTTGGCTCTATCCTTTTTTCTTTATTTTGGGGTTGCTCTTTCCCTACCTCTAATTCGTAGATCCAAAGTCGCGCTTATTTTTTTTAATTTTTTCTTCAATCTTGGAACCATATCAGTATGTTGCACCAAGAGAGGACATGTCTAGGAACTCCAGTTCTTCCTGAATGTATTTTTGCAGAAAACCATGCTACCTAAGCACCATATGTCACTCAAATTATTTGATACCCAACTTTGTGCATAGAGTATGAAAAATATTTGTGAGCTCATGAACATCTTGGTCCCTTTGTTGTCATAATGTGGTCCATTGTATGTACTTGTCCTCATAGCTCCCCACGGGCTAATATTTTTCCTTTACAGTGTCTCAGAAATAGTTCCGAGAGGGTATGGCTATAAACAGAGAGGGTTCCTCAACCCTTTTCTCACAGTAATTTTTCCACCAATCCTTGACATGGGGGGCACCCTTAAGCAGTGCAAAAAGTAATCTTATCCCTATCAAAGAAACTATTGACTGAAAAATAACCTTCCAACAAATTCAATCATTTATCTATAGCATCTCCATCTATTTGACCTTTGAACATAGAGATATTGAAGTTCACTTGTACCTTAAATGGGATGGCATCTTCTAAGTGACTGTTGGATGAAGGTGCATCGTTGGTGGTTATTTGCCGTAGGATTTGGTAAAATTTTTCCATGATATCATTCCTTCGTCACTCAAGGGATTCTTAGATAAATAGTTTTATAGGATCTCATGCTCCCTCATCATTATTTTATTCCGTTATGGGAGGTCATTGGTGTTGATGGGGATGGTCTTGCAAAGGCTCAACTAGTTCAAGTCCCAACTCTTTATACCCTGACCTCGTTGTGGACACGTGCATAAAAACAGAGAAAGAGCAGACTACTATGATACAACTGATCAATATTTATGAATAAACAAAATGAAATACATATATAGACAGAAACACAAAGATACAGTGAAAACATAACTTCAATTCATTAATAACAAAGTACTAGAAATCGTTTACATGTAGAATGGAAATAAACTAGCTCATGTGATAGTAACTTATCTCTAAGAAGATATGTGGTGACTACCTGTATTCTTAATAGTGTTATAATGAGGCTTGAAGGCCTATATATTATTTAGAAACAATGGAACATCCTAAACATCCAAAAACTTAACCCTAGGAGATGAATCACCAAAATTTTGTGGGCCTTGTTGGGGTAAATTGGTACATCAACTTCTTAGGGTCATAACTTTCAAATACGATCTTTGTTTGACATGTATGATACCTCATTAGAAATATATATCTGAGGAATACAACCTCCAATTGCAAACCCCTATCGTAGGATATGGGTTTGACCATTTTCCAAAAAAAAAAATGTCGTTTAAGGCCTCAAAACGGCTCCAAAAGTTTAGGACTCGAAAAAATGCCAAAATTAGTAAATTGTGCTACCGTTAAGGAAATTGAAAGAAACAATGGTGGGGGTCCAAGTGGAATAGGTGGGTGGCCACCAATATCCACTTGGTTCAAAGAGACCTCTTGGTAGACGAAAACCAAGGGTCATTAAGAATTGTCTTTGTGTGTATCATATGTTTAATTAAAAGAATCACATGAGTTATCTTTCCCCATTACTTTTGTGTGAGTATAACATGGTATTAGATAAGGTGCTCTCCTAGCCTGCTCAATTGTGTGAGATCCACAAGTTGTGCCCATTTTTCCTTTTTTATTTTTAAGGTTTCTAACCTGCAATATACCATTTATGGCCTGCTTGGACCTACCTCCTCTACCATCCCTATCATTTCAGTCTAACACACATGTACCATTTCATGTATGCCTCAGTATGAGATCACTCATTCTTTGCAGCAATCCTAGCATAAATGACCATTTATCTTCCATATTCATGACCTTTAAAATTTTCGTGTATCATTTTTTTGTATTACTTCTCTCTGTGTTACTTCTCATGTGGCGTCTAATATCTACAATTATCCTAATTCTATATGTTTTTTTTTTCAGTGCATTAGGCCCATATCATCGTGACCTCCAGAAACCCTCATGAGCGTTATCCTTCTTTATCTGCATAATTTAGAAAGGTTTGCAAGATTCCATTTCCATTTCTCCTATATATTTCAAACTAATTTCTAGGAACATTACTACTATCTGCATATCCTAGGATCCATTGTTTCCTTCATTGTAGCCTTTTGAGTTTTTGGTGATAACATTGGGGTTTTTGGCATAGCTAGAGAAACCACTCGATATTTTGTTAGCATTCTTCTCGTAGTTATAAAAGTCATTTTTTATGACATTGGAGTTGTTTGCGTATCTATTGAAATTTTGAAAGCTCATGTTACTATCAATTCCATAGTTTTTGAAATGATGATAAGGAATGTTTTTATTGGATGAGCATTTTTCCTTTTCTTAGTGGCATTCCAATGATTTTTATATGATTCTTTGTTATCCCTAATGGATGATTTTTTATTTTGTTCCATTTTTTCTTGAGTTGTGCATACACTTCAACCAACATTTTCTCTACATCAAATTTCCACACATATCACTTGATAACTCCATGATTTTGTGCAAGATACATAGATAATGAAGGCCATTGATCATTTTCAAGTCATGTTCTAAGACTCCCCATAATGTCGATCATTTGCATGCCTCCTTTTCTCTCATTACCAATCTCCATTGCAAGAAACAAGTCCAACCTTTGCCCTCTCATTCTCGGAGGCCTAAGAGTATGTGGAGAGATGGTATGATTCAATTCTATTATTTTTTACCATATTATAGTATACAAAACACAAATGAAGCCTTATTATTTTATTTGGTGTGGCTTGGGAAGAAAAAATTGTTGAGTGTAAAAGTAGTGTGGCTACCCATTTGTAGTTGTGAGTGGCCATCTCTTTGTGCCTATCCGCTATATAACCCCAACTTTGAAGGATATTCAACAATAATTTGTGGCCTTAGATGTTGGTTTTTTGTAAGAGAAACATTTGCTACCAAAATTCAAACTTATTCAAGAGTTCTTACAATAGTTTCCCAGTCTTGGAGAAACACCAAAAATGAAGATTCTCTTCAATGATTCATGTCCATTTCTTTGTGAAGAGAGAAGCTAAATATCATATAGCGTGAGTATAGTTCCTAAGTACATGGAGCTAGTATAGTGAATACATGGAGGCTATAAGTAACTATGAGTAAAAGGCCATCCAAGGGTACAAGGTATGATAAATTGTAAATAAATAGCCTTGTATTTCTTCTGTATTTTGTAGTCTTTCTTCACCAAATTATTCTTCAAATCGTTGAGAAATTCTACTTCCATTGTTATGGTTGGATTCTCATAATTAAGGTTTTTCCATTAAGATTTTGTTCTTAGAGTAAGAAGATTTGGTCGATGGTGCTTGTAATTCTGTGTTTCTTAATCAATTTTCCAAGATGTACCATCATTTCATGAAAACAATGTTTGGGGCATTGAGGTGTGACAATATTGCAAGTTGGGAAAAGTTGAGACTAATCTTCTACCAATAGAGCAAGGTTTCTCAACTCACTCTTCAATAAAGATTCATCTACATATTTACTATTTTGTGATTCATGTGATTTCACTTGTATGTACCTTGGATCATTTTTTCTACATCTAAAGACCATAAAAGGTTCACCAGTTGTAATAAAAACAACCGTTCATGCCAAAATTTCAACTCAAACAGTGACTTCCACAAGGGTTTTTGATATGATATCAGCACTAATGTAGGTGCTTGGAAGGAGAAGGATCAATGATGTGTTAGTTCCATTTTGAGACCAAGTATTTTGGCTTACTTGCATTCATTATAGTTAAAATATTTTTCTTGCTCAGCAAAGCCAATAGTTTCTTTGGAAGTCTTCAATGCATGGACTCCTCTATCATTGTTGATGTGCTAAGGCCAAAAGTTTGTATCTCTTTTTTTCAATCATTATTCTATGACTTCCTGAGTTTAATTGTTTATTTTTAAAGGGTAGAGTTGCGAGAAACCCTTTGAATTATTTAAATGGATCAAATTGATGAGTTATTTGAGTTACTAAATACTCTCATACTCTTTGTTTTTTATGGTAGAGTCGAAATTAGAAAATCCATCCTCAATTATGTTTAAACTTTTTTACAAGATGCATTGGAGAAGATTGAGTTTCTTTAACTTGAATCTCAACTCCAAAAATAAGAACTACAAAAAAGTCATCATTATGAACAGGTTATTGTTTAGAACATTTTTCTTTCTAAGTTAGAGAAAGACTCCCATCAGTAGCTAGAACCTTATCAGATCAGTGAGTCCACTTTAGGATAAAATTCACACGGAGATGTATATGTTCAGCTTTCACTTCCCAATACCATCATCATACCTTGGGCAAAACTTATTAGCAACAATAACAGAACCAGTATTGGATAAGAAAATGAAGTATCCTTTCACATTATAGACTAATCCAAACTAAAATAGTTTTAGAGTGTTATATTTATTTAGTACAGATTATCTTCGCCTACTCCACATCTTGCTCCTCTTCCAAAACCACTTCAAATTGTCAGATTCCAACATCTTGAGTGAGGTGGCCATGTGAAAGATCAATATTTTGATATTCACATCTATGAGAATTGTGGAAAACACACCCATCATTCAGATAAATGTTCTAGACACAATAATATTGCAAGATAAAATATTCACCTTGGATGGATCACTTCTTAGCAATGGTCTTCAACAACTAAGAAGATATATCAGTCATACCTCAAAATTAATTCTTGAGTATTGACTTGTCTTTTAGTTGAAATATCTTCATATGCTCACCTTGTATATGATAAGAATGGAATTGATGGTTAGCTACTAGCTTCAAAGATATAGAAAAAAAGCATGAGCCGCAACCTGAACCAAACCCAGCGACCAGAGCCTAGAGCTAGAGTCATCTAGTGCCAGAGTTAGAGTTGTAACCAGAGATAAAATCATGTTACATGAGCATGATTTGGTTGGTGGACTGTCTTAAACCACCACATGTAGAAGACTCTAGATTCTACTATGAATCTGATCATTTTGTGGTCATCTTTAAACCATCATCAGGGTCATAAGGCTTCAACTTATAATTAGATTCATAATTGTTCAATGGACTATTTTGGGTCAAATTCCAAAGTCGGTGGTCAACCTCAAACAACCACCTGAAGAATACTTTGGATTCTAATACCCATATCATCAATTTATGGTCATATTTAAACCATAATTAGGGAGAACTTCCCCTTTTCAAAATACTTAAGCTTCTAGCTATATTTAGAAGTATTCCAAGAACTGCTTTGAGCCTAGTTCAATAGTTGGTGGTCATTCTTAAACAACCACCAGTAGAAAATTTTGGCTGAACTGCTGCCTCATTTAGTTTGAGGTCTTCCTTAAACCACCATTTCAAAGAGAACATCTGACCTGTAGCTACCATACACTCTTGTATTTCAACTCTCTTCTTTGAATCATATACACTCCTTCGGATAAGGGGGGGAAATTTGGAAGCATAATCCTATTGGGTTATGCAAACTTCGCTTATTCACTTGAGAGGAAGGTGAAAAACCTCAAATGAAAGAAAATAATTATGGGAATTCCAAGAGACCTATTGGGAGAAGAAAACCAAGGGTCATTAAGAATTGTATTTATGTGTATCATATGTTTAATTGAAAGAATCACACTAGTTATTTGAATTGTCTTTATATTTTGTGTGAGTTTAACGACAAGGAAGAAGGGGGATTTGATTTTTGAATTTGGAGTTGAAAAACCAATTGAATTTTATTTCATTTCTCCTTATGAAATATCGATATAAACAAATCTCTATTGTTTTCCTCTCTTTATATTTTCGTTTTTAATTTTTTTCTCTTATAAAAAAAAAAACTTAAGATAAATTCATGATTAGTTTCAAGAGAAATGGTAATAACATCTTTGTTAGTTTTAAAAAAAAAAATATCATTAAATTAAATTTATGGTTTGTATAATTAATATTAATTAGTTATCATTTTTTTGGATTCAACTGCATTAAGTCATTCATCTATGACCATTTCCATGAGAGGTAGTCGTAATTTCTCATGATTTTTGAATAGTCCACTTAGCACTCATTGCATCAGGTGATGCTCACAGGGGTGAAGAAGTGGGATTGAAACTAGTGAAATGAATCACATAGCGTCAATCATCACTTCCAGAGCTTGCACCCGGTAACCAAGACTTCCAAATCGCCTATGGCTCAAGCATGCTTAAGACTAATATTAATTAGTCTTTTATTGTATATATTATTATAATTGGATTATATAAGATGTACTATTTTTTGTAGTTATTAAAGTGAAGAATTAGATTATTGTAATATTTTTTATCATTATTATAAGTGATATTTACAAACCATTATATAATTTTTCATCTATTTTGGTACTTTTTGGGTAGAAAATTTGGAAGAATTAGTTTGTAGGCACAATTTTAGTGGTAGGTTCTAGTTTGGAGATTTGGGGTTCAAAACCTTCTAAAGTAATTTTGGGGCGTTAAATGACATTTTTTGGGTCAAAATTTCTAAGCGTGTCTTCTAGCCTTGATAATGTTCTATACACCAAGACCTTTCCAAAGGTGAAAAAATCACTTCAATTGGTGAGTTTATATGGAAGTTATGCCTATCTCATATTGATGTGTCTTGTTGTCCAAATACAGTATGGAGCACACACCACATCAACCCAATTAATCACACAAGTGGGGTCTAAAACCTAACAAGGATTAAAGGTGAATTCATGTAGAAACTCTAATGCTGGAAAACTATCAAAATCAATTAAATTTTGAGTTGTTTGGAATAGAAAGGGGTTACATGTTTTTAACATTATAGTGATCCATATTGGATCATTATATTGATTTTCATGCATATTGATGCTTTTAGAGTGGAAAAAGTGGAGTAATCATCTCACATGAACATTTTTACCGACGACACCTTGTTTGGAAGATTGGGGTCTGGAACATTCCAAGATCATTTTGAGGTATAAAACAACATTTTTGTGGGGTAAAACTTAGTTGATTTAGTGCCACGCCATTTTTACCTATTCTACACATAGATACATTCCTAATAGTGCAAGATTTTTCTCAATCAATTTTTTTATGCAAAATTTATGCAACTCAAAAGTTTACCTTCTTGTTTTTTTCACCGTAATTCAAGAGGATGCCACGTCATCCCCATTATTGATGGAAAATGGGCTAGCCACATGATCATGATGAAAAATACTCTAGAATATTCCATATTTTAACTCAAGGTAAGAGTTGAAGGTGTCAAACTTGACCACTAGTATGCTATTGGGCTATGTTATAATTTGGTCATTGGGAGGAAAAGGGGTTTCATTCTTTTCGAGGCATTTTGTTCCATAGATGAGCAGAGTAGTCGAGAGGGATATTGAGAGAGCACACAGAGAGGATTTGTGTAGTTTAGTATCCCATGGACCATAAAACTTACTTATTTTCACTTGCAACCATTTTATATTCATAAAAAAAGTGCACAGGACACACACCTTCCAATTTTTTTTCTCTCGAAAGGGTTTCCCATGGTATAGCTTGTAATAATTATGGTTTGCGAGTTTTATTTTTTTGTTCTCTATTTTCTACATATATATAATTTTCATGCATACACAATAAACAGTAATTTACAAAACCTAAAATCTAAAGAGAAATAAACCCTCATAATGTAGATTTTAGATTTTTAAGCATAAATTTATTAGATATTTTATGAAGAACTATCCAGTGGAATATCCATGGTACTTTACATATCATATTGGTATTAAAGAAAGTTTCTTTGGATATATTTTGGAGATTTATAGGGGATTTAGACTAGCTAAGCCAAAAACCATACAATCCCAGTGATGTCCAATGAATCTATGAATAACCCTCTTATTCCTACAAAGGAGAGGTTTTCGTGGCTAGAAGCATAGGTTATAGGTATAAACCATAACATGAATTTCATCATGGAGACCTTAACCAGTAAGCTAGTTTATTCAATGAATATGGGGGTTCTAACCCATAGGTACGATCAAAGGGGATATCAGGGGATTTGGAAGAAACAAATAAGGACCCGAATAAAGAATTTGAAAAAGATCAACGCATTTTGAGTTCCATGAACCATTCACAATCCTTGTTCAAAAAGGAAATGAAATTAAATATCAAGTTGTATCAAGGTGATATTGACGCTCTATATCTGAATATTTGGTTGTGGAAATTAGAATTTTATTTTAGTGTTCATCATATAGAGGAAGAACATAAGATTTCATTTGTGTATCTAAAATTAGAGGGTCATACCCTGACCTACTTGGAAATCTACATAGAATCCTTGAGGTTGGAGGGATATCCTCAAGTGACTAAATGGGAGGATTTTAAAACCCTTAGAAAGTCACATTTTACCCTATCGTGTATGTAAAATACCATTGGATTATATGACATTACTTCACGAAAAAGTAGGGGCAAAGTGTATTGGAGTACAACACAGAATTTAGAAAGATAGAAATAATGATTTTTATCTATCCAAATAACCAAAATGTACTCCTCGAATGCTTAGGGGGTCTACACAACCATTTTTGGAAGCAGGTAATGATTTTGAATCCCAAATCATTGGATGAGGCTTGTGTACAGAAACAGTACCTTGAGATCCTAGGCCTAAAGAAAGGAAAATAAAGTGGATTGAAGCAGAGGGAGCACTAGAATGCTTATAAGGAGGGTAATAAGAAGTGGGAAGGGGGAAAATATAAAAATATGATGGTCATAGCACACCAGTGCAAAGATCTCAACAACCACTATAACCATTGTAATTATTGGGTAATTTAATTATGCTTTCAATTACTTTACATTAAATTGTCAATCCAAGTATGTAGACTTGTGAGGTATATGACACAATATATGCTAGGAATTTAGCTTTCAATTATAATGGAAATAAATTGAAATGAAAGCAATTTCTACTCTATTAAAGAGAATAAAATGACATGAATTGAAATACTAATCTAGAAAAGCATACACATCTAATCTATGAAAGCATGAAACTTTTACTCCAAGAAAGTGTATAATTCTAGATTATGAAATCAAGAAAATTATTTTAGGAAATCATAGACATCTAAATTATGGAGGTATGAAATTTACCTCTAGGAAAGTGTGGAAATATTATCTAATGAAAGCAAGAAAGTTTATTTTATGAAAGAAATGAAATCTAGTTATGAAAATATTTAAAACTATTCTATGAAAGCAAACAACTCTAATCTATTGAAAACATGAATTTTAATAAAAGAAAAATTGTAAAGTTAATCTATGGAAGTGTGATAAAATACAGATCTATGAAATTATTTGTGCAAATCCTATTATGTAAGTACGAATGTGAAGAAAAAACAATGTGAGTGCACAAATGGGAAACCTATTCTTTTGGATGCACAAATGCGAATGTTTTAGAATGCAAATCTTTTTGTATTTTTTTTATTTCTCAAGCACTTGATTGCAATTTGGAAAAGAGAGAAGTGACAATTAGAAGCCTAAAAATAGAGTGTCTATCATAATTAAATAAATAAAATGCTAAACTAAGTGATTATTGTAATGTAATTTATTTATTAATTAAAAATATTAGAGAATTGTTACTAATAATTGTGATGACTTAATAAACTAGATTGATTTAGGTTCAAAATGAGTGATCTCTTTCTTAATTTGATGGACTACTCAAATTCTTTTTTCTATTGTTATATTTGTTGGCCATAACATGAAATCTAGGAAAATACATTTTAAATATCCACAAATATCTCCAAAATAATGCACTTTTTTTATGAAATTTTCGTGAGTCACCTAAATGGGCTCGCACAAAACCCATGTTTTAGTTTCTCGAGATATATCTCAATTTGACCAAAAAATGCGTCATAAGTTGACTGCTCAAAAATTGTTGTTAATATAGAACACCATCATTGATCAAGTGCTAAAGGTTCATACTTGCAACACTAAGAAAAGTGTTATGGTTGATCTGCAAAAGAAATTAATTTAAAACATAAGAAAATAATATAAACTAAATATATTATAAACTACATCTTACAACAAAACAAGAATATAAAACTATAAACTAAATAACACAATAACTTATCAAATGTGTTTTATTCCATCATAGTTTGGAATTATTCTCCAATATTTACCCCCTTTGAACGGAGAACACACTCCTATTTATACAAAAACTAAGATAACTAATTAATAAATGTGGATCCAAAAATTTCTCCTCAATCCACAAATCTCTCTTAGATCCACAAATGTCTCATGTGGTTACAACCAAGTGTTAATATCTAGCAAGTAACATCTCTACATATCCTCTAAAAAATCTCTAAAATATTTGATAATAAATATTATCAAAACTTTAATAATTCTTCTCTATCAAATGTTCTTGAATGATTGTCCCAAATATTCCTCAAATCTTCAACGGTTGAAGAGGAATTTCAAATTTGAGACTAAATGATCAAATATGAAACTATTGGAGTCACTCAAAAATGCGTACAAACATCACAAAATTCATCCAACTTTTATATATAAGTAAAATCATATTTTTTCTAATATTTAATCATAAATTCACTCAAAATAATAAAATAAATGTTTTGGAAAATAATAAATCTAAACCCATATATAATCATAAAAATGGACTTAAATAAGGTTATAAGATAGTGGAATCAGGTTAAAAGTGAATAAAAAAGATGACATTTTGGAGACATAAAATTTCCCCCAACTGAAGATATTACATGTCCTCATGCAACCTTGCATTGCTTCTCATGAACTGAAGTCATATCATTTTTTGTAGTCTTTTGGAGTGAAATTTTATGTTTTATCAATATGTCATTTTGTGAATTGACATAATTTTCAAGACTTGCATCTTTTCCAAAGTATTCTTCAAGAGATGGCTATTGTGGAGTCTTCTTTGAAAGATATCTCAGTGATAACTCTTGTGGTTAGTTATTGTGTGGAAACACTTTTTTTTACTTTCTTCTTGCTACAACAGAGAATACTTGAAAAATACATTCAAAATGAAAACTCGCTTATGTCATATCAACTTATATTTTCTCATAATATGAATCATTCCAAAACATATTCATCTTTGAATCAAAGAGAAGCAACAGTTAGTTGGGAGAAACATGTTGGTCAACAATATATGAGGTTATGAAATATGGAATGGTAATGAATATCCCCCCCCCCCCTCTTGGAACTTAATGTGTTTTCTATCTTTGGAAAATGGGGAAAGAAATGTCACCAAATACATATGTTTTAGAATTCAAGGAATTATTGATTAAAGATTAGAAAAAAGCATGCCTTCACCTACCTAAAAGGTATATAAGGTATGCATCTGGGAGATCTTAGTTGTTACTATTGGATCCTAGAATGTGAAGTGAAATAATCTAGTCTGCTTCTTCTTTTCTCTTAGTTTTATAAATAGAGGATGAAATCTAAAATTGGAGCCTTTGTACCTTCTTATTTCTAGAATTAGGAACTGAATCTTGAGTTATTAGAACACCATTGTAAAATTTTGAAACCATATAATTGATCATGTAAATGAGTGTCAAGGTATAAGAGTGCATATTGACAGGTGTGAATTAATGTGTTGAATTCAAGTCACCTACAAGATCTAACAATCAAAAGACATTGTTGTATTCGCATTGTTGTCAACGAGCAGGTTTTCCATTGATCTATGCAAGCTCTAAGGCTCTTAAAAGAGTCTCTAATCTTGGTCCTAGATAAAGTGTTGAAGTCAATGGGATAATATTTTTTCAAAGGTGACTTGAGGAATCCCACATCATCCAACTCGAGCATAAAACCAAAAATTATTTGAAGAACCATAATGAAAGATTGAAACAAACATGAAATTACCAAACATATTGTGAACTTTGCTCGTAAATTTCCTAGTTTTCAAGAAAATCTCGTGTCCAATTGCACTAGTAAACTGGTTTTCACAAGAGGGCTTTTCTTTCTTTCTTTTTCTTTTTCATTTTTTCTTTACTTATTTTTTTATATTTATTTTTCTTTTTCTTTTTATTTTTATTTTATTTTATCATACTCTACTTGAAAAAGAAAATCTCTTTCAAGTATAATAATACTTCCAATGGAGCCATGTGCATAGCAAGATGAGAAATAAACTCATATGCAGGTTTGAAATATATGCTTTGATATATACCAATATATGAGAGATCAGTTGTTTTGATTGAGATGATGTCAATAACTGTTAAATAAAATGTTGAAAATGTAACTAGTATCGTTCTTCATAATTGACATGGTGTAATTCTTATTGAGTTGTAAAAAAGGAAAAGGAAAACCAGTGTAAAGATCAAAGGAAAAAAAAATTATAAGCATGGGTTTCATGCTCAATTTGTTATTTTAGGTCAAAGCACCCATTAAGTGCTTCTACGGTTGAGTCATGAGTCATTATAATTGTCATCATAATTTAGACCCTTATTGGGATTTTTGTATTAGAAGAAAAAAAATATTATTATTATGTAAAATAATCATGTATATCTCCTCCACCAAGTCAACCTGCCCTTCCATCAATTTAGCCTCATTGAAGGGATTCAGCCTCACAAAGGAGACTATATATATAGATAGTGCATTCGACCTTGTGATACATCCAAGCAAGAATTCGATCTGAAATTTATATTGAAGAAACAAGTGTGAAGAGGCATAGAAAGGAATAGTTATCCATTTAAAGTGAATGAGAAGGAAAGAAAAGAATAAGATGGCCAAAATTCTCCTCATAAAAATCCACACATGCGAAAAACATGAGGTATACAAGAAAGTTACAAGTCCGAAAGTATAGATTGAAGTTTCAGATAAGAAGGAAGGTCGAGACTTTGATTTGGAGCAGAGATTTTGTTTGTCTTTGACTATTTTATATTCCCAATATTAAAATTCTCTACACCAGGTAACCAATGACTCACCTGTATGGATTCTCTTTTTAAAAGTATAAATCTTGTTGAATCACGAATATTTTTTTGATTGAGGAAGAATAGTTGGAAGGATGACTTGGTGGATAGAGGAGAAATTGGTACTGGTATATAGGTCTTTTTTTCCCTTTTTTAATTGGTTCTTGAAGAAGAAGAGAATTTTGGTTGGGTATTCCCCTATAAAATGGTTTTTTCCCTCACTGAGTGCTTAAATATTGTGTTCTTTGCTTTTTTTTATTCATGGTTTTGGGAAATCGTTTGATGATAAGAACATAAAAATTGATAAAGAAACAAATAAAAAATAAAAAATAGTTGTCATGTAAATAAAAATAAAAGACAATAAAAGACCTAATGTTTCCCTAAGGATTTCTCAACATGGTATCAGAGTTAAGGATAGTAATAGAAGGTAGCTGGAAGATCACTATTGTGTGAAGGAAAATGGTTTCAAAGAATTGTTTGCATCGGTGTTGAAGGTCGAGCTACCTAGAAGTAGTATCGAGCTTTAAAAAAAAATGGGAAACCCTATATGTCAATATATCTATGATTATGGCTACATATATGGGTTAAACGAGTAAAGGGATTGGAGGAGCCAAGAATCATCACTTTGAGGATGTAAAAAGCTAGGATATAAGCCTAGGAAAGACCAAATAAAATATTGCAACTATCTAAGGGTCTCTATATCACCTCAAGGAGTCTAAAATTATCTCAGGGATCTGAAATTCATAATGTTTTGTGCCATAGCATAAGAGTGACTGAATCAAAATTTTTAAGGCATATTTTGAGGACTAGAGGTAGTCCTTATAGCCAACTAAGATCTTACCAAGACCGAACTATATAGAATCATTATTAATCTCATTTGGAAGGTCTAATCAGAAGTTACAGTCGTCTAAAAACCACAATCATCTTTAGAAATATATATCAGTCTTTTTCAAGGATTGTAATAACCTCTCCCTCCAAAAAAATATGACTTTTAAAGAATAATCAAGTCTGAACTCTTGGGATTGGTATGATGATCACCTTGTGTATTTATTAGAAGAGTTAAAGAGACCAATCTTACTATTAAAATGCAGTGAAAGGATAATTATGTGCAAACATATCAATGAGTAACCACAAATATTTGTCTCAAGAAGAAGAGGAGCATTATATCATCTTGAGAAGAGCTTGTTGACTTAGCGCCTTGGAAGCTTCCACTACAGATAGTATTATAGGAAGTATCAAGCTTATGAAAGAAGATCTCATCATCGTCAAAACAGAAATATCAATCCACCTCAAGACATGTTTGAAAGGAATCTTATGGATATGATTAAAGGGACAAGTTCATAGAGATATTTCTATGTCCTAGTTAGAAGAAGATGTCTAGGAGAGGATCTATGCATACTTGCACAAAAGATCTTATAGGAGTGTTCTATAATAATACACAGTGAAAATGGGAAGCCCTAACCAGAGTCAAGGATACCTATATTGGAACTTGGATTCAAGAATAAAAAATTAGTAAAATAAGTATGCTTGGTTGGAAAGTTGCTTGAGTCAGGTACAAGACATATTATTCAAGAAATTATAAAAGGAATTTTTGTGAAACGAAGCTTGAGAAACTATGATAGTTAAAGAGAAGCTAAAATTGGTTACCTGGTGCAGAGTATTTTAATTTGGTGTTTCTCATGAAATCAATGAAAGTTGCAGTACCTTTGAAGCTTCATTATTATCATAAAGGACTAAGGTACATTATAAATTAATAAAATACAAATCATGACTAGGAAAAATGGAGCTTTGATGAGCATAATGAGATCAAGAGGAATCCTTCATTGACAAAAGATAAGTAATGCATTTACTTAACTTTTCATTGCATTATTTCCTCTTTATATATAGCATTATTTTAACTTGATTATAATCATTTCCCTTGTGTTTTCCTTGGAAATAAGGTTTGTAGGTATATTCTAAAGAATGTTTTATGGCTAAATTTAGAGGAAGCCTTCAAAGGAAGACTTAAGTCTTGAAAGAATCCTTGTTGTAGAGGGAACCTTTTAAATTTTGTATAAGGAGCAACTCAAGGTATTTTTGAAGTTATAATGTGTGTAGAAAGTCTCCATCATATAAGAAGGTATGATAATTTTTATCTTTAAAAATGTTATTTATGGGTTTTTCTATAGAATGATAAATAGTATTATATTTTTATGGTGTTTAATTTCTAGATTAAATCAATCCTTGTAGTATTACCTTTTGATTCTTTGATAAAACCATAGATTTTTTATTTTTAGGGTCTGGTGATAATATCGAGGGTTTATAACAAAAACCCTAACAAAGGTTGATGTAATATCTTAAGGCATGAAATTTAAAACCAAGGTGTAAATGCTTCTGCTATGATTGAAACCTTAACAAGGCTTAAATTTTGGGATATCTTAGGTTTGGTCCCTTCTTGAAATATTAGATTGATGAATTTAAATTCATGCTCTTGTACATGTATATTTTGTTGTGTTGTACTTTTTGATGAGATTTGTAGGTACAAAGTTGTAAGCATGCCTCGTGCTTGATGATGACTTTCTCATGATGATGAGCAAGATGGAAAGAGGGAGTTGTAGAAATCCTGATGATATTGAAGTTTACATTGATGATTGAAAGTTGAAGTCAAGTTTTTTGAAAGGAATGATGTTCCAGAAGATCGAATTTCTTTGATGACGTGATGATGCAAAAAGAAATGTCTGTGAGGTTGGAAGAATAAAGTAATTGATGTTGGGAACATCTCCTTACTTGAGAGGAAGCTTGGATATATTTCATTTATGAAGGAAAGTGTATATCCTCTATAGTTGAGAGGGAGGGCATGGATCTCTACTTCATGTTTCATGCATTAGGTTGGGACTAACAGCCATACATTTATTGAAGGCTAAGAGGATAGAATGGTGACAGGTTTTGTATCTTGGAAGTTATCATATATGAAACATAGAACCCTGTGAGGGATGATATATTGGCCTAGATGGTACCTATAACCCAGTTAGGGATGGTGCCTTGACCTAAATGACATATATATTCCTATCAGGGAGGACATCTTGTTGTAGATACCTAGATCCTTGTGAGGGAATGTATCTTGGTCTAGATGATATGGAGATCCTTGTTTAGGGTAGATATCTTAACCTTGATGATGTCTATATCCCTGATAGGTTTGGTGTCTTGTCCTAGTTGGTATTTAGATCTCAGTTAAAGTTGATATATTGTCCTAGATGATACGTTAGTCCCTGTTGGGATGGTACCTAGATCCCTTGTTTTTGTTGGTGTCTTGGCATGCATAATGTTTAGATCTATTTTGGAATTGATATATTGGCCTATATGACATTGGATATATGATAAGTAGGTGTCTTGGATGACTCTAGGGCCCATGGTGATTTAGTGTCTTGGTAATTGATACTTGGATCACTGATGATGACTTAGTGTCCTAGTACTTAGATCCTTGAATTAGTGTCTTGGAAGGTAGCCTAGATGACACTCTGATCCTTGAATTAGTTTCTTGGTAGGACACTTAATTCCTTGAATTAGTGTCTTGGATATGACACTTGGATCCTTGAATTAATTTCTTGGTGATGACACTTGGATCCTTGAATTATTCTCTTGGCACTTGGATCTTTGATATGTTGAGTTGGTATCTTAGATGGTACCTTGATGGATTGATACCTTGGAAATTTTGATGGCATATAGCATTGTATATGTTGTTGTACTCTTCTTGGAACATTTGAACTTGAGGTCATCCTTGTACTAGTTGAACAATTATGAACACCTCCCTAGTTAAGAGGGAGTGTTGAAAATGTAACTAGTATTATTCTTTATAATTTACATGATGTAATTCTTATGTATTTGTAAAGAAAATAAAATAAAAATCATTATAAAGATCAAAGGAAATTTTATTTTATAAGCATGGGTGTCATTCTCATTTGATTATCTTAGGTAAAATCACCCATTGAGTGCTTCTAGGGTTGAGTCATGGGTCATTATAATTTTCTTCATGTTCAAGACACTTATTGGGATTTTTGTATGAAAGAATAAAAATATATATATATTTATATAAAATATTCATGTATCCCTCCTCCACCAAGTCAACCTACCCTTCCATCAAATCAGCCTTATTGAAGGGGTTCGACCTCACACAAGAGACTATATATGTAGGTAGTGCATTCAACCTTGTGATAAATCCAAACAAGGATTTGATCTAAAATTTGTATTAAAGAAAGAAGTGTGAAGGGGCATAGCAAGAAAGAGTTATCCATTGAAAGTGAATGAGAAGGCTAGAAAAGAAGAAGATGATTGAAATTATCCTCATAACAGTCCACATGTGCAACAAATATGAGATATACAAGCAAGTTGTAGGGCCAAAATTACAGGTTGAAGATTCAGACAAGAAGGAAGTTCAAGACTTTGAATTGGAGCAAAAATTTTCTTTGTCTTATGTTAATTTTGGGTGGGATAAATCTTGTTGACTTGGGAATCTTAGTTTTTATTAAGGAATGATAGTTGGAAGGTTGACTTGTGGATGGAGGAGAAATTATTGTTGGTCTAGATTTCTTGGTTGTCTCATTTTGAATTTGTTCTTGAAGAAGAAGATAATTTTGGTTGGGTTTTCCCCTAGAAAAGGGGTTTTTCCTTGGTTGAATGCATATTGTTGGAAATACTGAGAGGGGGGGTGAATTAGTATTCCTTTCAATTAGAGAATTAATTAATCTTCAATTATTATCAGTGTTTTTACAATGATAGCAGCAAACAAAAGGAACACAAATGCACACAGTTTTTAAGGTGGAAACCCACTCTAGGACAAAAACCACCTAACGCTTTTCTAATAATTCTTTAATATTCAACTCCAATTGAAAATAAAGCTCCAACTTCCTAGAATCTAGAAAAGAATTCTTCTCCAGCTCCCACTGAATGGACGCTCCAACACCCGAGATTCTTCAGTAGTCAAATGAATGGATGCCCCTACACCCAATGAGCTACAACTCACCCTAGCACCATCCTACCACCCTATAGAAGAATAAAAGAAGAATGGACTCCCGTACCAAGGAAAATGGTCCACTTTACAATGATATATAATGATGTAGAAGAAGAAGACACACTAGACCATAACCCCATCTATGACATAACCACCTGATGATTATCCTAGACCTCCTGACACTGCCTCGTCAACTCTTGGTAGATAGACACTAGAACAATTTTTACAACACTCTATTTACAATGACTTAGTACAATGATACCTTTACAGTGACTGTATGAAGTTCCACCCACTTGAAGACTTCATGTGATGAAATTCTTGCTTTTGTTCTACACCTTGGTTGCTGACCTTGTCATGCTACCCTCTGCTGCACCTTGCTTTGCTTTTCTTCCCTATAAATTCTGGTCCTTTGCAGCCCTTGACAACACATGATCTAGCTTTTTCATGCCTTCTAGGAGCTTAATATTAAATCTGGTGTATCTATGTTATTTCAAATCCCCAATATCTAATTTTTGGTCCTTTAGTAGTCCTATAAGTTTTCTTTCTAATGCCATAGGTCTGACCCAAATTGGATTCTTCAGGAGAGAGTTATTTTCAATCTCTCACAATGCCCTAATTATGGACTGTTTCAGTAGAGAAAACTTGTACGGAATGCCACGTGTCACTGTTTCTTCATTCGACTTAGAAATTGATAGAGAAAAAACCAAAGTCCGTGCACTATCTGCCACTTGTTACAAAATTCCAATCCGATACTCAGAGAGAGAGAGTTATGATGATTTTCCCAAGGTCACTTCTTTGAGATGAATTTTAGGAGCCTGCAAAAACACTGACTTCCATAGATCATATCTCGAACAATATTGCGTACCTTGATCTAAAATTTTCACAGGTGCTTCCTCAGGATTTCGGCTTCGCTGCATAAAAATTTCAGCTTCTGAACCTTCGTAGAAACAAAGTTAGAGCGAAAATTCCACGATGACCTGTTTCAGATGGCGAAATCCCTTGCAGAAGGAGGATATGAGGATCACAATTTATATAAATGCTTAGGTTGAGAGAGGCTTCAACAAGTGAACGTGGGATGGATTTTAGGAGCTTAAAAAATATTAATTATGACTTTTCAATTACCCATGCCACAACCCCATGGGGTTTTAGCCCACTAAATGGGGTTACAAACTTCAAACATGAATATCTCTAAAACCGTGAATAATTGCATGGTGTGCCATATATCAACTGAAACATAACGAAAAGTAGAAACCATCAAAATAATTCTTGACCCAGAATATATTAATTTGGTAGGTCAAAATTCCCATGCAATATTGGGGTAGCCCCTGGTGCTACTTAGGTTGACATCAATGACAACCGTTGATCAATAATATCCCCCTTTGGCATTGATGGCAACACAAGTACTCCCCCTGCGATCATGACACCTCTTCCGACAACATTCTCGCCCCCTTTGACATCAATGACAAAGGGTAACTCCCCCTGACACACAACCATATTGTATACTTGTACACACTTCCACTCCCCCTGACATACAACCATCCTATGGACCTGTACACACTTCCACTCCCCGTTTATATTCTAAATAAGGAAAATCTAATGAGAAATTGGGAGAATCCCAAGATTATGGCGAAGATATTCCAATGCTTCATGAGTACTCTCATGATCATCAACACCTCCTGCCCATTCTGCATCTGTAAAGGAATGAATAATGGGATTGTTACCCTTGGGATACTACAAGCCATATTTTGTTTTTCCCTTTAGATATCGAAGAATTATTTTAATGGCAATAAGATGTGATTATTTTGGCGCTACTTGGAATCTTGCTACTTGTCCAACTTCTTGCATAACATCTGACTGGGAGGCTGTTACATATAGAAGACTACCAATCATAGATCTGTACAACCTTTGATCCACATCCTTAGATGAGTTGTATATGCTCAATTTGCAACCTGTTACCGTCGGAGTAAGGATGGGTTTGCAATCTTCCATTTTAAATTTCTTGAGCATTTCCTTGATGTACTTGGCTTGACATATAAATCTTCCTTTCTCTTGCTGAGATATTTGAAGCCCTAAGAAGTATGTCAGCTCACCAAGTAAAGACATCTCGAAATCACTTTGCATATTTGTACCAAAATTCTTCCTTAGTCGATCATAATTGCTACCAAATATTATATAATCCTCTTTATCTATTATACATGCTTTAGTTGCTTCATCCAGAACATATATGTCGTTTGGAGCTTGACTTGTTGTAGCCACAATTTCACCATACCTGCCTTTCCTGATTTCACATTTTGTAGAGTTGAATAGTATTGTGTGTCCTCGATCACACATTTTTCCAACACTGAGAAGATTCTGATTCATGTTTTCAACCAATAAAACATTCTTGGCTAGAGCATCTTTGCTTCTGAGAGTGACAGTACCTGATCCTATAACATTTGAAGATCCATCATTTCCAAAGGGCACAATTCCATCCTTCTTATCTTTCAGAGATACAAATTTATTTCTATCTCCAGTCATATGCATTGAGCAACCACTATCAACATACCACACATATTTGTTGTTTTGAGCCTTGAGAGTGAGAGCACAATTATTAGCCTTCTTCTTCTTCCATGTTCGTTCATTCTGTGGCTTCAAAGATTCTTCTAGAGGATTTTCAATTCTGCAGTCTCTGGCTATGTGTCCAAAGTTTTGACATTTGTAACATCCAATATTATTTCTTAAATGTTCAAATCTATTGATGTTTCATGGAGCCCTAGGAGGTTCATATCTGATAGATATCCTAGAATTGTATTCGTTCTTGGGGTACGTGTGACATTCTATAGCTTTATGACCAAATTTTCCACATGAATAACAGTAGTCATAAAAAATATTTTGGTACCTGGATGGAAATATTCATCGAGGAATTGTCTTCCAAGGTTGTTCTTGCGAATCTTGTCCAATGAAGTCTACATGCATGTCAGATCTCATAGGTTCATTGTATTTTGTTGTAGAAGGTCCTGCTTCTTCTTCTTCTTTGTAACCGATGCCAGATCTGTCATTGTAAGATCGTTGATTGTTGATGAGTTCTTCCAATGCCCTCGAGCTGTTGGCATAGTTTTGGATAGTTTTTCCTTTCTTCACTTCCTTACGCAGCGAGACTGCTTCGGCTTCTAATTCTTTCTTTTCTTGGTTTCTTTCTTCCAACTTCTTTTGAAGTGACTCTTAAATTCATTTATGTTCTTCAACTTCAATTTTGAGACCTTGAACTTGTTCTTCAAGATTATTGGAACGGATCTTCTCTGCCTTGAGCTCTTTTATAAGTTTGATTGCTTCCTTAGAAAATTCTTCTATGGTCAATCCTTCTTCTTCGTTGTTTGATACCTATTGTTTATTGTGTTTGGCCATAAACAATACTCTCTCATTGGCTTCTTCTTCGTTGTCATTGTCTTCATCGAATGATGAGCTATCTTCTTTAGAGAGAAAGTTCCTTTTGGATCCTTGCTTCTTGAATTTATAAAATCCTTTATTTCCTTTTAAGTTGCTATCACTTATGTTCAGAAATTTTGATGCAAAATTCCCAACCTCACCATAGCTGAAACATATCAATGGAAGTTTACCTTTGAATTTTTTCTTACCAATTTTTAGTTTTCTCACAAAGTAAGCATATTCTTCATCTGAAAGACCTTCTTCATCATCTCCCTTTTCTTCACACTTGCAGGTGCATGTCTTTTCAATTGAAGGGTTTTTGTCCTTATGGGTTTTCTTAGATGCAACAGACACATTTTCTATATGTGAAGTGCCCTCTTCTTCATCAAGTCTCATTTCATATGCTATGAGAACTCCTTGTAATTCCTCTTTGCTGAGTTTGTCCAGATTTTCACTGTATTCTAAGAACAATACCTTTGGGTTAAATCTCCCTGGTAACGTTCTAAGAATATTTCGTATAATAGATTTCTCATCAACTGGCTCTCCCAATCCTTCCAGAGTATTGGTTATTTCGTCAACGTATTGGAAGTATGTAACAATTTTGTAATCTTCTTTCATTCTGAGTTGCTCAAATTTTTCTCTATAGATTTGAAGCTTTCCTTCTTTGACATTTGAGTCACCTGCATATATATTCTCAAGCTTGTCCCATACATTTTTAGTGGTTTTACAACCCAACACCTTATGATAAGCACATTCAATAATTCCACTGATAGTAATATTGTTTTCTTTTGCATCATTTACCAAATTCTTCTTACCTTTTTCATTTGCGGTTGATGTAAATCCATTTTGAACAGTGTCCCATACTTCGTAACCTTGTGCCAAGAGATAGACCTCCATTATTCCTTTCCATAGTGCATAATTATTTTCATTGAATAGAGGTACACCATTCTTGGTATGCTCCATGACCTCCTTCCAGCTGTTAAACTGTTATTTAAGGAACTAAGCTCTGATACCAATTGTTGGAAATATTGAGAGGGGGGGGTGAATCAATATTCCTTTCAATAAGAGCATTAGTTAATCTTTAATTATTATCAGTGTTTGTACAATGATAGCAGCAAACAAAAGGAGCACAAATGCACACATTTTTTAAGGTGGAAACCCATTCTGAGACAAAAACCACCTAATGCTTTTCTAATAATTCTTTAATATTCAACTCTAATTGAAAATAAAGCTCCAACTTCCTCGAATCTAGAAAATAATTCTTCTCTAGCTCCCATTGGATGGACACTCCAACACCTGAGATTCTTCAGTATTCAACTGAACGGATGCCCCAACACCCAATGAGCTACAACTCACCCTAGCACCACCCTACCACCCTATAGAAGAATAAAAGAAGAATGGACTCCCGTACCAAGGAAAATTGTCCACTTTACAATGAAATAGAATGATGTAGAAGAAGAAGACACACTAGAACATAACCCCAACTATGACACAACTACCTAATGATTATCCTAGACCTCCCGACACAGCCTCTTCAACTATTGGCAGATAGACACTAGAACAATTTTTACGATATTGTATTTACAATGACTTAGTACAATGATACCTTTACAGTGACTGTATGCAGTTCTTCCCACTTGAAGACTTCATGTGATGAAATTCTTACTATTGTTCTGCACCTTGGTTGCTTCTCTTCTCATGCTACCCTCTACTGCACCTTGCTTTGCTTTGCTGCCCTAGAAATTTTGGTCCTTTGCAGCCCTTGACAACACATGATCTAGCTTTTTCTTGCCTTCTAGGAGCTCGATATTGAATCTGGTGTATCTCTGTTATTTCAAATCCCCAATATCTAATTTTTGGTCCTATAGTATTCCTCTTTGTTGTCTTTCTAATGCCGTAGGTCTCACCCAAATTGGATTCTTAAAGCTAGAGTTATGCCCAATCTCTCACAATGCCTTAATTATGGACTGTTTTAGTAGAGCAAACTTGTATGGTGTGCCACGTGTCACTGTTTCTTCATTCGACTCTGAAATTGATAGATAAATAACTATAGTCTGTGTGATATCTGCCACTTTTTACAAAATTCTAATCCAATACTCAAAGAGAGAGTTATGACGATTTTTCCAAGGTCACTTCTTCAAGATTAATTTCAGGAGCCTGCAAAAACACTGAATTCCACAGATCATATCTCCGAAAATATTACGCAACTTGATCTTAAATTTTGACAAGAGCATACTCAGGATTTCGGCTTCCCCTCATAAAACTTTTAGCTTCTGAACCTTCATAGAGAAAAATTTAGAGTGAAAATTCCACGATGACTTTTTTCTGATGGCGAAATCCCTTACATAAGGAGGATATGAGGATCAAAATTTATGTAAATGCTTAGGTTGAGAGGGGCTTCAACAGGTGAACGTGGGAGGGAATTTATGAGCTTAAAAAATATTAACTATGACTTTTCAATGACCCATGCCACAACCCCATGGGGTTTTAGCACACTAACTGGGGTTACAAACTTCAAACATGAATATCTCTCAAACCATGAAGAATTGTGTGGCGTGCCATATATCAACATAAACATCTCAACACATAAAAACCACCAAAGGATTCTTGACCTAGAATGTACTAATTTGGTAGGTCAAAATTCCCATGTAATATTGGGGTAGCCCTTGGTGCTGCTTGGGTTGACATCAATGACAACCATTGATCAACACCTATATATTTTGTTCTTTGCTTTGTGATATTCATGTTTTTTGGAAACTTTTTGATGATAATATCATAAATGTTTATAGAGAAACAAATACATAATCACAAATAATTTTCATGTAAATAGAAATCGAAAATAATAAAATACCTAATGTTTCCCTAAGGATTTCTCAACGGAAGAGATTGATGCTCCAGCTTAATGATTGTCGGGAACCAAATTTCAATATAGTTATGATGTCCTTAATTCACTTGCTCAATTGGATTGTTATGTATGTCTTATAATACCATGTTATTTAAATTTTCTACTATGGTTTGGTCAATCTCTTGGATGCATAAATGATTTGATGATAGGCATAGTATAAATTCCTCGATCTCTGGTTCCAATGGTTTCTCTCCATCAGATGTGATCCATGATTCTTTAGTCTTCTCTAGATCTTCTTATCCTGGATGTTGTTCTTCAATGACAACAAAGGAATATTTTGTTTACAATACTCTTCCCAATCTAAGACAAATATCATTTATATCAATAGGATTTGTTTCAAAATTCTGTAGCTTGGCATTGTAAGTGGGATAAGTTATTTTATTGTTAGGGTTTGGAAGTGGTTTTACAGGTAGTTAAGTTGGTCTTTGAAGTTCTTGTGTAGGAGGTAATGTGAAAAGTTGAATAAAAGTCAACTATGGGTGTAACTGAGTTTGTGGTAGAGATGAATGGTATGGATAACAATGATATTGGTATTGAAGATAGTGAGGAAAATATTGAGGATATTATGGATTTATTCCATAAGGCCCTTGCCAACCTTGTTTCCAATATTGGTGTTTAATTTGGGGTTGATATGTCAAAGGTTTCCAAGGAAAATATGTGTTCCAATTATTTTGAGATTTTTGTGCATAAACTTGAATATATGTATTAGGATATTGCAGTATACCTAGTTGACAATATTTCCAAGGTCTTATTGGAGGTACATAACAAATTTTCTTTGGTGTTTAAGTTGCTCCATTATTTTCATGTTAAATTGCTTTCAACCCTGGTAATGATGGGAAATATTTTGCAACATGTGATTCTGCACAAATGACACAAATTTCAATGTTATCAAATGGACATTCACGCAAATCATGTTTCTTTGTACACCTAAGACTAAATATATATAAAGCAACATTCTCAACTTTTTTCTTATTTTTCATTCTTATCATATCGATCCATTCCCTTAAATTACCAATAATATATTATTTAAAATTATCAACAAAATTTCCAAGTTCAACTCAACTTACCAACCCTCATGCCGACTTACTTATTCTTTCCATAATTGGATATCGAGATGATCTACCATAATTTTATTTTCCTCTTGATATGTGCTTTTACATAATTCACAAATATCTTCAAATGATAATTGAAAAACATCTCATTAACCCATGAGATTAAGGAGATCAATCCATTTGTCTCTAATTTCTCTAAGTGAGAGAGTTTTAAATGTATCAAATAATGAATTATGTAATTTTACCATTTTAAAATTATACATAAATCTCTCTACCATATCCTCAAGGCTTTGGTCTTCGATTTGAGTCATTTTAAAGATTTCCTCTTTAATATCATGATGTATACAATAGTCTTTATATTTTTATAGAAATTTCATTTCCATGGCATCCCATGATATTATTAAATTAGCCCATAAACTCATGAAACATTTAAGATCTATATCATTCAATTTTTTCTGAAACAATTTCAATTTTTGAACATCTAATAAGTAATTATAAGATTTACAAAGTATTTCAAATTTAAAAATAAAGGTTTTTGTGTCTTTTGATCTCATAGCACGGAAGTTGGGATGTAGTAATGGAGATATTTTCTTCATTTTAACATTTATATCAGTGTATTATATTGAAAATCCAAATGTATCTCCTCCATTGTCATCATTTCCATCCATTTATTCTACCTCCTCTGTCATATCTTCCACCTCCAAGAGGCTGTCTTTTTTTGCTTGCAAAAGTATGAATTTATGATGTGGATGGTGATGTGGTTCTTACTGCACCACCTGATCTAGTGGGGAGGGTAAGTGATTGTGGAATTGAATTTATTGAATTTTTTCCTCTAATTAATCTACTTCTACAATGCACTCTAAAATGAATGAGATTAATCGTATGCAACTACAAATGAATAAAGCTAAGGCTGAGATGAAGTTCAAAAACTAAGGTTAAGAGAGGCCTCGCAATGGTGATGTGTGGGTTCTTACATCTCGCCTTACCATCTCTCTTTTCCAAAGTTGCATAAATTTAAAAATCAATGTAAATTAAAAGCTAACCTTTGTGTATACTTCCCCGAAAACGACGCCAAAAATGTCGGATAATTTAATTATGCTCTATTTTACATTAAATTTTTAATCCATATATGTAGACTTGTGAAGTATATGACACATATGCTAGGAGTTTAGATTTTAATTCTAATGTAAATAAATTGCAATGAAATAAAGTTCTACTCTATTAAAGTGAATAAAATGACAAAAAATGAAATACTAATCTAGAAAATCATACACATATAATCTATGAAAGCATGAAAATTTTACTCTAAGAAAGCATATAATTCTAGATTAAGAAAGCGAGAAACTTGTTTTGGGAAATAATAAAAATATAAATTAGGGAGGTATCAAATTTAATTCTAGGAGAATGTGGAAATTTTATCTAATGAAATAAGGAAAGTCTATTTTATGAAAGAAAGGAAATCTAGTTATGAAAACATTCAAAACTATTCTATGAATGATTAAATCTAATGAAACTCTAATATATTGAAAACATGAATTTTAATCTAAGAAAGACAATAAATTTAATCTATGGAGGTGTGATAAAAGAAGGATCTATGGAAGTATTGAAATCTAAAAGAACTTGTACGAATCCTATTATGTAATTATGAATGCGAAGCAAAAAAAATGTGAATGCACAAATGAAAAACCTATTATTTTGGATGCACAAATGAGAATGCTTTAGAATGTAAATATTTTCGTATTTTTTTTAATTTCTCAAGCACTTGATTGCAATTTGGAAAAGAGAGAAGTGACAATTAGAAACTTGAAAATAGAGTATCTATTACAAGTAAATAAATCAAATCCTAAACTAATTGATTATTATATTGTAATTTATTTCTTAAATAAAAATATTATAGAACTGTGATGACTTCATAAACTAGATTGATTTAGCTTCAAAATGAGTGATCACTTTCTTTATCTGATGGATATTTCAAATTCCTTTTTCTATTGTTATATTTGTTGGTCGCAACACGAAATCTGGGAAAATACATTTGAAATGTCCACAAATATCTCCAACACAGTGCACTTTTTTGGAGAAATTCTTGAAAAACACCTAAATGGGTTCATTCTGCACAAAACCCATGTTTTAGTTTCTCAAGATATATCTTAGTTTAAGTACAAAATGTGTCATAAATTGACTTCTTGAAAATTGTTGCTAATCTAGATTGTCATCTTTGACCAAGTGCTAAAGATTCATACTTGCAACACTAAGAAAAGTGTTCTGATGTTGAAAATATAGCAAGAAGGTCTCTATCTGACTTTTCCTTCGTAAAATTAAGAAATTTTGAATTTCCACATCATCACCAGAAAACTTGGATGCAATTAACTTGTGTGACATGGCTCTTGTCACTCAGTTATATCAGTAAATTCGAGTTAGAGGAGTTCAAGTTAATTTAAGCATGTGTAATTGCTAATTTTTAGTAATCAAGGTTATAGTTATTTCAAGTTTATTTTAGTTAAACTAGTTCTAACTGTTGGAGGAACTAGTGGAAGGTAAGTTGTGCAATGGGACAATAGTCTAACTCAATGATCATCTAGTTAACTAATCAATCAGCCCAAAATAGCTAGTGCATGTAGATAATTCGATTTCTGCAACTGTAATGGAGATTCCAAGATAGTGTAACATCAGTTGTAGAGTATATTTTAGTGTACGGTGTTGCCTGCAATCCAATGATCAACCTTGGGAATTGCTTAATGAATTGGAGGAAAATTCCTAAATAATAGGGGTCTAATTCCTTAGTATTTATGCAAGGAAATAGGGGCTCAAGCAGAGGAATAAATTGACTAAGTTTGGGTCAGAGCTTCTGAGTGAGAAGATAGGTAGGTTATTCACTTGTAGGTTTAGCTCAGAGCGACCTATAAATTGTAATACATTCTTTATTATTATGATTAATGCAAGTAGGATTAAGGGGTTTTTAGCAGTTTCTTTCTCCTGGAAAAATATTTTGCATATGTGTTATTTCTTATTGCATGTCTAAGATTTTTGTTCTAAATTGTGAATTAATTTTCACATAGCAGTAAAGTAGAATTCTGTCTCTTGATTTAGATTAAAATTTCTTGAGAAGTTGCAATTCTAGACCATATTTCTATATGGTATCAGAGAAGGATTTACATTAGAACGAAAATTTTGAATTTTTCCTCAGGAGGTTCGAATTTACAGCTTCAGTGTAGCAGGATCTCTTTAGAGTTGGGAAGATGACCTTCAACGGGCTAAGATTAGAGTATGCCTTGGAAGATAGCTCAAATTTCATTGCATGGAAGGATCGCATAGAGGTGGTGCTTGATTACAATGGATTTCTATAATATTTTAAGACATACATTGCAGAACCAGGATTAGTTGATGCCCATAACCTAACTCAATGGAAGAAATATGTAGCTAAGGCGAGAAGAATAATATTGGAAGGAGTGTGAGACCACATTATCTCAAATATCCATGGGAAAGAAACTCCTTTCGCAATGTGGAAGGCACTAACAAAGTTGTTCAAGAATAGAAGTGACCATAGGAAATTGGTACTCAAGGATAAACTTTGAAATATCAAGATGCAGAAGAATGACATTATTCTACATTCTCTGAGCAGATTTACATAAGTTCGTGATGAGCTTGGTGGGTTTGGTGTGAATTTTGTAGAACATGGTGATCTGGATTGGATCATTATATTTTTTTCATCCATATCGATGCATTTGGAATGGAAAAAGTGGAAGAATCATCTCACATGATCGGTTTTACCATCGGGAACCAGTTTGGCAAAATGGGGTCTGAAACCTTCCAGGAGCGTTTTGAGGCACCAAAAGACATTTTTTTGGGTTAAAATTTTACTGAATTATCATGGCACCATTTCATTTTATTCTACAAATGTATATCTTTCCAAAGGTGCAAGAATCGCATCAATTGGATTCTGTATGCAACATTTATGCCACTCAGAATTTGACCTTCCTATTTTCACACCTATAGTTCGGGAGGATGCCATGTCAACCCCCATTATTCATGGAAAATGGGCTACCTACGTGTTTTTTATGTAAAAGACACTATAATAGTCTATATCGTAACTCTATTTAATATTTTATGTTGTCAAAATTAATGACTAGTAGGCTATCGGGATGTCATATAACCAGGCCACTAGGAGGAAGAGGCATTCCATTCTTTCAAGAGAATTTTGAATAGATTGATGGGGATACTTGGAGAATATGTGGGTTCAAATGTGGAGGAAAAATCATAATGGGGATCAAAAGATCAGGGAGAAATGAAGAACTAGTTGAAGAAAGAGCCCAAAAAAGATCAACCCAATCCTAATTAAAATGGAACCAAAGGTCGATATCAAGTTGTGTCATGGTGATATCGACGTTCTGAAGTTGAACCACTAGTTGCAGCAACTAGAAGTTCATTTCAGTGTCCATCACATCCAGGACGGGAAAAATATCTCATTCACGCAGCTAAAATTAGAGGGCCATGCACTGACTTGGTGAGCCACACAAATACCCTGAGGTTGGAGGGAGAACCTCCAGTGACTAAGTGGGAGGATTTAAAAAAAATATTTAAGTCATAGTTTTATCCCATTGGGTACGTGGAGGACCAATGGATCTGATGGCATTACTTCAGGAAAAAATCGGGTCAAATCGTGCAGGAGTACACATCAGAATTCAGGAAATGGCTATAATGTTGGGTATCTCTCCAAAAAACCCAGATGCTCTCCTCAAGCATTTGGGGGGTCTACACCACCATTTATGTGAGAAAGTGATGTTATTCAAGCCCAAATCAATGGATAAGGTTTGTGTACATGCACAGTACCTGCAGAAAATAGGCCTAAATAGAGTGCAATCAAGTGGATCAAAGTAGAAGCAGCAACAAGATGCTTCTAAGTAGGGTAAGAAGAAGAAAAAAGGGGGAAACGATAATAAAATTAGATCCATAGCACACCAGTGTAAAGATACCATCAACCATTGCAACATTGATGGACATATGAATAAGAAGTGTTAGAAGTTGCATCCAGAGCTAAACCTAAAGAACAAGAAGAAATATAATAAGAAGAATAATCTCATGACCATTTATTCTAGCAACCAAGTTGAAAGAAGCTCGGACGTGGATGAGAATATCATTTGTACATAAGTACAGAAGGAGGTGAATCTAAGTAGCCTTCAGTAACAATAAGAGAAATAAATGATCAAACTCTTCCATGTAAAGATACAGGTCAAGAAGACAAATATTGACGCTATGTTTGACTCAAGATCATAGGAGAATCTCATCGCAGCAGAGTTGTTCAAGAAGTTTGGGTTGGAATTTCATGATCATCCAAACCCATATCCACTAGGATGTGTAAATAAGGATGCAGAGGTTAAGGTAAATAAACAATGAAAAATTAGGTTTGCAAATAGTATTTATTTTATTTATGAAGTAGATCTATATGTTGTTCCCCTTGATGTATGTGGAGTAGTATTTGGGAGTCCATACATGTACAAAAAAGATGCAATATTCATAAGAAGATCCAACTAGTATCAACTCATCAAGGATGGAAAATAGTGCATCATCAACTAGCACAAAGGCAAGTCGAAAATATCATTAGTAAGTACCAACCAAGCCAAGAAATTGATCAGTTCCAGTAAGACGTATGTGTTTTTGTTTTTAATAGAAATTCAGTCTATAGAGGAGTCAATAATAGGAAAGGCATCCCTAGAGGGATGTACTAAGAAATAGAAACAACAATTGGAGGCATTTCTACAAGCATATAGGGATTTTTTCTTAGAGCCTAAAGGACTACCACCTAAGAGGGAATTCTAACATGAGATCTAGCTATTTTCAGACTCTCCCTTGCCAAATATTAGGTTGTACAGATAGTCTATTATAGAAGTGAGTGAGGTGAAGAAACAGTTGTAGCAGCTGCTATAATAGGGTGTCATTCGACCATGTACATCACCATGTATGTCACCCATAATCATAGTGCCAAAGAAGGATAGGACTTGGTTTATGTGTATATATTATAGGTTGTTGAACAAAATCATGCTCAAGAACAGATACCCCCTTGCCCAGGATAGATGATTTGTTGGATCAGTTACAGCAAGAAAAATATTTCACCAAGATGGAATTGAAGTCTAGATATCACCAAGTTCGAGTCAAAGAATAATATACCTGGAATACCATCTTAGAAAACATGCAAGGTTTATATGAGTGGTTACTCATGCCATTTGTCCTCTGTAATGCACCATCTACGTTTATGATATTAATGAATGATATAATGCACCATTTTATAGATTCATTTTTTATTATCTATTTGGATGATATATTGGTATATAGTGCTACTTGGAAGGAGCATATTTCACATTTGATGCAGGTGTTGGAAACATTGAAGAAGCACCATCTGCTAGAAAATCTCAAGAATTGTGAGTTTGCACAACAGTCTTTTGTGTATCTTGGGTATGTAATCGGTGGAGGAGAGATGATGATATATCCTCCCAAGATGGAGGTCATCATGAAATGGTCAGCTCCTACTAATTTTTTTAAGTCCAGGAGTTCCATTGGGGCATCACAACACCTGAGGTAATTGATATCCTTGTTTTCAATGGTAGCAGGCGTACCACTCCACGCCATAGCATTAAGTGGGAAGAGTTTCCAGTGGGGAAAATGTCAGCAGAAGGCTTTCGAGGAGCTAAATAAGAAGATTAGTCAAGCACCAGTTTTTGCATTACCAAACTTGCAACAACCCTTCCAAGTGGATACATATGCAAGTGGGTATGTTATGGGAGTTGCCTTGATGCAGGGAGGAAGGTTTGTATTCTACCATTCTAAAGTATTTCATGGGGTAGTCCTTAAGTACCATACCTATGACAAGGATCTATATTCCATGGTGCAATTTGTGAAGAAGTGGAAGCATTATCTGATGGGAAAGGAGACAGTAATCCACACATATCGCTAGCCATTAGAGTACTTGTAGGCCCATAGTAAGCTATAGAAAACTAGGAAATACAATTGGATGGGATTTTTATAGTAGTTTCATTTGATGATCAATTAAAAGAAGGGAATCACAAACAAGTTGGTCGACATGCTTTCAATGCCACATCAAATATCACAGGTTTGGGGACTCTTATGCACATGGAGGTGTTTCAACAGTTTCAAAATTAGAGTCATGTGCATGATGGTGATAGCATGGTTTACTACCATATCCAGGATGGGTTAATATATAGGTTGGATAAGCTATCTGTTCCTAAATGTGAGTGATTGTAGTTGATCAGAGAGGCTCACACCTCCAAGGTTGTAGGACACTTTCGTGTAGGGAAGATCATGCCTAACTTGTAGAATTATGTGTATTGGCCCAAGATGCAAGAGCGGGTAGCTGGATTCATAAGAGGATGCATGCTTTGTTGTACCAGCAAGCCTAGAAACAAGAAATGGGGTCTATATCATCCCTTACATGTACCTATTCGTCCTTGGGAAAGAACTTCCATTGACTTTATGGGAGGTTTACTGACAGCTAGGAGTGACATGACTACATGTTCATGGTAATTGACAGGTTCAGCAAGATGTGTGTTTTGATACCGTGTAAAAATACCATCAATGGTAAGAAGCAACAAACTTGTTCTTTGGACTGGGCTAGGTGCACTTTGGGATACCAAGGACCGTCATTTCAAAAAGGGATACAATATTTCTCAGTGCATTTTGGACTACATTGTGGGAGAAGATGGACATGAAGTTGAAGATATCTACAGCATTCCATCCGCAGACATATGGGCATATAGAAGTAGTTTACGGATCATATGACCTGGTAAGCATAGATCTTCTACGCCTTCCCAAAATCTGGAATAGCTACCAGGACTTGGTGAACATGAGGGATAAATTACCGAATTGGGAACGCTTATGGTATGATTTGGTACAAGAGGAGATTAGGCATAATATTAGAGATGGAACCTCATCCAAGGGAAAGGATATGGAACACTTTTCATTGTTGGAAAGGTGAAGAATTGAAAAATGAATAAATCTCAAACCAAACCAGATTCCAACCAAGGGATAAAGGAGAAAGACTTGTCCAAAATTAAATGCTTCAATTTTCATGAATTTGGACACTATGCCACAAAGTGTCCACACAAAAATTTAAGAAAGAAGAATCAAGGAGGAGCAACAGGTGAAACCTTGGCTTCATAGTTCGAACTTAACTTCACCCTTATCACATGCATGTATAGCACAGTGATGGGGAGCGTGTGGTACTTGGACTCAGGTGCATTGTTCCACATGACAAGGTGTAGAGATTTTTTTAGTGACCTGGAGGATAAAGATATCCAAATGTACATTGAGTTAGGGGATGACAGAAGGTACAGCGTGACCGAGATTGGTGCAGTAACCTTTAAGATGGAGTCAAGAACCCCTCTCCACCTCAAAAATGTCATGTTTTCTCTAAGCCTAAGGATAAATCTCATATTTGTATTATTTTTGGAAGACTATGGTTATGATGTGATCTTTAGCAAAGGGAAATAATTCTTGATACACCTAGCCACTAGACAAGTAAATAATATCAGGTTTCGTGTGAAGAACCCGAATAAACGTGATGTGGTAGATTGTTGCATTAAGCAGTAAGGCATAGAAAGTGAAGAGTTGCGATGTTGGTGAGATTGGCAGAGAAGACTTGGCCACTTTCATCAGGGTGCCTTAAATATTATGCAGAAAATAACCACTAGCCTCCCTAAACGATCACCTTAGCAGCATGATGTCTACAAAGGTTGTGCCTTGGGGAAGTTTGTGAACTCCAGATTCAATGATCGAGATAGAAAATCACACGCAGTCTTGGAAAGAGTACACTCTAATGTTTGTGGACCTTTCTCGAAATCCTCCACTTCCATACATAAATATTTTGTCATTTTTATTGATGACTTCTCAAGGAAGTGTTGGATATTCTTCTTGCAAAGAAGGATGATACATTCTTCAATTTTGTAGAATTCAAGGCACTGTTCGAGAAAGAGACCAGCAAGAAGGTGAAGTCTCTTAGGAGAGAAAATGGAGGTGAGTATGGGTTGAAGGACTTCAATATTTTTCATGTGAAAGAAGGCATTCAAAGAGAGTTGACAACACCCCACAACCCATAGCAGAATGGGCTATCTGATAGAAATAATCGGAGCATTGTAGGAGCTACAAGGGTTGTGTTACATGACTAAGGCCTACCACTACATTTTTGGGAAAAGGCAGATAACACACTAATCTACTTTCAGAATTGGAGTCCTCATCAGATTCTTGGTATGATTATACCGGAGAAGGCCTTCTCGGGGAGGAATCTAGATGTGTTGCACTTCAATATTTTTGGAGCCTTCGTTTACTACCATGTCTCCAAATATTTGAGGAAGAAGTTTGAGCTGACAAGAGAGTTGGGATTTTTTTGGGGTTATATTTAAACTCCAGAAAACTACCCTGTGTACTTACCATCCCTTAGAATGATATTTGTGCGAAGGGATGTAAAATTTTATGAGGAGAAAGTGATGCAGTGCTATCTTGAGAGAGAGCTTCAAATCCCACTAGAAGAGGAGCTTTTAGCTCCAAAGGAGGAGCCTCAGGAAGTTGTGAAGAAACCAAAATTTGAGGAGAAGAGAATGGAGATGTCCACTCAAGTAAAACCGTCCATAGAAGGAAAAAAAATAACCAGGGAAGCTGATAGATTAGTGCAGGATGCGAGGGGTAATGTGGGAGCTCCTTCAAATTTTTGCAGGCAAAGGAGGTCACCTGAGATGTACACTGGCTACATGGCTCTAATGACTGAGCTTATAGAGACTGAGCCATCCTAGTTTGAGGAATCAGTAGAGAAACTTGTTTGGTTTGATGCAATGGTGGAAGAATATCAATCCATTGTAAATAATAGTGTTTGGGAAGTGGTCCCAAGACCAACATATAAATCAATTATGGGATCGAGATGGATCTTCAAAGTTAAGCATGTAGCAAACAGAAGCATAAAGAAGTATAATGTCTGATTTTTGGCCAAAATATTCTCTCAAGTTGAGGGAATTGAATATGAGGAAACCTTTTCTTCCGTAGCAAGGTATTCATCCATTAGATCAATTCTTGCACTAGTTTTGCATATGGGGTGGAATATCCACCAAATGGATTTAAAAACTATTGGGTTTGTGTTATATTCTTTCCACGACTAGATCTAGGCGTGAAACGGGGGGTAAGACGGGGGGCGGTATCCCCCCTTCTCTTGCGTTGGGCGTAGCAATGGGGTCACAGGGGGGGGCGGCAGCCCCCCCTGTCCAAGGGTTTGTAGGGGGAAGGTAGCCCCCTACACAGGGTTTGGGGTAGTGCCCCACAAAAAAAAAAAATGGACCCTATTTTAGGTGGGCGGACCCGCCTATTATTTTGTGCATGGGTTTGCACATGGTTTTGGGGCATGATGGTTTTATGCCCCTGGTATTTTGTAGATCCGTTCAAGGGAACTACGGTTATGTTATAATCTAGGGTTATTGGATCAGGGTTTATGAATTCTTCGGCATGTATATATATATGTGTTGTAACACTAAAAGGAATATAATGAAAAATCAGCCTACTAGTCCCGATTTGGCATCCAGGGGAAAAATCTATGCGTCTATCTTCTTATTTTTTTATGCTCTCACTATTGTTTATTTTTTGTTTTTTAATAATTCGTTTGCAGATAACTTTTTTATAGGGTTAAAACCTACATTTGGTATTAGATATATTTTGGCTTCAAGGGGAAGCCTTTACTGCTGAGGGTTTTTCTGCTCAAGCCTATGGTAGACCCTGTTTAGTGGGAGATCTACAGGATCAATTATTGCGGTGAAAGAAGATGGCGAGTCGTGGAAAGATAGAGATAGAGAAATTTAATGGTCATATTTTTGAGTTGTGGAAGCTCAATATAGAGGATCTTTCAGTGGATAAACATCATTGGATCGTGATAGATCCGGGTACTAAACCAATGACAATGTCATATGAAGACTGGGCGAAGTTAGATCGTAAGGAAAAGAGCACAATACGGTTGTGTATCTCATATTCGATATTGTTGAATTTATCTGGGGAAGCTATGGTGAAGACTTTTTGGGTCAAGTTAGGGACTTTGTACCAATCTAAGTCTCTGGTGAATAAATTGTTCCTACAGAAAAAGTTGTATAACCTGAGGATGAAGGATGGAGACTCGGTGACAGAGAATATAAATTCCTTCAATACTTTGGTAAGTTAGTCGTCATCTATTGATATTAAAAAATCAGATGAAGATAAGTCCATTAGTTTGTTGTATTCTCTACCAGATTCATGGGATAGTCTGGTTATTGCAATAGGTAGTAATACAACTACCTTGAATTTTGATGAAATTGTCTTAGCCTTGTTGTTGGAGGAAATGAGATGGAGAAATATGGAGGGCCAGAATGGAGATGCCTTATTTGTATGAGGAAGGTCCTAGAACAAAAACAAAAATAGTGGGAGATCTAAATCTAGAGGGATATCTAAATCTCCAGGAAATCCTATAAAGGTGTGCTGGAAAAGCTGAAAGGAAGGGCACTTCAAAAAGGAATGCAGATCTAAAGCTCTTGAGAAAGGAAAATGATATGATGATGAACCTTATGCAGAGTCAAAAACCACCTCATATGAAGGTGGGGATGTTTATTTAGCTTCTTCTTCAAATGCACATGTAGATCATGAGGCATGATTGATTAACTCAGGTGCATCGTTTCACTTCACTCCCCATAGGGAGTGGTTCTGCAAGTATGAGAAGTATGATGGTGGTCATTTATTTTTAGTGGATGATAGGAAGGCCAGAATCATCGAACGTGGAAAATTCAAGCTAAAGCTGCAAGGTGGGAGGATTAGAACATTTCCTGGTGTTTTGCATATTCCTACATTGGCCAAAAATCTGATTTTTGTAAGCAAGATGGATGATGCAGGTGTAAAAATAGTTTTCAAGAAATATACCTGTAAGATGGTTCGGGGAGAACTAGTATTAATGCAGGGAGTTCGGACTGGAACTCTGTACAAGCTTCAGGTTAGCATTGTTATTGATGGGTGCAATAGTTCTTTGGTTCCTGAAAGTGGAGCAGAAAGCCTAGAAATATTTGGAGAAAATACCATGTTATGGCATCAAAGGCTTGGAAATATTGGAGAGAAGGGCCTTTGGATACTGTATGGTAATGGCATGGTAGAAGGTATGTCGAATTTCTCTCTGGATTTCGATTTATGTGAACATTGTGTATATGGGAAATAAAAACGGGTGAGTTTTCCATTGGTGCTAAGAGGGTGAACAAGATATTATAGCTTATGCACAATGATGTGTTTGGACCTGTGTCGGTTCCATGATTGGGTAAGTCTGTGTACTATGTTTCATTCAAATATGAATTCTTAAGGAATACATGGATATATTTCTTGAGGAATAAATCTGAAGTATTTTACAGATTTAAAGAATTTAAGGCTCTAGTGGAAAACCAAACAGAGAAGAAGATAAAGGTGTTGAGGACAGATAATGGTGGAGAGTTCTACAAGAAGGAATTCAAAAAAAAATTTAAGAATTGTGGTATAGCACGGTAGAAGACTGCTCCATACACACCTCAGCAAAATAGAGTTGCAGAAAGAATGAACAAAACGTTGATGGAAAAGGCAAGAAGTATGCTCAGTGGTATCGGGTTAGGATAGGAATTTCGAGCAGAGGCAGAGGAGACTACATGTTATGTGGTTAACAGATCGCCTTCATTTTCGTTGGAGGATAAGACTCCACATGAGGTATAGGCTAGTAAGAAACCCTCTCTTTCACATCTGAGGGTCTTTGGCTGTGATGCATATGCACATGTTCCAAATGAGAAAAGTACCAAGTTGGACAATAAATTTGAAATTTGAATCTTTATTGGGTATAAGGATGGTTTAAAAGGTTACAATATTTGGAACCCAAAAACAAGGACAGTTGTGCACAGCCGAGATGTATTGTTCATAGAGGTGAAATATGTTGTTAAACATAAATTCCTACCAAAGGAACCTGAGATGATATAGTTTGAGCTAAAGGAGGATGAATCAGGCTCTACAACATAACAAGATTTAGAAGAGGAGAGCCAAAAACTCCAGCTATGAGAAGATTAGTTCTAGAAATAAGGCAGACAGAAAGGTATAGTCCATCTGCTTTCTTGTAATATCCCTTTTTCAGGAATATCAACAATGTGCTCAAGAGAAACATTTTATAAGAAAAACTGTGCAACATAAACGCATATCAGGACTTGGTTCCTCTTATTTATGTTTTATGGGTCTTATTTATGGAATTTCATCTAAAAAAAATCATTTTAGATACACTAAATATATCTCCCATAAACTAGACTAGCTAAAAAGCACCCAAAGAGGAAGGTTCCAGCCAAATGCAAACACTGCTTCAGGAATTGCGTAGTTTTATCAGAAATTTAGAGGAGATCAGCAAGGAGGTTCATATTTCAGTATTAAAGCAGCAAATCGGCATTATAATGAAGCTCTTTCAATATACAGTAGAATGAATGAGACAATATAGCAAGAAATCTTCAGAAAAGAGAGCTAGAACACATGTACATTTGCAGAAATGGCTCAACACCGTTATTTTTAAGGAGCTTCAATAGCTGGAAGTTACAACTCAGATCTAGTGTACATCTGTGGACAAAACATCATATCTATTTCAGATCTAGAAACTAGATAGTTTTCTCTTCAAGATCCCCTTGGAATTTTGGCAAAAGCATACATAAATAAGAGTACATCTGAGAAACAAGTTGCAGATCTGGAAATTGCTACAGTAAATTTCTGAATATAAAATTTCATTACAATGGATCAAATCTGAATAGAACATGGGTCAGCAAGCTAATCCATGGATCACCAAGTAGAAGGCAAGCCCAACATTAGAGATCTTTGATCTAAACTATGAGTAAAATTCCATGAAGAGCCTCACACCAAAATAACGCAGTTCATCAAGATGAACAGCGTTGTAGCTCAAATGACATAGATAAACACTACAAAATTGCAGATCTGAAGTACAAAGAGAAGAGACACTCTTTCAGGAGGTTAAAATACACACTCCATGAGAAGAGGCTCCCAAAATACACTAAATCTCTGCATATCTAGACTCCCAATTGTTGCAGCTTCTAGAGGCAGCAAAACCCTCAATGGATCATCACTGCCAATGTAAGTAGAGCTTGGCCTCAAGCCTGATAGTGGATCAATTCAGAAAAACACTCCTCCAAGAATCCTCAAATGAAGAGGTGAAATCCCTGCATAGGAATTCCAATCACAATCCTCCACTAAACAGTAGAGAATGGTATTTGTCTAAGCAGACAAATACTCAGAAATATGATCAATCAACAACCTTCTCTTGTTGCCCTCTCTCTCCTTTTATAAGATGAAGAGCCTTTGAAAACCCTAAACCACCTTGATGAGTTATCCCTTTTCACATGAGAGGCCTCCTTCTAGAACTGTGTTGTCCCTTTTGGAGATGCAATGAACCTAGACAGCATTGTTGATTTGGTCAAGGTTGTCCCAGTCTTCAGCTCAAACCTCTTTCACACCTGTAAGTGATTATTTACATGGCCTTGATTTAACTGTGTTTACATGGGCATTGATTTATTTAGTCTACTTAGGAGTTTTACATGTCCTCCTTTATTCATTTATTCATGTAACAGAAAATAAAAATAAAAATGAATGTTCCTCTTAGCTTAGGCTAAGTAGGAACATTACATTTCTGTTCAATTTTTTCTTTAACTATCACTGACGATGATCCTAGAACTGTCAGGGAGGCAGTGGACTCAGAGGATGGAAAACTCTAGAAGGAGGCCATGCTTGATGAAATGGTATCCTTGCACAAAAATGAGGTAGGGGATCTGGTGGAGTTTCCAACTAGAAGGAATACCATCGGGAGAAAATGGGTGTTTAAGAAGAAGATGAATATAGAAGGCAAGGAGGAGAAATACAAAGCTTAGTTGGTAGAAAAAGGTTATTCCTAGGTGCTCGAAATTGATTTTGGTGATATTTTTCTCCTATTACCAATAATACTTCTATTAGATTACTTTTATCTATTGCCGATGCATTTTATTTTGAGATAGAACAGATGGATGTGAAGACAACATTTCTTCATGGGGATATGGAAGAGAAGATATACATGGAGCAACCTGAATGCTTTGCAGTGAAGGGTAAGAAATAACCGGTATGCAGGTTAAAAAAGTCCCTATATGGGTTTAAAAAGTTATTTTTTAATTTTATTATATTTTAATCTTTTTAGTTTTTTACCCCACAAATGGTGAATCATCCCCCATGGTTGACATCATCATCTTGAATCCAATTGGTTCTTATAAAGCTGATTTCTATTGTACATTTTTCTTAGAAGGCCCATTTTAGACCTCAAAAGTTATGTAATGTTATGGTACAGACAACAAAGGGAGTGAAGTTGTGTGCCTTCAAATATGCAAATTGGGAAGGGAGTACATCTAACCGAAAGAGAACATCAGGTGGAATTTTTACTGTTGGCTCTGCAGTGGTTTCTGGTACAGCAAGAAGCAAAGATCTATGGTGCTCATATCGGTAGAAGCATCATACATGGTTGCAATTCAAGAAACATATGAGGCGATCTGGATGAGAAATATACTTGTGGGACTGTTTGGTCAGATGATGGATACAATTGTGATCTATTGTGATAATCAGATTTGAATCAATCTCTTTGAGAATATTGTATTTCACAATCGATCCAAGGATATGGTGTTAGGTCCCTATAATACTAGTGTAGCCCCCTTATTCTTATTTTTGTACCCATGTAGTCCCCATATTTTTATTATTATGCCCCATAGAATCCCACTATTGTTATTTTTGTGCCCTTACATTATTATTGTTATGACGGCTCTTATTATATTGTGACCCCTTACACTCCTATATATAAAAATAAGGTTTTTTTCATTTGAATCATCCAAGAATTTTTCATTTATGTAATGTAAAGGAGGTTTCCCCCTTAAAGAGGATAATTTTAAGTCTTTGATCTATATTTTCTTCTATTTTATGAGATGGTTGCATAAAATTTGGTATCAGAGTTTTGGATTCTGGGATTTTGCTTCTACAAATGGGTCATCTTGGAATTTTCGCTATAACATTTTTTCTAAGAGGATTTCCAAGCTGAAATTTTTACCACATGTAGCTTAAATCATGGTTAACTTTTTGTAAAAATTTCCAATCTTGGTATGCTATATTTTCAGAGATATGATCTTTGGAAGTTAGGGTTTTTTTAAGCTACATAATTCTGTCTCAAATAGGTGACCTAGATAAAATCGTCATAACTTTCGTCTCATGCATCAGATTTTAATTCTGTAAAAAGTGGTTGGAAGAGAACGGAATTTAGTTTTTTTTGTAGAAAATTCATGGTTGAAGTTCGAATTAGTGACACATGTAATGTCGTACAAGTTATCTCTAATGAACCAGTCTATAATCAGGTCATCTTGGGAGATCGAGCATAACTCTTGAAGACTCCAATCTCTATCTGACTTGTGGGGTTAGAAATAAGACTTAGAGGGATACAATCAAATGAAATTTCACACCTTGGAGATCTTAAATTATAGAGATATAACATATTCAATATCAATCTCCTAGAAGCTTCAGTAGTATTGGTGCACGAGAAAGATGGATCATGGCGCATGTGTCCAGATTATAGGGAGATTAAAAAGCACACTACTAGGTAAATTTCCCATTCTTGTCATTTATGAATTATTGGATGAATTACATGGAGCAATTTACTTCACCAATTTTGATCTTCGTTCATGATATCATCAAATAAGAATGATCAATACTGGATGCATTCTGAAAACAACATTTAGAACTCATGAGGGTCATTATGAATTTGTATTCATCCCTTTTGGCCCTACCAATGCACCTTCTACATTTCAAGGTTTGATGAATTCCATTTTCAAACCCTTCCTTATAAAATTTTTGTTAGTATTTTTTGATGATATACTAATCTACAGCAAGTTTTGGAATCATCATGTTTAACATGTTGACATGGTGCATAAACGGTTGGAGGAGAAACAATTATATGCAAAAACCTGCAAATGTTTCTTTGGATTACATGAGGTGGAATATCTGTGTCATATTGTATCTCATGAGGGTGTTAAGGTAGAACCTAAAAAAATTAAAGCCATTAAGGAATGTAAAATCCCACAACCATAAAGCATCTGCGAGGATTTCTCAGGTTGATAGGTTATTATCGCAAGTTTGTTAAGTATTATGGGAGAATAACAACACCTCTAACAACATTACTGAACAAAGATGCATTTTCTTGGACTCTAGAAGAAACTAAGGCCTTTGAACATCTTATAGAGGAAATGTTTCACTGCACCCGTCTTAGCTACTCCATACTTCACAAAAACCTTTATTGTGGAATGTGATGCCTCGAGAATTGGAATTGGTGCCATTTTAATGCAAAAAGGAAGACCCATTGCTTTTTAAATATGTCCAATCAAAGGAAAGTATTTACAAAAACCTATTTATGAGAAGGAAATGTTGGCAATACTAAATGTCCTTAAGCAATGGTGACCTTACCTAATGGGAAGACACTTCAACGTAAAAATGGATCATGATAGTCTTAAATACTTTTTAGAAGAAATATTATCTTCAGAAGAGCAGAAAAAGGGTCACAAAGATGTTGTTTTATGACCTTGAAATCATCTACAAAAAATGGAGGAAAAATTTTGTTGCAGATGCACTCTCAAGAAAGGATGAGGATGTGAAAGCATTGATTTGTGCCATTTCTATTATCCAAAAAAATTGGATAATCGAGGCATGGGATGAATGGAAGAATGATGAAGAAGTGTGGACACCCATTCAAAAGTTGTCGAAAGATCCCAGTACATCTGATACATTTAGCTGGAAAAATGATTCATTATGGTACAAAGGTCGCTTATATATTTGTAAGAATTCCCAATACAAACAAAAGATTTTTTTTGAATTGCACACCTCTCCCTTAGGAGGGAACTCAGGATTTTTAAAAAATTACCACAGGGTTAAGAAGGAATTTTTTGGGATCACCTTAAATCTGATATTCAAAAGTTTGTGGCAAAATTTTTGGTTTGCCAACAAAATAAAGTTTAGATAGTTAAGACCGTGTTTCTGTTACAACCTTTATCCATTCCAAGTCAACATTGGGAGGAGGTTTCAATGGATTTTATCATATGTTTACCTAAGTCTGAAGGAAAGAGTGTCATCATGGTGGTAGTTGATAGACTTACCAATTATGCACACTTTTGTGCATTGTCACACCCATTTAAAGCCAGTTAGTCACTATTGCATTTATGGAAACAATTGAAAAGATACATGGAAACCCAAAGATTATTGTAAGCAATAGAGATCCCATTTTCACTATGAATTTTTGGATGGAAATGTTTTATTTCCTGGGTACTCAATTAGCTCATAGCTCATATTATCATCCTCAATATGGTGAGAAAACTGAGATAGTGAAAATATGTTTGGAAGGATATCTTTGTTGCTTTGTATCTGATAAACAAATGCAGTAGGTCAAGTGGTTACCTCTGGATGAATGGTGGTAATAACACTTCCTTCCATACTGCAGAAAAAATGACCTCATTTATGGCACTTTATGGATATCATCCATCGTCCATCGCATCAACTTTAAGAGAAAATTCTAAGGTTCAAGCAGTGGAAGATCACATCGAGCATCAAAAACAATTTCTCCAACTCTTAAAGGATATCCTCACTTTGGCATAGAATCGAATGAAATAATAGGAAAATCAACGTCGCAGCAAAAGAATTTTTGATGTAGGTGACTGGATATTTTTACGGCTATAACCATGCAAACAAATGTCCCTCAAGAAAGCTAAGAAGGATAATAAATTATCACCAAAGTATTATCATCCTTACAAGGAGCTTCCTTCATCTCCCGAGTGCACCCAGTTTTCCATGTTTCATGCTTAAAGAAGGTTATAGGTGACAAGATCCCAGTTCAAACAATATTGCTAGAACTTGACTAGGAAGGAAAAATCATATTGGAACCGAAAGCAGTCACAGAAACAAGAACTCAATAGCTACGAAATCGATTAATTTCAGAGTATCTCATCAAGTGAAATAACTTAATCGCTGAAGATTCCACATGGGAGGATGATAATTTTATACGAAAGCGTCCATAACTACTTAGGCATTGAGGACAACACTTTTTTGAAGGATTAGGTCCCTAATACTACTGTATCCCCCTTTAATGTTATTATTCTACCCATGTAGTCCCCATATTGTTATTAGTGTGCCTAATAGAAGCCCATTATTGTCATTGTTGTGCCATTACATTATTATCGTTATGTCGGCTCTGATTATATTATGACTCCTTAGACACCTATATATAGAAAGGAGGTTTTGTCATTTCAATAATCCAAGAATTGTTCATTTATGTAATGTAAAGAAGGTTTCCCCCTTGAAGAGGATAATTTTTAAGTCATTGATCTATATTTTATTCTATTTTTTGAGATGGTTGCATAACATACAGATATCTTGTATCACCATTTACGGGACTCTATGCAAAGGAAGATAATGTTGGTACAATACATTCTATCAGAGGAACAATACGTAGACATTTTGACAAAGGCTTTCTCAAGAGGGATGTTCGAGTTCCGTAGTTGCAGGATAGGGGTGGTTGATAATCCCTTTCTTACTAAGAAGGAGTGTTGAAAATGCAGTAAGAAAGTCTCAATTTGACTTTGTCTTGGTCAAATTGAGAGAATTTGAATTTCCACATCAACATAAAACTTGGATGCATTTAACTTGTGTGACATGGATCTTATCACTTAGTTATCTCAGTAAATTTTAGTTAGAGGAGTTTGAGTTCAATTAAGCATGTGTGATTTCTAATTTGTAACAATTCTTTCAAGTACTTTTCAGTTAAACTAGCTCTAATTATTGGAGGAACAAGTGGAAGGTAAGTTGCACAGTGGGACAGAAATATAACTCAGTGATCATCGAGTTAACTGATCAAACAAGTCAAAATAGCTAGTGCATGTAGAGAATTCAAGTTCCCCATATGTCGTGGAGATTCCTAAGCAGTGTAACATTAGTTGTAGACTAGTCATGAGTGTACAGGTGGCAGATGTAGTCAGATGATCAACCTTGGCAATTGCACAATGAATTGGAGGAAAATTCCTAAATAATAAAGGAATAATTTCTTAGGATTTTCACAAGGAAATAGGGGCTCCAGAAGAGGCACAAATTGACTAAGTTTGGGTCAGATCTTCTCAGTGAGTAGAGAGATGGGTTATTCACTTGCAGGTTGAGCTTAGAGAGAGCTAGAAATTGTAATAGATTATTTATTCTTCTGATTACTGCAAGCAGGATTAAGGAATTTTTAGCATTTTATTTCCCCTAGAAAAATATTGTGCATGTGTGTTATTTCTTATTGCAAGTCTGAGATTTTTGTTCTAAATTGTGAATTAATTTCCATAGAGCAATAGAGTAGAAGTGTGTCTCTTGATTTAGATTAAAATTTCTTGAGTAGTTTCACTTCTACACCATATTTATACATACGGTTTATTTATAAAAGAAACTAATTTAAAATGTAACAAAACTAATATAAAATAATATTATAAAACTACAAATTAAAACAAAACAAGAATATAAAACTATAAAATAAATAACACAAGAACTTATCAAATGTGTTTTATTTCATCATAGTTTAGAATTGTGCTCCAAGAGTTACCCCCTTTAAATGGAGAAGGCACTCCTATTTATACAAAAATTAAGATAACTAATTAATAAAAGTAGATCCACAAATTTCTCCTAGATTCACAAATCTCTCTTAGATCCACAAATGTCTCATGTGGTTACAAACATGTGTTAACATCTAGTAAGAAACATCTATATATATCCTCTCACAAATCTCTAAAATATCTACTAAGAAATCTTATCAAAACTTTCATGATTTTTCTCTATCAAATGTGTTTTAACGATTATCACAAAGCTTCAAGGGTTGAAAATGAAATTCGAATTTGAGATGAAATGGTCAAATATGGCATTGTTGGAGTCTTAAAAAATGCCTACAAACATCACAAAATTCATCTAACTTTTAGATATAAGTGAAAACACATTATTTTTCTAATATTTAATCATAAATTTTCTCAAAAAACTTAAATAAATGCTTTGGAAAATATTAATTCTAAACCCATATATAATCATAAAAATGGTCTTAATGTAAGGTTATAAGATAGTGGAATATGGTTAAAAGTGAATGAAAAGAGGATGAAAAATATGACATTCTGGAGACCCAATAGTATTATTGATGGTCATACAAAAGAAAAATGTTGGAAGTTGCATTCAAATATTAACCCAAAGAACAAAAATAAAGATAATAAGAAGAAGAATCTCATGGCCACTAATTTTAGAAATGGTTAGGAAGAAAGAAACTTGGATGAGGATGAGGAGATAATCTATACATTAGTGCAAAATGAGGTGAATATAGTCATCTTCAGCAACAAGAAAAGAATTAAAATACCAGGTTCTTCCATATAAATATACAAGTTAAAAATACTAATATTTATGCTCTATTTGACTCAATATCACAAGAGAATTTCATTACAACAAAGATGGTCAACAAATTCGAATTGAAAGTTCATGATCATCCAAGCTCATATCCATTTTTTTGGCTATATAAGGATGTTGAAATAAAGATAACCAAATGATGCAAAATTATATTTTTTATCAGCGTTTATTTTATTAATGAAGTAGAACTATATGTATTTTTCCTTGATTTATGTGGAGTGGTGTTTGGAAGTCCCTAAATTTACATGCACGATGTAGTCCTCATGCAGAGATCCAATCAGTATCGCTTCATCAAGGATGGAAAAATTTTCACCAGCAACGCACACAAAGGAAAGTCGAAATTTTTTTTGGCAAGTGCAAACTAAGCCAAGAAACTTATCAACTCTAGCAATAAGTATGTTTTACTCTTTTAAGATAAAATCAGTCTTTAGAAGTGTTATTAAGAGCAAATACATCTCTAAAGGGGTGTACTATAAAATATAAACAACAACTGGAATATTTGTTACAAGCATACATGGGTGTTTTATGAGTCTAAAGGGATATTACCCAAGAGGGAAGTGGAGCACTACATATAGCTATTTTCAAACTCCTCATTGTTAAACATTTGAATGTACGGGAATTATGTAATAGAAGCAAGTGAGGTGAAGAAACAATTGCAGCAACTATTGGATAAGGGTGTCATTCGACAGTGTACGTCACCATGTGGGTCACCCATCATCATTTTGTCAAAAAATAAGGATGGGACTTGCAAAATGAGTATAGATTATAGGGCGTTAAGAAAAAATACACTCAAGAACATGTACCCATTGCTTAGAATAGATGATATGTTGGATTAGTTTAGCAAGCCAAATTCTTCAAAAAGTAGGAATTAAAGTCTGGATATCACCAGGTTTGAGTCGAAGAATATACCTTTAAGACCACCTTTAGAACCAGGTAAGGTTTGTATGAGTGGTTATCCATGCCATTTTGCTTATGCAATACACCATTTGTGTTTATCAGGTTAATGAATGATATATTGGTTTACAATACTACCTAGAAGGAGCACATCCCACATTTAATGTAGGTGTTGGAGACATTAAAGAATCGCCAGCTACTAGAAATATCAAGTGTGAGTTTTCACAGTAGTCTTTGGTGTATCTAGGGTATGTGATAGGTGGAAGAGAGATGAAAATAGATCCTTCCAAGATGGATGTCATCATGAAATGTTTGTTGCCTGTTAACTTTTTATGAGTTTAGGATTTTCGTTGAGGAAACACAGTACCTGAGGAAATTCATAGCCTCATTTTCAACTGTAGCAGCACCAATCCATGACATAACTGCAAGTGGAAAACTTTACAATGGGGAAAGGGTCAACACATGGGCCTTGAGGTTTTAAAGTAGAAGATCAGTCAAGCACTAGTAATAGCATTACAAAACTTGCAGCAGCACTTCAAAGTGGAGACATGTGAGTGTGTTATGGGAGTGGTATTAATGCAAGGAGGAAGGCATGTATGCTACTATTCTGAAGTATTTCATGGGGAAGTTCTTAAATTCCCTAGCTATGATAAGGAGGTTTATGGCCTAGTGAAAGCTATGAATAATTAGAAACATTATTTGATGGGAAAGGAGACAGTAATTTACTGATCCAGGTGGATGTTGGTGGCCACCCACTTATTCCACTTGGGGCCCCACCATTGTCTCTTGCAATTTTTCAGTTTTGGCACAACTTACTATTTTTAGCATTTTTTCGGGTCTTGAACTTCCAAAGCCATTTTGAGGCCCTAAACAAAGGTTTTTGCACATCTCTTTTCAAGTGAATATAATTCCATTACAGAATCTACATTTTCTATCTATAGTTGTATTCCTCATATAGATCTTTCTAACGATGTATCATGTGCATCAAACGGAGATAGTATGCCAAAGTTATGACCCCAAGAAATTGATGTACCAATTTACCCCGACGGGGCCCATATTCTGGTATTTCATCTCCTAGGGTTAGGTTTTTGGATTTTTAGGGTTTTCCATTATTTCTCAATAATATATAGGCCTTTGAGCCTCATTGTAACACAAGATTTTAGAGGCCTGTAGCCACCACATCTCTTCTCATAGATAAGCTACCAGCGCCCTAGCTAGTCTATTTCCATTATGTCTGTAAGCAAATTCCAGTTATTTGATATTAATGAAATGGAGTGTTATTTCCATTGAATATTTGTATTTATGGTTATATGTGTATTCTATTGTGTCCCTGCATAAATCCAGGTCATTTACACATATCACTAGCCACTAAGGTACCTACAAGCCTAGAGTAAGCTACAACAAACTAGGCATTACAAGTGGATGGGGTTTTTAAAGCAGCTTCATTTAGTGATCAAGTACAAGAAGGGAAACGAAAACAAGTTTCTCGTCAAGCTTTGAAGTTCACCCACATCAAAGATCATATCTTTGGTAACTCCAATGAACATGGATTCATTCACCCCATGATGCATACAGAGAATCATATTCATAGGATGAGGACTACAAATATGTGTTTCAGTAGTTGTAGAGCCCAAGTCATATGCATAATGGTTATAGATAGTTGACTACCATCTCAAATATGGGTTACTCTACAAGTTGGATAAGTTATGTATTCCTAAAGGTGAGTGATTGTAGCTAATTATAGAGGCTAACAGCTCCAACTTTGCAGGGAAATTTGGTGTAAGTAAGATAGTGGTCAACTTGTAGAAGTGTGTCGATTGGCCCAAGATACAAGAAAAGATAGCTAGGTTCATAAGAGGATGCATGTTTGGTTGTACCAAAAAGCCTAATAACAGGAAATGATGTCTATATCATCCCTTATATATACCCACTCATCCTTGGGAAATCATTTCCATGGATTTTATGGGAGGTTTCCTTTCAATGGAATTTATGGGAGGTTTACCAACAATCAAGAATGGATATGACTACATGTTTTTGGTAGTTGAAAGGTTTAGCAATATGTTTGTTATAATGCCTTGTAAAAATACCATTAGTGGGAAAAAATTAACAAAATTATTCTTCCGAAATGTCTAGGTGCACTTTGTGATACCGGGAGCATCATTTTAGACAGTGACACAAGATTTCTCAATGCGTTTTGGACTACATTGTGGGAGAAGATGGACACAAAGTCAAATAGGTCTACAACATGCCATCCATAGAGAGATGGGAAGACAGAAGTAGTAAACAATAATTTGTTGTAGATTTTGAGGGGTTATAGTAAAAAGAATCCAAATACTTGTGATAAACATATGGAATATATACAACACTCTTATAACACATCAATTCACACTTTTATTGGTAAGTCCCAATTTGAAACTTGCTTTGGATATTTTTAACTTTCACCTTTGAATATTTCATATGGGAAACAACAAGGAGTGAAGGAGGATCTTATAGGGGATGCCTTGAGGAAAGAAAAAATCATTGGCATAGTGTTTTCACTAATGAAAAACAATTCCATTGATGTCAAATTATAATTCTAAGGGAGAATCATTGTCATTCATGAATTAAATGAAGTTGTATGATGGCGCGATATATTGGATACCCTCATCAAGTGAAGTCAATTTGATCTAAATTTTATTGAGTTTTTGTCAAAAATATTATGCTCAAATGAATATATGGATGGTATGGTTATATAGTCTTCTCCGATACCCTTCCAACGGTATATCACAATTAAAAAAACTCCTCTCGAATGAGAAGTTATGATTGTTTAAAGTTGGTAGTTGCAATGAGGATAAAACAAAATTTATTTGAAAAACACCAAATTTTTCAAACATCACACATATTTAGAGTGGATATCTGATATTGTGGTGAAATCTATAGTGGATTTCAAACAAAATTGTGCACTATTTAATTTTTTAAACTTTAAGAATATTTTGGATAATCTGATTGTTGAAATTCTCATGAACAATAGATGAAGTATCAACATGTCTGAAGTTTAAAAAGGGGCCACCCTTCCATGCTGACCTAGTACTATAAAAACATGTGGACATATTTTATTAGACCCCTCAATAATATGCCACGTATACCCTCCCTACATAGTCAACTATGACATGGAAACCCTGGCGTGGATGTTGAATTGAAAAATCACATGTGGACGCGTGGTGACGATGAAACATGGTGATTTGTGGAACTTGGCCTACGATGGTGGCATGGTAGTGAAGGATGACATGGAAAATGACAATGATGTGGCATGATGAGGATGACACAACGTCATGTCATGATTCCATGTGGCATGCTAATATGGTATTTTTAGTGGGCTAATAAGGGAAATTTTTGATGAAACATGGCTCACTTACAATGTGCCAGATGGTAGGTATGACATCATAGTGACACAAAAATTAGGGCATCTAACGAACCCTAGATCCCAGAAATTTTATGTGGTATTGTGAGACATTATATATAATAGTTCATATTTCTAATTTTTTGTGGGTCAAACTAAATGAAAATTTATTTTGAAAAGGGATTTTTGGTTGGATTATTTTGCAATTTGAAAAATAGAAGTTACAAATAGTTTTCAAGTTCATGGAGGTCATCATTATTTTCAATATGAGCACATGAATAGTTTTTTTACAGGTGAACAAAAGGAAATATGATTTGGTTATGATTTGAGCTTGTGGATCCAATCTAAACTATTGCAAAAAGTGGTCCACACCAAGTTGAAGAAGGACTTGAGTGCCACAATTAAAGTTGGTGCTCCAATTAGGTTTAATATTACAACAATTCAGAGATTGCACATTTTCAAGGTTGGTGCCTCTATTAGGTTGTATCCTACTGCAAGTGGGTGTTTGCACATTTTGGGGGTTGGTGCCTCCAGCAGGTTGGTGCGTGCAAATTTGATGTTGGGGTTTGGTGCCTCCAATAGGTTGGTTCCTGCAAAAATATGTAATCAAATTGAATAAGACAAAAATAATTTGTGGTTATCTCCCACAAGAGTTTCCATGAAACATTGGTGTTATTATGTGTTGATGTGATGATTGTTAGTCGATGCATATTTCTATTCATTTTTATGATATATGTTTTTTATTGATGCATTTCTACATACTCAGTTATTAATGAAATGGTTTTGAAATGATGACTTCTCCATTACACTAATTCAACCCTTATCTTAGTGTGATATTTGGTCTAATAAGTGGAATCAGAGCTATTTCCTTCACTAGAAAGCTGATCCAAGGAGTCATGAAAACAAAATATCAAGAAGAAGATATGAATCGAAATCAAATTCTAGCATGATTTTGGAAATTCAGTTGGAATAATTCAAAAAGGTGAATGAATTTTTGTCAAAATAACTAAGAGATGAGGAAGAAATTGTTCACCTCATAAAAAAACAGAAACAATGACACAATTAGAAAGAGAAATATCCTTTAATCAGTTTCATCAAAGGAAGGAATGAAGCAAGGGAAAAATCAACAATAGGGAGAAATCATTTAGGTATCACACATTCATTTATGGATATAGTTGTATATGCTATAAATTTGGTCATAAAGCAATTGTATATAGAAGAACATTTCTGAAGAATGGTTACTCAAGAAACTTCTCTAGAAGCATATATGATAGAAACTCTTTTTCTCATCTTCAAATTCATGTCGAATGTTTTATGTGCCATCATTTTGGACACAAGGCTCGGGATTTCAAAATCAATCAAGAGAAGGAAGAATGTCCCCCGAAATCAAATGTATACAAGAAGGAAGAAGGAAGATGTGGTCTCATGGTGTATGCTAAAAAATACTGAAAATGGTATGTTGATAGAAGCCACTCACGACAGATGAAAATATATCAAATCAAGTTCATCAAACTCAAAGAAATAAATGAATGTAAGGTGATTCTTGGAAACAATTCATTTTCAAAAATCACCAAGAAAATAGTTTTTAGCGTTTATAATGGAAGGAATAAGGTCAAAATGTATTGTATGTGGAAGGATTGAAACATAAACCATTAAGCATCGGTAAAATTTTTGATCAAGGGTTTGATCTCACATTCAAATCTAAAATATGTGAGATTAGAAATTCAGATTCTAGTAAATTGATAGAAAAGGCTAACAGGACTAAAGGAAATGTATACATCCTTGATGGACCTAAGATTGAAAAGTGTTGCATTGGAAGGATAGTTGAAATCTATTTATGGCACAAAAGGTTGGGACATAATAGTTTTGATAATCCAGTAAAAGTTATAAAACACAAGTTGTTAGAGATATGCCTAGAATCTCAAAACCTCACAATGGCATCTGCAAAGAATGTCAACTTTGGAAGAAAACTAGATTCTTCTTAAAACCAAAATAGTATTAAACAACCAGTTCATTCTAAATCATTCATAAGGATTTTTTCAGACCATCCAAGAGACGTACTTTGAAGCTAAAAGTGTATTTCATGTTGTTTGTAGATTATTTCACAAGAATGAAGGGTTATTTTTCTTAAATAAAATTGTGAAGCCTTTGAAAAATTCAATGCTTTTAAGACCCTTGTCGAAAATGAAATGGACTTCAAGATTAAATGTCTAAGGAATTATAGAGGAGGATAATTCACCCCCCATGATTTCAATTATTTTTGTGAACATCATGAAATCAGGAGACACTTAAGTATAGCAATAACACCACAATATAATGGTGTGGCTAAAAGAAAAAATTTAACAGTTTAGGATATGGAAATATCTCTTCTTTTTTAGGCTCAACTACCAAATCAATTTTGGGGATAATAAATAAATATTTCAATATACATATTGAATAGGGCTCAAATAAGGGAAAATAGCACCAAAACTCATGAATTATGGTAAGGAAAATCGGACACAGTTAGACACTTCAAAAACATTTCGAAGAAATTATTACATCAAAGTAAATGAAGAAAAGCTAGGGAAATTTGAATCCAAATCCAATGAAGGAATATTCTTACGATATGACTATTGAAGAAAGGGGTATAGGTTCTATAATAAAAGAACTCGAGAATTCTTTGAATGCATTGATGTGAAAGTAGATGAATCGTTGCCCCATAATGAAGTTCTTCCCCAAGCTAAGCCTCATCCGGCTATCTTACAAGAATCAACATTAGAAGAAAATGAGGATGAAGAGTATGAAGAATATTAAAGATAATAAGATGATCATTTTCACACAAAGTATCCATTTAGATATGTCCAGGAGAATCATCTAGGAAATCAAATTCTGGAAGACAAAGATTCCAGATTTCAAACCAGAAGAAAGATTATCAATGCATCAACTCAAGAAAACCTATCCATTTTATCTCCTATGGAGCCCAAAAAAATTTCACAAGCCAGTTAGGATGAGCATTGGATTAAAATTATGAATGAGGAGCTAGATCATGTTGAAAAGAAGCAGACTTGGGAATGTGTTCCAAGACCTGAAAAATGTGATTGGACCCAAATGGGTCTATAAAAAAAACTCAATGGGGATGGAAAGGTTGTGAGGAATAAGGAAAGACTCGTAGGCAAAGGTTATGTTCAATTTGAAGGCATTGAATTTGATGAAACATTTTCTCTATTATCCCGACTTGAATTTGTCCAAATTTTTCTATCATTTTCTTGTTTCAAGGGATTCAAGGTTTATCAAATGGACGTGAATTCAGCATTATTGAATGGGGAACTCACAAAAGAATTATATGTTGATGTTTCAAAGGTATTTCAACTAGCATAAGACAAAGATTACATATTCTTACTAAAGAAATCACTGTATGCATTGAAATAATCTCCAAGGGCATGGTATTCTATATTAGATGGATATCTTCAACAACAAGGTTTCAAAAGAGGCACCACTAACAACAATATTTTTATTAAGATTTTAAAAAGAAACATGTTGATCATCATTGTATGTGTAGATGGCATCATATTTGGTAGTGATGATGATTCCATGAGTAGGAGATTTACAGCTAGTATGAAGAAAGAAATTGAGATTTCCATGCTAAGGGAATTATCCTTCTTTCAAGGATTACAAGTTAATCAATCAAAGAAAGGCGTATTCATATCTCATAACAAGTACCTTAAATAAATTATGAAAAATTTTGGTATGGAAAAGTGTGCTTATAAGAGCACTCCCATGGTTACAGGTTGAAGATGATGAGTCTCTGGAAGTAAACCAAGCTATGTACAGGTCAATGAACAACAACCTTATTTTTTTTACAGCATCAATTCCATACAGCATACAACCAGTAGTACTAGTGGGTATGTTTTAATAATGTCCAAAAGAGTCTCATGTGAACATTATTAAAATAATATTCAAATACTTGCGGGGCATTATGGATCACCAGTTGTGGTATCCTAGGGGAACATACCTTTCTCTTAAGGCCTATACAGATGTAGATTGGGTTGGAAGTGTGGTTGAAAAAAAAAATAGTGGAGGAGCATTCTTTCTGGGAAAGCACCTAGTTTCTTGGCTCAGCAAAAAACAATCTTCAATCTATCCATATACTGTTGAAGCAGAGTACATTGCAACATCATCTTGTTGTAATAATTTTTTGGATGAAGAAAAATATGAAAGACCTTCAAGAAATTTGTGATCATCCTATCTATATCATGTGTGACAATACTAGTGCAATTAATATCTCAAAAATCCTATAAAGGATGGGAGTGGTTTCTTCCTCAAAGGAATTACTATCTCACTAATTTTAGCCAAGGATAAAAATGGTTGTCCTCCATTGTTTGATAAGAGGAATATGTATATAAGGAATTATTTGCAAGAATAAAATTTATCAACAGGGGAATATTCATGTAACAGGATGCATGATCTCATGGGGATATTCCATTTATAAAAGGATCATGTCCACAGGAAAGTTCATAATAGTTATGAAGCATTGATAATCAACCATGTCCCTTTACCATTAATGTCAAAGGGGGAGAGAGAAGAAAATCAAGTAGTAGGAGGATTATGGAGACAACGTGGATATTAAAGGAGAGAAAGTAGGAAGAACATTCACAATCAACCAGGGGGAGTTCCCATCGGCATGTTAGGAAGAGTTCATTCCATCATCATTAATGACTATCAATTTATGTTGGTGTTTCCATAAATGATAAAGGGAAATATCATTTAACCTAGTGTTGTCATTGATGACAACCAATGTCATTGATGTCAAAGGGGAAGTCTAAGGGAGCAGTAGTGTGATTCATGAATCAAAGGAAGTAGTATGATAGCTTGATATCTTGCATGCCCTCATTAAATGAATTCAAATTAGTATAAATTTTATTGAGTTTTTATCATATTTATGATTCTCTAATGAATCTATGGATAGTGTTTTCATATAGTCCTCTTTGAAACCTTTCCAGTGGTATATAACACTTGGAAAAACTCCTCCCGTATGAAAAGTGATGACCATTTAAAGTTGGAAACTACAATGAAGATAAAAACACCAAATTTGTTAAATTTCATGCATCTTAAAAGAACATCTATGATCTTGTGGTGAAATCTATAGTGGATGTCAAACAAACTTGTTCATTGTTAATATTTTAAATTTTGATCATCTTCTATATATTCTAACCATTGAAATTCTCATGAATGAAAAATGAGGTATCAACATGTCTAAAGTTTAACAAGTGGCTACCCTTCCATGTTGACCTAGTCTTGTAGCGACATCTGGAAAGAGTCTATTAGACACCTCAATTGGATGCCACATGTACCCTCCCTACACAATCAACTATTACATGGATATTTAATTGACAAATCACATGTGGATAGGTGAAAAAATGACACGTGACTTTTTGTTGGCCTAATATGGTGATGTCACAGTAAAGGATGACGTGGCAAGACGAGGATCATGTGGAATTTTGTCATGATTCCACATGGAAATTATGATGTTATAGTGATTTCAGTAGTCAAGTGTCTAATGACCCCTATATCCCAACCATCTGATGTGGCCCCATGAGCCAACCCATTCCCCTAAAGGGGGATCGTGTTCTTTTATATATTCTTGACATGCATCATGAATTATGTGCATTAGAATGGAGTGTGAAGAACCAAGTAAAAGTTTGGCCTTCATGGCTAGTCTGTTCCAATGCATCTTAGGTAGTTGCAGGGTCAAATCTCTTGTTCTAGTGTGGAGAGTGAAATAAATTTAATTGGTTAGTTGTTGATTGGTCTGGCCATAGCCCTAACATGGAGAGTGTAGGTCATTGGATTGGCTTGGCCCTAGTCGTGACATGGAGAGTGTAGTTGTTATGAATCCAGCTCCAAAAATATAAGAAAAGAGAGATCAACGCCTTAGAAATCAGCCACTTCGAGGGGGAAACCTCAAATACATTACATAAATGAATAATTCTTTAATGATACAAATGAACAAAACCTCCTTCTATATATAGGAGTCCATGGGGCCACAATATAATCCTAGCCGACCTAACAATAATAATTTAAGGGAAAAATAATAACAATATGGGGGTTATAGGGGTACAAAAATAACAATAAGGGGGCTACACAAACAATAATAAGGGGATACACTAGTATTATAGGGACCTAACATGCCCCTCTCCTTCAAACAAGTGTTGCCCTCAACGCTTGATTATTTCTAGATGCTTCTATATAAAATGCTTATCCTCCCATGTGGAATCTTCAACAGGTAAGTTCTTCCACTTGTTGAGATACTCTGAAATTGATCGATTTGGTAGTTGTCGAGTTCTTGTTTTTGTGACTGCTTTAGAACTTATTTCGCTACGATGTTGATCTTCCTATTGTTTCATTCAATTCTACACCAAAGTTAGGTTGTCCTTTGAGAGTTGGAGAGCTTGTTGTTGATGCTCAATGTGATCTTCCACTTTTTTATCATCCATATTAGCTTTCATTTGATCCTTCAAACCATCCAACTTAGCTTCCATTTTTTCTTTTAAATGATATATGTCATATTTGATTGCTTTCTGTAAGATCGAAATTTGTTGCACTTGGTATCGTAATTTTGATATCTCATACTACAATTCTTCCTCTTCATGCGTCATAGTATAGATTTCTGAAGGCTTAATGGGTGTTGAATTCATTTTAGGGGGGATTTTAGAACCCAATACTGATATCTATTCTACAATATGCCCTTGGAATCAATTCAAATTGATTCTTCAAACAAGACTTATCCAATTCAGAAAAAATACACACCTTTTTCTTTCTTTTGAGGAGCTTTATATTGAAATTGAATTATCTCATTGATTTCATATCTTCAATATATTCAATTTGGCCCTGATGTATCCCTCTGAATCCTCTTTCTAATGCAATAGGTCTGACCTGATTTGGATTCTTCAAGACAAAGTAATTTCCAATCTCCCACAATGACCTAATTATGGACTGGTTCAGTAGAGTGAAATTGCACGACTTGCCACATGTCATTGTTTGCTCCTTCGGCTCTAAAATTGATATACAATAAACTGCAGTCCGTGTACTTTCGGCCACTCTTTAAAGAACTCCAATCCGATGCTCAGAGAGAGAGTTATGAATATTTTCCCACAATCACCTCTTTGAGATAAAATTCGGGAGCCTAAAAAAGCCCTAACTTCTACAGATCCTACCTCCCAAAACAATGTGAATAAATTTCTGAAATTTTTCCACAACGTTCCTTTGGATTTTTTCTTCTCTTTGTGAAAATTTCAGCTTCTTAACCCTCGTAGAAAAATATTTATAGCGAAAATTCCGTGATGACCTATTTAGGTTAAATTCAGGAGCCTGCAAAAATCCCTAACTTCCACAGATCATATCTCCGAAAATATTGCGAAAAAAGCTCTGAAATTTTTTGAAAATGTTCTTCAAGATTTTGGCTTTACACTTCAAAAATTTCAGCTTCTGAACCTTCATAGAAAAAGAGTTACAGAGAAAAATCCATGATGGCCTGTTTGGAGTAGCAAAACCCTAGAATCCAAAGCTCCGATACCAAATGTTATGAAACCAACTCCAAAAATAGAAGTAAAGAGAGATCAACGCCTTAGAAATCAGCCAATTTGAAGGGGAAACCTCCAATACATTACATAAATGAACAATTCTTGAATAATACAAATGAACAAAACCTCCTTCTATATATAGGAGTTCATGGGGCCACAATATAATCCTAGCCGACCTAACAATAATAAATTAAAGGCACAATAATAACAATATGGGGGTTATAGGGGTACAACAATAACAATAAGGGAGCTACACTAACAATAATAAGGGGATACACTAGTATTATAGGGACCTAACAGTAGTTCGTTGGATTGGATTGGCCCTGGTCTTGACATAGAGAGTGCAATTTTTTGGATTGGCCTAGCCCTACTCCTAACATAGAGAGTGAATTTTATTTTATTGGTCTAGCCATGGTCCTAGCGTGGATAGTGTAGTTTGTTTGATTGTCCTAGACCTAGTCCTGACATGGAGAGCTAAGTTTTTTTAATTAGCTTGGCCCCATTCCTCACATGGAGATCGCATTATGTTTGATTGGTCTAGACTTGGTCCTTACGTGGATAGTGCAGTTTGTTTTACTGGTTATTTATTGGTTTGGTGTTGGTCTTGACATGGAGAGAGCACTTTGTTTGATTGGTTATTGATTGGTTGGCCCTAATCATGACATGGAGAGCATAGTTTGTTTGATTAGTTATTTATTGGTTCAACCCTAGTACTAACATGGAGAGAACAATTTGTTTGATTATATGTTGGTTGACCCTAGTCCTAACATGGAGAGCATGCTTCATTTGATTGGCTATTGGTTGACCCTAGTCCTGACGTGCAGAGTGCAGTTTGTTTGATTAGATGTTGGTTGACCTAAGAACATGGATAGCATAGTTGGTTTGATTAGCTAATCTATTGGTATACCTAGCCCCGGTTGTGACATGGAGAGCACATATTGGTTTATATGCCTATCCCCTTTTTATGACGTGGTCTGATGTAGAAATATGATTGATCAATAACCTCCAGGTAAGCTTAAATAAACTCATTTATTTGGTCATGTATGAATAACGTGGTACCACAATTTATGGGTGTATGGTGGTGCTTCTATGAGGCCAAGGATTCGATATTGATAGAAGGTTGATTATTTTTATTATTTTACTTTTTCCAACTGAGAGAAATTTTATCAAATGTTTAATCCAACCGAAGATGACCATTTTGTCGAACGATAGTCACACTTTGTCCATTTTGCAGAATGCATGCCAAAAAGATTCATTATGTAGAAAAAATAATATTTCTAATGTTTGTGAGTCAAATTGAATGCAAATTGATTTTTGATAATTTATTTTTGGTTGGATTTATTTTTTTAATTTGAAAAAGAGAAGTTGCAAACAATTGTTGAGTTCATAAAGTCATGATTATCGTCAATATGAGCACATGAATATAATTTTTGACAAGTAAACAAAAGGTGAGTTGATTTGTTTATGATTTGAGCTTGTGGTTCCAATCTGAAATATATGAAAAATTTTCCACGCTCAGTTGAAGAAGGAGGTGGGTGCCTCCACTAAGGTTAGTTCCTCAATCAATTTTAAGCCTACGGCAAGTCAGATCTTGCACATTTTTTAGGTTGGTGCCTCAATCTGGTTGTAGCCTATTGTAAGTAGGTGCTTGGACATTTTGAGATTTTGTGTCTCGAGTAGGTTGGTGCATACAAATTTTCTTTTGGATTTTTTTGGCTCCAGCAGGTTGGTACCTACAAAAATATGTAATCAAATTGAAGAAGACAAAAATAATTTATGGTTTTCTATCGCAATAGTTTCCACATGAAAGTTGGTGTTCTTATGGATTTATTTGATTATCGTTACATGATGTAGGTTTTAACCCTGTACAGAAATTATCTATAAATGAATCTTAAAAACAGAAAATAAACAATAGCGAGAGCATAAAACATATACACAGAGATTTTCCCCTAGATCCCAAATCGGGACGACCAACTTGATTTTCCATTATATTCCTTTCAGTGTTACAACCCATATATATACATGTCGAAGCATACATAAACCCCAATCTATTAATCATGGATTAGAACATAACCGTAGTTCACTTGACCAGATCTACAAAATACCAGGGGCCGAAAACCATCGTCCCCCAAAACCATCTGCAAACCCATGCACAAAACCATGGGTGGGTCCGCCCACCAAAAAAAATTTCTCGGGGCACTACGCCCGACGCAATGTATTTGACGCATCGTGGAAAGAATACAACACATTATGCATAGTTATATTCATTGTTACGATATATTTTATTGATTGATGCATTTCTACATACTCATTTATTGATGAAATGGTTTTGAAATAATGAATTTTCCCTTACATTAATTCATCCCCTCGCTCTTAGTGTGATATTTGGTATAACAAAAATTGTAGAAAATATTAGGAAAGTCCATACAATTAGGTATAAGAGGCATTGTATAGGTCACAAGAAAAATATAATTTCAGGCATGATCAACATAGAACAGAGAAGTTTTTCAAGGTGGGAGAAAAAGTATGGTTACATTTGAACAAGGATAAGTTACGAGGTCCTAGTAAGAAAATGAAGGCTTTGTGTTATAGTCCCTTTGAGATATTGGAAAATGTGGGTGATAATTCCTACAGACTCAGTCTACCCCTAGACATGCACATTTACTCAATTGTGAATGTAGAGAATATGAAACTCTATGAGCCTTACATGTTAGATCAAAAAGAGGAACATGTCCTACCTTTTGTAGAGGATTTGGCACCAAATTCTCAGATAGATTTGATAGAGGATTAGTTTTTCATAAGAGGTCCAAAACTAAGACAAGGGTAGCATGACCTTTTGAAAATTAGGTTGAAAGGATAGCTTCCAAGCACGGATAAATGGTACACCTGAAAGAAGGTGGAGGAAAAATTTCCTCACCTTATTCAATAGAATATTTTTGGGATCAAAAGCCTTCCAAAATGGTTATGTGTGATCGATATTTAACCATTATATTGTATTTCATCCATCTCGATGCCTTTAGAGTGGGAAAAGTGGAGGAATCATCTCATAGGACCATTTTTATCTATGGGACTTATTTTGGCAAATTGGTGTATGAATTCTTTAGGGAGTACTTTGAAGCATCAAATGGATTTTTTATTTTTATTTTTTTGGGGGGTTGGGGTGTTGGAAACCTTTGATCGCTACTGAGAGGGTGAGAGGGGGGGTGAATCAGTAGTACGTATTATTACCAAATTTTTCCTTTTATTTACTTTACTAAATCGCAGACACTTAATTAGCAGCAACTCATTAAACAATTGCAGATCTATGCATAAATCATAAGCATAAATAAACCGTATGAGAAACATAACCATGAAAAATAACAAAAGAAAACATCAACACATGAGACACAAGATATCTGGTGGAAAATCCTAAACCGGAAAAAAAACCACCCTTGTTGTTGTTGCACTCCTCTGAATCTTATATTAATCAAGATATGTCTTTTACATTGATTTGCTGACTCCCATCAGCTAGGATACTCGACCTCATATACTATTGGCCAACACTCATCAGCCTGGAGAATCAATTATACTGATCAGCTTGGAAGACTAAGTTCTCAGACGGATCTACAAACCACCATCCACTGAAATCCACCGCGATCAATCGATCTTCGCCCAAATCTGATTGGACTATCTGTTGGGTGTAGGAATTACACTTAAGAAAACTCCTCAACACTTAATTTGTCAACCCGGGGGATTCATAAACTTATAGACGAAGCACAGGAAATGCCAGAGATGGTATGAATCTTTCTAATGTAAATCCCTACTTTCTTTAAAGGAAATTTTGCATAATCAAATCAAAAGAGAAGAAGGCAACTTGACCCATCAAAAATAATCTAAGACTGGAACGCGGAAGTATGTATTTGAAAGAGAGAATTAAAGATAAAAGGAAAACACTCAAACTGATAGTTATTTAATCTACTGATTGTGTTTTTTCCCTTAGTAGAGACACTTTAGTAGGCTCGTTAGATGGGCCCTTAAACCTTCTTCCTTAGAGATTTCCTTCTTGCATTAATATGTCCTGCACTAGTGTAGCATCAAAGATTTATTTAGAAGGTATAAATAGTGTCTTTACTAAAGGCTTTTTACTTCATGCAAGGGCTCAAACTTTTCAAGGTTCAGAGCACTCAGACCTTGTGGCAAGAAACTAGTTCCTGCACCGGATCAGAGCTTCCTGCACTTAGATTTTAATCTTTAAAACAAGTGTCCAATTATTGCAAGTGTTAGTTTTCTATCGAATCAAATCGCACATATAGAAAGTGAATGTTTCTGATCTTAACAAAATGAAGAAATAAAGAAACAATCATATATCATGTCATAAGCATTTAAAGAAAGAAAGAAAATTGCGGAAAGTAGACTAAGAAACTTGTTGCATCACACCAACGTGCACTAGTGCAAGTTCATTTCTCTTGCTTGGACCAAGCAGAAAACCAATTAAACGAAATTGCAGGAAAAGGAAACTGGTGCAGGTTTCTTTCTCCTGCTTGTACCAGGGGAATGAAAGCCAATCTAAAAACAAGTGCAGGAAAGTAAATTACAGGGAAAGAAAATGTATCTACTTCACACGATGGATCCGTTTTCAATCTGATAGAAATATATGTGCTGAAAGTTTAATCACACTTTAATAATATAAACACAAATTACAAGAAACAGAAAATAGGGTAAATGTGTTGGGTTGGCTGGGCCCTAGCCAACGAGCGCGTTTCCCTTTTAAGTTAAAACGCTGCTCAGTAAACTAGTCAATTCATCAGCTTAAAAAAACAGAAACACAATTTCTGAAACATGAGGCAGAAAACCTTTTATTAATTCATTGAGGTGAATACATGTGTTAATACAATGTCCGGCCCATATTCGGGCGATAAAAAAACAACCGGTTACCGCCTATCAATTTCTCTCTAAAAACTCTGCTCCAAATTTATCCTCCTTTTAGGTCCTATTTACACTTTACATTATATAGATCTGTTGGCCGAAGGCAAAAATAGATCATTCAAATAATTCATAACAAAATGCTGAATTTAGTTTTGGCCTTCAAGATAAAATGGTTTTGCAAAATTGGTTGTAGCTAACTAGCTTTCGCCCTTCATGGATTGGTATCGGCTGCCTTTGACTCATTTGTTGTTGTGGCTGAAATGGCTCAAGACGAGGCGGTGATTGAGGAGGTTCGGATCTGTCGTGAAGATATGTTGTGCTGGCAATGGTGCAAGATCCGATCCTGCACTAAGATCAGTGGTCACGGTCAGCACTCTAACTATCAAATAACCATTAGAGATATTGATAAGTTACAAAAGTGATTTAAAATTAATAAATCATATAATAAATATTTAATTAATGTTAAATTGAATTAAAACATGAATAATAAAGGTTTATATGAAATATGTAATTGTGCTTGGACTGGTGCAAGATGAGGGTGCATAAAATGGTGAAACAAAGGTAAATGGTTATGATTTAGGAAGGGGAAAATGGTAAAAAAGAGAAAATTATGGGGCTAACATCCTCCCATCCCTAAGTTGTTGTGTGTCCTCACACAACTCTTTACCTCTGGAAAAAACCTTAAAAAATTTGAGCGTTCAAGCTCACTCTTGCTTCGACATACTATCATCAATCTGCAATGTTTCGGAATTTGTCTTTTTGTTGTTCTTCAATTTCTTCATCACCTTTTTAAGTTGTCTGAAACATTGCAAAGCACGATACTTCCATACCCTAACTTATCCTTTCTTTTTCTGGATCTCCGCCGTGAATTCTTCTTTATTCTGTTCTTTTTCCTCGTGTGCTTTAGCTACGAGCTGCTTTAAGTTCTGCACTTGAAGCTCTAGCTTGACTATCCGAGTAGCAAGAGCTACTGAGTCTTCTTCCTTTTATTTCCTGACAGGGGATGTATTTTCTTTAGGGACCTCAGTATCCCTCATGACTTCAGTAAATACTTCTTCCTCTTCCGGTTCTTCTTCTTCTTCTTGCTCTTCCAGTTCTTCTTCTTCTTATTGCTCCTCCAGTTCTTCTTCTTCTTGTACTTCTTCCGAGCCTTAATAAAATCAGCTAACAAAGTGTCATCTTCAACTTCCACAGATTTTGTTGCGTCCACAAGGACTGATAGAAAATCGTCTTCTTCAGGGGTCTGTTCATGCACTGGTGGCATCGAAGGAGTTTCTTCAACAGGTGTACCCGTTGTCTTCCGTTTCTTTGGATATGGGCCCTTTTCTTCTGCTGAATTCCTGAGTTGTTTCCTTCTTGCACTGGTGCAAGAAGGACTTCTCTTTACACTTGGAACCTTGCTTGTGCTGGCAGGGGTCTTTGTTTTCTTTTCAGTAGCTGTCTTCTTTCCTGCAAAGGGATTTTTATCTAGCTGCTTCAACAACACCTTCCAGGTCATGCCCTTAATTTCCAATTGTTTCTGGACCAAGATTTTGATCAAGTCGTGGTGATATAATTTCTTATCCGCCTGGTCTGCCCGTACACCCTGCACACCCTTGGCCATATTTTCTAAACTCTTTAGCAAAAAATAAGTGAAATCCATCCTCCACCAAACGTGTCGGCCAGGTTCGAAGTGTTTCAGCATCCTGAAATGATACACAAAGGTGAGGGAGTACGTTCCCTCGCAAGTCACGAATTTCTGAACGATGAAAAGGAGGTCCCTCCACTGTCCCAGTAGGGCGCTGCGTGGAACTCCTTTCTTCCAGTCTACCTTCATGTCCTTATCAACGACGAAACATTGCCAATGCTTCCTCTCGAGCTTCTGATTTTTAAAGTACTTCACACGAGTTTTTTGCAAGCCCGTCGTTGCTACTATCGATTTTTCTGTGACTTTAAATTTCAGGGACCTAATCTTTACACGGTCGTTTTTAAAAATATTTGCAAACTGTAGGGCCACTTCACTGTTGTGCCCATAAAATTTCTGTAAAAACAGAAGAAAGCGTGAGTCTCACAATAGTGCAAGACTATTGTGAAACTCAACAGTCTAATCTACCTCACTGAGGGACAAAGGTTCACATCTAACAGGCGGCATCTCTGCTTAACAGTTATGAACAGTCAAAAAAATTGCATGAAATGCTAGAAAATTTGGCTCTTTATAGATAGGGATCCAATTGTCCACCATCCCTTTTGTCTTATCACCGATCCATAACACCAAAATAGTCGTAGATGCGCGGCAGGTTTAGAATCGTGTGGAATTGGTACTTGTGGCGGTGTTTTTAACAGCTAAGTGAGGTAATCATTATAAGTGAAGGACGTTTAGGATCATGGCAGAAAGGATAATTATATCCAAGCAATGGTTAAACATTTCTACACTCGTTCATAATTCAAAAATCTTTATCATTTATTAAAAAATGATCATGATTCTTAACTAAAAACACTTTGTACTTTAAATAATTTTCTCCTAGTTAATATGATAGCATAAGTACTCATCAAATAAGTGAAAAAAGGCTACTTGTAAACTTTTATGATGACCACTTCCTATGAAATATGCTCATGAACAAAACAAATTGTACTCTGCTTCTGTCAAGGTGCATGCTTGCACCAATCTGTTTACACCGCTTACTATGTTGTTCTGATGGTACCATTCTGCTTCTATTATTATATAGGATGATATGCTTGCACTAGTGCAAGCATATGTCTGAAAAAAGAACAGAGAATTTAAGTAAAATATAGGCTAGACTTCTAACATAGCTTCCTCAACTGATATTGAAAATTTTCTTCGCCCTTTCTTGATGCTTCAGGGCATCTTTTTGCTCTTTGTGTATGAGATCCTGAAATGAATTCACGAGGGAACAAAGAAGTGGGAAAGGGGAAAATTTCAGGATGGGAAGGAATTTTGTTACAAGGATTCTAGGAATAGTACAAAGAGGGGATAAATAGAAGTGGGATAGGGAAAAAAATTCAAGGGTAAAGTGGGATTTTTACGAAACGGGTAGGGAAAATTTAGAATAATGTGGGAAGGTTAATCATTCTAGGATTTAAAGAAGAAAACTGAGGGATAAAAAATGGGATATGAAGAAAGGCAGAAAATTTTCTGGAAGGTCTACCTGCACTGGTGCAAGAAAAAATAACTGCAACGAGAATTAAGTGTTACTTGAATAAAAATATCCATGCTAATTACCCCAATGTACAAAGGTATGTTGAACCTGCTTTTACTCGGTGGTCGCTAGCATATCTAAAGATCAAGCAACATTTTATTTTTATTAGAAATTTTTTATCTTCCTGCCAGCAAGTTGATTTTCAGGTTGACCTTCTGCAATCATGTTAGCGAACTGATTTTCACAATTACAGGAAAATATTTTTTCTTTACTTTTTTAAATATTTTTTTTTTCTTTGAGAAGAAGAAGAATTCATGTTTTGAAATAGTTGGTATTACCATTTACCACTACCATCCTGAATTGATGTTGGACTTGCTGTGTAAAATCTTTCTTGGTAAGTGGCTGAAAATACTTCTTTAATCTATGTCCATTTACCAAGAATACTAAATTTTTCCCATCAATATTTTTGACTTCTACTGCTCCATTCCCGAATACTCGGATCACTTCATAAGGTCCCATCCAACGTGTATGGAACTTCCCTTTAAAAATTTTAAATCTAGATTCATAAAGGAGTACCCAATCACCTGGTTCGAACTGATTTTTCTTAATAGTCTTGTCATGCCACCTTTTTCATTGCTGCTGAATTAGGATGTTCTGTTGAACAAAATCTCTATGAAATTCATCTAACTCATTTAATTGGAGAAGACGTTGTTGTTGTGCCTAAGAGAGATCTAGTCCTAACTGAACTGCAGTTCTGAAGGTTTTGATCTGGAACTCAATTGGTAGCAGAACCTATTTTCCATATACCAGTTCATATGGTGTATGTCCCATGCTATTTCTCCAAGTGGTTCTGTATGCCCACAAAGCTTCTAGTAGTCTTCCAGCCCAATATTTCCGATTCATATTGACTATCTTTGTAAGAATGGACTTGATCACTTTGTTTGTAGATTCCACCTGGCCATTTGCTTGACGGTGATACGGCGTGGATTCCTGTGCCAGATCTTGTATTTATCCATCACACCTTATACCAGATTAGAAATAAACTGCGGACCATTGTCAGAAACAATTTCTCTAGGCACACCAAATCTAGTAAAGATTTCAGAAAAAAGAAAATCAACAACAAATTTTTCTGCAGCAAAAGAAACATCTTTAGCTTCTACCCATTTTGTAACGAAATTTGTACAAACCAAAATATGCTTTTTACTTAAGGATGTTGGATTTATTGGCCCTATAAAATCAATAGCCAATTTTTCAAATGGCTCAATCATAACTTGGGGGCATAAAGGCATTTCATTGGTTTGATTAGGCTTGCCCATTCGTTGACAGCTATCACATCACCTGACATATTGTTTGGCATAGGAAGGCCAAAAGTAACCAGTTCATAATACTTTATATGCAGTTCGCATATCAGCGAAGTGGCCTCCACAAGGTTCATCATGAGCCAATTTTGATATGTCAAACACTTCCTCCTCTCTTACACATCTACGGATTATCAGATCTGGACCAATGTAAAAGAGATCTCCTTGAATCCAGGAATATAAAGCACTTTTCTGAATAATATTCCACTTTTCATGAGTGGACAAGTGAGGTGGTGTTTTTCCAGTGACCAAATAATTAGCAATGTCAACAAACCACGAACAGTCTGTTGACATAGAAAAACGATGTTCATACGTAAAATCATCATTAACAGGAGTTACTTCACTAGGATTATCTAATCTAGAAATAAAATATGCTACAACATTATATTTCCCTGGTCTATCAACAATAGTAACATTAAACTCCTGCAACAATAGCAACCACCTAGTCACTCTACCGCTTTTCAATGGTTTTTTCATTAAATATTTAATTACAGAATGATTAGTATGTACAAATACTTCATATCCTGTAATATAGTGCCTGAACTTATTAATTGCAAAAATCACAGCTAAAAACTCTTTCTCTGTAGTTGTACAATTCAATTCAGCGAAGGATGAATTCTTACTAATATAATAAATAGCATAGGATTTATTATTTTCCTCTTGTCCTAAAGCTGTGCCAATAGCCAAATCTGAAGCATCAGAGGAAATGTGAAAAGGCAGGGACCATTTTGGACCTTGCAAAACTGGTGCCTGCACCAACTTTTCCTTTAATGTTTCAAAATACTGTTGGCAAGCCGTGGACAAAGAAAATTCACTATCCTTAGCTAGAAGTCGGAAAAGAGGAGCAGCTATCTTCCAAAAAATTTCAATGAATCTTCTATAGTAACCAGCATGTCCTCAAAAACCTCTTACTTCCCTTTGAGTTTTGGGTGCAAGAAGATGCAGAATGATTTCAATTTTTGTCGGATCAACCTAGATACCTTTGTCGGAAATAAAATGGCCAAGTACCACTTCCGCTTTGCACACTAATCTACATTTCTTGTCACTCAAAGAAAGATGGGCTTATTGACAACGAATAAGTACTTTCTCCGTATTTTTGAGAGCTTCCTGAAAAGAATCACCAAACACAGAAAAGTCATCCATATAAATTTCTACAAATTCTAGATCAACAAAAATGGCTAGGACTACCCTTTAAAAGGTAGTCGGGGCATTACATAAACCAAAGGGAAGCACTTTATAAGAAGATTTCCCCCGTAGACATGTAAAATTAGTTTTATCCTGATCTTCAGGTGCAATCTGTATCTGGTTATAGCAACTGAAGCCATCCAAAAAGGAGAAATATTTCTTTCCTGTGAGGGTATCAAGCACCTAATCAATGAAAGGGAGAGGGAAGTAATCTTTAAGAGTGGCTTTATTCAATTCTCGATAATCAATACAAACACGCCATCTTCCATCTTTCTTAGGTACCAATACTAATGGAGAGACCCACTGACTGTCGTAAATAGGATAGATAAAATCAGCATCTAAGAGTTTCTGTACTTCTTCCTTCACAATATCTCTTAGAGCTAGATTCATTCACCTTTGGGGTTTTTGGACAGGTCAGGTTCCTTCCTGAATATAGATATGATGTGTACAAGTTTCAGGAGGGATACCCTTCATATCTTCATAGCCCCAAGAAAAGGCACTAATATGGTTTTACAACAAATTCACAAGCTAATCCTGCTGAGATGAGTCCAAATCTGAACTGATATGCAAGGATTTACTAGGGCTAATCTCAACAAGAGTGGTATCAGGCTCAGGAGTTCTCAAGGGAGTGGTCAAATGCAGTGGTACAGAAGAATTAGAATCATGATTTTCTTGAAAATCTAGGCTGAAAATTTGGCTCAAAGGCTCAAAATTAGGCATAATTTCTAGATTATTCAGAAAATCTTGAATCTCATCTTCTTGTGAAGACCCAGTATCGTGATGGATACGAGAAATATACTGAGTCTCCTCATCATTACTTTGATCCAACCATAAAGTATCTCGAAGGTCCTAAATGGATCTGGTAGGGGGGTATAAGGTAACTTTCTTCCTAGAATCTCCATGTGAAATATACATATCACCAAAATGACATCCAATATATGCATCAGCCGTAGAAAGCCATGGTCGACCCAAGATCAAGGGATGTCATCCTATTGGGTTCATTGGCTAAAACACAATGAAATCAGTAGGATATTCCCAATAATCTAATGAGATGATCACATTGTCCAATACTCCTTCTCGCTTAATTTTAGATCTATCTACTAATTCAAGCACAGTGGGAGTAGGGCGAAGATGAGATAATAGAAGTTGATCCATGGTTTACTTAGTCATGACATTAATGGCTACCCCAAGTCTATAAGAACATTAGAGACAAGGAAATTACCAATCTGAACTAGGACAACAGGGTTTCCGGGATCAGTATATTATTCCATAGACACACAAACCATCATCAACTCTGCTGCCCTACCAACAAATTGAATGGTTTGGGGTTCCAATCTCTTCCTCCCGGGTTTCTTGAGACATAGTTCCTTAATAATCTTGGTACAAATGGGGATCTCTTTGATGGCTTGAAGCAAAGGTATCTTAATGAAAAGATTCCAAAGCTCAGATGCCAAACTAGTCTTAGAAATAGGCTCACTCCTTTCCATTACTAGGCTCTCTGGGAAGGGAGGCTAGTTGGAAGAATATAGCAAGGATTCAGAGGGTAAGGGCTGCTTAGTGACAGCTTCTGGAGAATGGTTAAGATTTTCCTCTTCTCCTTTCTCTTCAACGATCACCATAGGTTGCTTCTGATTTTCTGATGTTACATTCCTTCCCAATATTAATTGAATATCATGAACCCCAACTAGAATAAACCGGTATTCGAATGGTAAAGGTGGATTTATTACGTGGATCATTTGCACTGCTTTATTATTATTAGGATTGGGCATAGTTTGAGCAGGAAACTGAGGAGGTCGAAAGGGTGGAGGTAAAGGCAATGGTGGAGTGGACTAACTCGGAAGTTGAGGCATTGAATAAGGTGCATGTGTAGATGGATTTGACTGCATAGGTAGCTAGTAGGAATATGGAGAATGAGTTGGCCCTCTCCAACCTTGTTGCCATGGTTGAGAAGGTTTCCCATGCTGATATTGATTCCCATACTTCCACTGCTGATGAGAGTTAGGATAAGAATATGCATGTGAATTATAACCAAAATAGTGTGGAGAAAATTCAAAATCCATACTTGTACCTACCTAAGGCCAATTCCTTCTTGCTCCCATAGCATTCAAGTATTCAGCTTCAGGCTGTCCCCCTGTAAATACAGCTTTAAGTCCTGGTATAGAGGGACATTTTTCTGTGATATGGTCTTCTGCACAAATAGCACACTTATTAGTTTCTTTCAAATTAAGAGGACACTCTTTAGGAGGATGCTTGTCTCTACATTTAGGACAGAAAATACGTAATGACTCTTGTTCCTTCATGAGTTTCTGCTCAAATTTTAAGGAGTCTAATTGTTTGGTAACAGTGTTCATTATATCAATTTTCATGGTTTCCATTTTATTTTCTAGTCCAATAATAATAGCATCAATAGATTCATTTTTTCTATTTCTATTTCGAGTTCCTCTACCGGATCTGTACTAGTTTCTTAAAAATTTCCTGCATAATTCACAAATTTGATCAAAATTTTGTTGAGAAATATGACCTTGTCCTAACAGATTCAAATTATTTCTAGCATTATCAGTAGGTCCTCTTAAGAACAAGGTTCTAATAGTGTTTTGATCAAGCTTAAGTTTCGACCTTTGTAAAATATACAGAAATATTTCCAAATAATCTTCAAGCATTTCATCATCATCTTGTATGATTGTAAAAATTTCATCCTACATGTCCCAAGTTTTGCAATATTTTTGATATTTAGACAAAAACACTCTCTTCATTTGATCCCAAGAGGTTATAGTGTTTCCTCCTAACCCCATAAACCAGCGTAGAGCTGATTCCTTGAGGGTAATAGGAAATAACCTTAACTTTTGAGCCTCAATTGCATAATCATAACTTCTACATAGATTATCAAACTCAAATAGAAAAGAATCAGGATCTTCATGAACTTTACCATGGAAATGAGGGAGAGATGATGGTGGAATATTCTTCATTTGCGACACAGTATTAGGATCCACAATTGGAAACAAAAAAGTGGATTGTTATTCACTTACCTGGTTGTCACAAGTCCCTTCCAAATGAGCTTCTTGGTCCACCGTTGTTCCCCTTTTACTTGTACAGCTCTCCACAAGCTAATCCACACCTGAGCTATTATCACCAGAATCCAAGTGGGTTGTTCCTACATGATGGGTTTGAATTGGATTGGGCTTCCTGCTGACAGAATGAGACCAAATATTAAAATTGTTCTCAGAATTATTTCGGCCCTTAGTGGGCTTCGAACCCTTACCTTTTCTAGGCATTCATTTCAAAAAAATAAAGAAAACATAACAGATAACTTCTACAAAATGCTGTCAGAAATCAATCAACACCAGTAAAATTCCTTCAAAGAAACAACACTACAAAAATAAAGAAAAATTACCTCTATTTTATGATTAGAAAATTCTTACCAAATCAAATCGCCTCCCCAGCAACGACGCCAAAATGTTGGGTGCAGGAATTACACTTAAGAAAACTCCTCAACACTTAATTTGTCAACCTGGGGGATTCGTAAAATTAGAGACGAAGCACAGGCAATTCCAGAGATGGTACGAATCTGTCTAATGTAAATCCCTACTTTCTTTAAAGGAAAGGTTGCAGAATCAAATCAAAAGAGAAGAAGGCAACTTGAACCATCAAAAATAATCTAAGACTAGAACGAGGAAGTATGTATTTGCAGGAGAGAATTAAAGATAAAAGGAAATCACTCCAACTAATGGTTGTTTAATCTACTCAGTGTGTGTTTTCCCTTAGTAGAGACACTTTAGCAATCTCGTTAGATGGGCCCTTAAACCTGCTTCCTTAGAGATTTCCTTCTTGCATTAATTTGTCCTGCACTAGTGCAGGATCAAATATTTATGTAGAAGGTATAAATAGTGTCTTTACTGAAGGCTTTTTACTTCATGCAAGGGCTTGAACTTTTCAAGGTTCATAGCACTCAAATCTTGTGGCAAGAAACTAGTTCCTGCACCGGATCAGAGCTTCCTGCACTTAGCTTTTAATCTTTAAAAAAAGTGTTCAATTATTGCAAGTGCTAGTTTTCTATCGAATCAAATCGCACACATAGAAAGTGAATGTTTCTGATCTTAACAAAATTCAGAAATAAAGAAACAATCATTTATCCTGTCATAAGCATTTAAAGAAAGAAAGAAAATTGCGGAAATTAGACTAAGAAACTTGCTGCATCACACCAACATGCACTGGTGCAGGTTCATTTATCCTACTTGGACCAGGTGGAAAGCCAATTAAATGGAATTGCAAGAAAAGGAAATATCACACCAACATGCATTGGTGCAGGTTTGTTTCTCCTGCTTGTACCAGGCAGATGAAAGCCAATCTAAAAACAAGTGCAGGAAAGTAAATTACAGGGAAAGAAAATCTATCTACTTCACACGACGGATCCATTTTCATTGAGACAAGGATACATGTGCTGAAAGTTAAATCACACTTTAATAATATAAACATAAATTACAAGAAATTGAAAACAGGGTAAACGTGATGGGTTGGTTAGGCCCTAGCCAACCAGCGTGTTTCCCTTTTAATTTAAAACGCTGCTTAGTAAACTAGTCAATTTATCAGCTTAAAAAAACAAAAACACAATTTCTAAAACATGAGGCAAAAAACCTTTTATTAATTCATTGAGGCGAATACATTAGTTAATACAATGTCCATCCCAGATTCGGGCGATAACAAAACAACCGGTTACCGCCTATCAACTTCCATCTAAAAAATCTCCTCCAAAGTTCTCCTCCTTTTAGGTCCCATTTACACTTTACATTATATAGATCTATTGGCCGAAGGCCAAAACAAATCGTTCAACTAATTCATAACAAAATGCATAATTTAGTTTCAGCCTTCAAGATAAAACAATTTTGCAAAACTGGTCGTAGCTAACCAGCTTTTGCCCTTCATGGATTGGTCTCGGCTGCCTTTGAATCATTCGCTGTCATAGCTGAAATGGATCAAGACAAGGCAGTGATCGAGGAGGTTCAGAACTGCCGAAAAGATCTGTTGTGTTGGTAATGGTGCAAGATCTGATCCTACACTAAGATTAGCAGTCATGGTAAGCACTCTAACTATCAAATAACCATTGGAGATATTGATAAGTTACAAAAGTGATTTAAAAGTAATAAATCATGTAATAAATATTTAATTAATGTTAGATTGAATTAAAACATGAAGAATAAAGGTTTATACGAAATATGTCACCATGCTTGGACTAATGCAAGATGAGGGTGCATAAAAGGGTGAAACAGAGGTAAATGGTTATGATTTAGGAAGGGGAAAATAGTAAAAAAGAGAAAATTAAGGGGCTAACACTATCCAACTACCATTGGATTTAGACACTATTCCTCTCACTAAAACTCCACAATAACTACTCCACATTCATGAAGTCACTGCTCCTCTCCTCTATGTGGACCTCATTTCATCAATTTTCATATTGGATCCCAAGACTTTCTGCTCAACTTGATTCATCTCTACAATACAACCTATAGAATCAAGGCATCCTCATATCAATCAAAAACACCACAATAATATTCTCTCACACAAGCAAAGTAGTGGTCATAATCCATCCAACAAAAACTAAATAATATCACCTACAGCAAAACCAAAACTCATAACAAACCCTCACACCAAAATATTAATGTTGCATAATGCAATCAACAACATAAGACCTTATGGCTATGTGCCAAATGCATCAACATATTCTGCAAAAAAGAATGTGAGAGTCACTAATATGGAGCTCCATCAATACCAAACTCTGCTACAACTCTCTGCATCGTTGATCTGAAATCTGGAGATCTGAATCAATAATATGCTTTAGGAAATATATCTTCTCATATTGATGCCATTAGAGCTCATACATTTAAGAAATCAAGTTCACTAATGTCTTTGAAGCATACTCACACTATTCAGCCTTATCTTCCTCACTATAACCACCATTAACCAATCCTCAAATCCAAAATGATGAATATAAAACATGTAGGGAGAAATTGAGCTTGGGGCTAGGATCAAGGGTCCACAAATTGGACCAATTCAATCCACTAAGACCACTACTTGTGCACTATATGTGTTCACATCATCGGAGGACCTTTCAAACCATTCCTGACCTTTACAACTTGTTCTAGATGTCACTGGGAATTTCCTTTCCAATTTCCATCAGGTTTGAGCAAGGAATGCAAATATTTCTCATGAAAAAACTCATGTGCACGCATAACACTAGCAAAAAATGACAAGAAGCTTTAGTCACATGCATAAGCTTGTCCTCTAGCATCCAAGGGCCTTTAGTCGCATGCACATGCTTGGTTCCATGTGACTAGGGAAAAGGATGAAGAAAAACAAAAATCCTTTAGCTCAGAACCTTTTCCACATGTTGGATCCCCTTCTCCAACATTTGTACAAACCTCCAAAACTCTAACATTGCCTCTGAAACATCTGCAAGTTATCAAAAATTTCTCCCAAGTTTCACTTCCAATTTTACCTAAAAGGTGAAAAAACAAGGTTCGAAAGATTCCCAACGAGTCCTCCACTCTCCAACAGTCATCTCTACAAGTTGCAACACCTCTGAAAAACCTTCAATACTCTGTAGAACATTTACATCATCAAAAATAAGGACATCACACTGCAACAAGTCATCTCCATGAGCACAAGCATGAATACCTAGATGAGGACCACGTTACCAACTCAATATTGTTCCAATCATCATCTCTATCACATGTAGATCTGCATCATCCACTTGAAGTAGCATCATCAACCATACCAATGTCATCATCTGACCATCATGTGTGGGACATCATATAGTTGACATCAAAGCCAACACAATCATCCTAATTTCAACACAACCAGTTACAACCATGCTACAATGAATGACATCCAAACATCAACTAGTCTACAAGGGTTAACATCAATGCCAACATAAGCTAGCTTCCATCATGAACCTATGCCAACATCTGCTATTTGGATCCATGCACACCATAATTCCAAAAATTTCCCCCTTTGTAATTGATGGAAACCATACAAAAACTCCAAACTAACATCCTATATAAGATATCCCTTTGACACCAATGGAAAAGGGTCAACTCCATCTGATAAGGCAACAAAATTGAAGGACAAATACTGGAGAAATTGATCTCTAAATCCATGGCTGAATAATGATGCACATCAACAAGAATCCATACCTAGAATAAAGTAGCACATATCCAATCATCGTATAAAGCAGAATACCAACCAAAAAACTCTAGCAGTAATCAACAATATGCCAGCATGAGGCAACCATACAAGCATCAATATGCAACATCATACAACAACATGTGCATAATGTGCACATCAAGGCATCAAAAAACATCTCCATAGCAACTACATAGCAATAACCACAAAACATCTCTAAACATAATTTGAGGTGAAGAACCAATAATCAAAATCATAGCATGAGGCACAACATGAACACCTCCAAGTAGTCCATGATGCCAAAAATGGATGGCTGAAATAAACAAGAGCAACTAATGCTTCCCCTAAACATGTGCCATCTCTAATATCATCCCAAGGTTGTATTTAACCGCTTATGCTGTAAGCAATGCTTCATTGTGAAAAATAGAAGCACCATATGGACATAGACTCCACATGACCATGACTGATTCTCATACACTAATGAAAATACATGGTTGTAGCAGTGATACAAAAACCTCATATATGACTATTTCATGACCATTACATGACTTCATGACTCGTAACTAAAAGACCCAAAGATAGTACAACATAAGTATATGGCTCCATGAGAATTTTACATGAATATATCAATAAATACATGGATGCTATAATAATATCATATGGACCAATGACTCAAATACATGGAGTATCATGATTGTTACATCAACATTAGCCCATACATATGGTTGCAAAATGACTCCATAAGACTCCTCCATAACGTGCCTAACACCATGATGACTCAATATACTATTGAATGGACTCTCAACCAATGCATAATGATGAAACAATAGCAAATGCATGGTTGTATTAATCATCATATAGCATCTCATGCATATTTGTTCCATGCCTCAAGTAATCTCTATGCATATTGTACCAAGTACCTTATTGCATGCATGGTTGTAACATATATTACAATCTATGCATGGTTGTACAAATTTTTAACCAAATTGTCAGTGAAACCAAAAGCATGTATATAGTTGAAAAATGTACTATTTTTCACTCATGAAAACACATATAAATCTACCACAAATGATTGAGTGAAAAGAAATGAAGAAAATTCTAAATATCACATGTAAATTCTATACCATGCATAGCTCCTCGTGACCTCAATATACCTCCAAAATACAGGATGATCGTGTGGACCTGAATGTGCATGAGGCTTAATGAACTCATCATAATTGTTGATATATTTATACCATACACTCTGCCTAAGGTTATGCACCTCTCATGAACTCTGCAGTCCTTTATAAATATGCAAGAAATAATCATGGACTACAGGAGAGGATTCTATTCACTACTTGAAGAGTTGTTGCTCCTTATTTATCCACATTGTCTTTGTTTGCTTCTTTTCTTCCTTCATCTACTTCTTTTCTTCCTTCACTGGTTTTCTAATAGGTTCTCTTTGTTTTCATTGCTTTTGATGTTTTTTCCTTAAGTAACAGGGTAGCAAACAGTTTCTTACCATATGGCCAAAATTATGGCATGTGTAGCACTCCACATGGCCAAGATATGAAACAAGAGGATCAAATCTCCTGCTTCTCATTCCATATATATACCTTGCATGCAATATGCTTCTCCTCCATTGGTTAGATCTGCAATCACATGTCTTATGGTAAAACAGGTTACATGAATAGCAATAACCATAAAAATAACGATTATACCTATTGGCCAATCTCTTTGGTTGTTGAAATTGTTTCAAGCTCTGTTGATGTGATATGTACACTTTGCTCATATGGTTAGCTTCAACATGTCCATACTTCTGACATTTGTAGCATTGTACCTCATATATCGAAGGAACAAAAGGACTTTGCTTCCTTTGAAATCTAATACATTTTCCATGATAATCTCCAGGAGCAAAAGGTTTTATGAATGTAGGAGATCCTTGATATTTTCCTCTTTATTGTTGTTAGTTTTGTTGCTTGATCGATTGAAAATTTTGCTTCTTGTTTCCTAGGTTCTCACTCTTTCCACTGGTATTGTTTGGTACATGTTTCTTGGGTTCTTCTTTGATATTTTTCCTACATTCAAACTAGATTCACCTTTTTGAAATCCAAGACCAAATTTATCTAATGGTGATATTTGGATCTCAAGCAAACTATCCAAGGCTATGGTACTCTTCTTTATCTTGTGTTTCTTTCTCAAGGAAACCACTTCAGCTTCTAATCTCTCAGCCTCTTCCACCTTCACTTGGTATTTCTTCCTCATACCTTCATTAACTTTTTCAGATTCTTCCAATTTAATATTTAAGCTAACAATCACTTCCTTGAGCTTGGCCTCCTTATCATCATAGATATGCAACATTTTTTCTTGATCTTGCATGCAGTTGTTAGTCTATAAATCTCAACTCTAAGACCCTTAATAACATTTGCATCTTCATTATGTGCTTCAGAATTATCTAAATCAAAATTATAACTCAAAATAAAATCATTAATGTGTATACCTTTGGATTCATGATTTTCTTATCTCTTCTCATCATTTTTTGAATCATGTGCACTAGAAGAATGAGACTCTTGTGGTTGAGCCTCTTTTTTTTTAATACCCTTGTTCTTGTTCTTCTTCTCAATTTCCTTATTTTTGCTAGTATCATCACCAAATATGGATTCAAGCGTGTCCCACATTTTATTGACATGTTTCAAACCTACTAGCCTCTTCAAATCATCATCAAGATTATGAATCTAGCTTGTGCATCTTATTGCAAAACTTCATCAGCAATTGGATCCTTGCCACAACCTTCACATACTACTCTCCAAATGTTAAATCCATAAGACAAAAATTGAGATTTAACATTTTTGTGTCATACCTTGTAATTTTCATTAGTGAGGACAAGCATTCTACCAAAAAAAAAATATTCAATTTTTTTCCAACAAACCTAGATATACTCTCCAATGATCAAGTTCCAACAAAGATTCCTACTCTGATACCAATTGTTGGAAACTAGATCATTACTAATTCATCCCCCCTCCTCCCTCAGTATTGATCTAGTTTCCAATAGGTGGGGGTGTAAAATTTTTTACTTTCACATATTTTTTCTTATTCTACACATAACTACCTTTCCAGCGCCATAAGAAACACCCCAAACGGATTTTGTATGCAAAATTTATGCCACTCAAAAGTTGACCTTCCTATTTTGTCCACCATAATTGAAGAGGATCTCACATCAACCCCATTACTAATGGAAAACGGGTTAGCCACATGATCATTGTGAATAATACTCTAGAAAATTCCATATTATAACTCTAGTTAAGTGTTGAAGGAGTCAAACCTAACCATTATTATAATATTAGGTTGTGTTATAACTGGGCCACTTGCAGGAAAAGGAGTTCCATTATTTTAAATTTTTATCTATTAACGAGCAAAGTAGTTTACAAGGATAGAGAGAGGGAACACAAAGAGGAATTGTTCACTATAATAGCCCACGATTCATAGGCCTTACTTCTTTGTACTTGTAGCAATTTTATATTTAGAGAAAGAGCACAAAGTGACCTCACCTTTCATATGTGTTTTCTCTCGAAATGGTTTTCTCAATATATCTCTTGTGTCAATTATCGTTTGTGAGTTTGCTTTTCATTGTTCTCTATTTCTACATAATTATCACTTGTGTCCATATGCACTAATAAATAATCTACAAATATAGAAATTTAAAGAAAAATAAAATCTCATAGTGTAGATTTCAAATTCTTAAGTATAACGCTATCATATCTATCGTGACAAACTGTCCAATGGAATATCCATGATAGTTTATGGATCATATAGTTATTCCATAGTTGAGTAGAGCATCTAGAAATGGGATTTGAGAGCATAATAGAGGAACGAGATTTTGTAGCAGCCATTCAAACCATAGTGTCATGGAAAAATCCTTGGTGAGTACCCCTTTATATTTGCATTTTTGTAAATTTTTAAGAAAAGATAGTAGAGCATAAGTCTAACCTTCTAGTTAGGTTTTTTCCAATATCAAGTTTCGCAAGGTACATCTTGTGTTCATTCTTATGAATGTGGTGTTCATTACTTGTTTTTTTTATTTTTATATTTTAGTTTTTTTATTTGAGAAACAAGTTTGTGATAATAATTATGAGGCCTAAAGATATGAAATCGCATAATAAAATATTTCAAAATATTACTAGCATACCTCCAAATTGGGGGCAAGGGAGCATCAAAGTAAATTGAGGTATTTATATTTTTTCAAGATTCAGTAAACATGAATGGATGTATAGTGGGATAATGCGTTGTATAAGGTATTTGAATACATTTTCATCATTAAATAAACCTCAATTTTTGTTTCTAATGTAGCTTTCAAGAACAATGTAGTCGTGATATATAAATAGATTCTTTCAAGGACTATCAGATTAGGAGGAAATGGAGTTTTCTTATTCTGTATCGATACATTTTTGTGGGTCATTGATATAATTTGGTTATAGGTTAAAAACCAATGTTTTAGATTAGATACATAATCATAAGTGAAAAAGAGGGTCATCACCTCAACATTTTGTAAGAGTGGTGACTTATTGGCTCCAAATGAGAAGCTCTCAAGAATACAGTTCCATCCACTGCATATGAAAATCACCCATAAGGAGAATCCTTCTAGTTGAGTTAATTATTGAAGCACCAAATTTCCCAATTACACTCTGTATTATTTCTTATTTTAATCAAACTATTCACACAATTTCATATAGAATATTCAAGACATGAATAGTTGAATGATTTCATGCCTCTTCTATTTATGTTATAAAAGTATGAACATAGTATGAAAAAAAAAGTTATGGAGAACTATGTTTGGGGGCTCACAATCAATTTATTTATTCAAGTTGTATTTGAGCCACATTCTAGGATACATTATTTTGTTGCTCAAACATTTTTCACCAAGGAAAATTAAAGAAAGGAAGGGACCAATGAACGAAAATAACTCTTTTCAATAAATTTTCCGATCATTTTTACTTTCTAATTTATCAAAAGTATTATGAGATGAATGGATTATGAACAATAGATAACACATCCACATCAAAGTGAAAGGGTTTAAATTATAAAACAAAATCTCATTTTCTTCACTTATTCCATAAGAAATTATTTACCTTAAAGAAGTGTCTTTTGTGAAACAATGATATACATGTAATGTTATACATGTGTGGTGTTTGAGAGAATATTTTTGTTTTCTTATAATTTCTAATACCACCATGTTGTGAAACCAACTCCAAAAATAGAAGAAAAGAGATATCAACACCTTAGAAATAAGCCACTTCGAGGGGGAAATCTCCAATACAGTACATGAATGAACAATTCTTAGATGATACAAATTACAAAACCTCCTTTCTATATATAGGAGTCCATGGGACCACAATGTAATCCTAGAGGGGCCACAATGTAATCCTAGACGACCTAAAAACAATAATTTAAGGGCACAATAATAACAATATGGGGGTTACAAGGGTACAATAATAACAATAAGGGGGTTACACCAACAACAATAAGGGACTATACTAGTAATATAGGGACCTAACATGCCCCTCTCCTTCAAAAAAGTGTTGTCCTCAACGCTTGTGTAGCTCTGGGTGCTTCTATATAAAATTCTCATCCTCCCATGTAGAATCTTCAGTGGGTAAGTTCTTCCACTTGATGAGATACTCTAAAATTGATCGATTTCGTAGCTGTCGAGTTCTTGTTTATGTGACCGCTTCAGGTTCCAATATGATTTTTCCTTCCTCATCAAGTTTTGGCAATATTGTTTGAACTGGAAGATTTTCACCTATAACCTTCTTTAGGCATGAAACATGGAAAATTGGATGCACTCATGAAGAAGTAGGAAGCTCCAATTTGTATGCCATAGTAACAATATTGTGCAACACCTTGTAAGGACCATAGTACTTTGGCGATAATTTATTATCCTTCTTAGCTTGATTGAGGGACATTTGTTTATATGGTTGTAGCCATAAAAATACCCAGTCTTCTACATCAAAACTTCTCTCGCTGCGATGTTGATCTGCTTGTTGTTTCATTTGATTTTGTGCCAAATTTAGGTTGTCCTTTAAGAGTTGGAGAACTTCTTGTTGATGCTCGATGTGATCTTCCACTGCTTGAACCTTCGAATTTTCTCTTAAAGATGATGTGATGGATGGTGGATGATATCCATAAAGTGCCATAAATGGGGTCATTTTTGCTTTAGTATGGAAGGAAGTGTTATACCACCATTCAGCGAGAGGTAACCACTTGACCCATTGTGTTTTTTTATCATATACAAAACAACGAAGATATCCTTCCAAAAATTTATTTACTATCTCAGTTTGACCATCAGATTGAGGATGATAAGATGAGCTATGAGCTAATTGAGTACCCAAACAAGAAAATAACTCCGTCCAAAAATTTCCAGTAAAAATGGGATCTCTGTCGCTCACATTAACCCTTGGGCTTCCATGTAGCTTTTGAATTCTGTCCATAAATGTAGTAGCAACTGTACTTGCTTTAAATGGATGAGATAATGCACAAAAGTGTGCATACTTGGTAAGCCTATCAACTACCACCATGATGACACTTTTTCCTTTGGACTTAGGTAAAACTGTGATAAAATCCATTGAAATATCCTCCCAACGTTGACTTGGAATGGATAAAGGTTGTAGAAGTCCTGGGGTCTTAATTGTTTCCACTTTATTCTGCTGGAAAACCAAACATTCCGCCACAAACTTTTGAATATCAGATTTAAGGCCATCCCAAAAATTTTTTTTCTTCACCCTGTGGTAAGTTTTTAAAAATCCTGAGTGTCCTCCTAAAGGAGAAGTGTGCAATTCCAGAAGAATCTTTTGTTTTAGTTGGGAATTCTTACAAAGATATAAGGGATCTTTGTACCATAAGGAATCATTTTTCCAACTAAATGTATCAGATGTACTAGGATCTTGCTGCAACTTTTGAATGAGTGTCCATACATCTTTGTCCTTCTTCCATTCATCTCTTGCTTCGGTTATCCAATCTGGTTGGATAATAGAAATGGCACAAAGCAATGCTTCCACCTCTTCCTTCTTTCTTGAGAGTGCATCTGCAACAACATTTAGCTTCCCTTTTTTGTAGATTATTTCAAAGTCATAACCCAACATCTTTGTGACCCATTTTTGCTGCTCTTCTGAAGATAGTCTTTGTTCCAAAGAGTGTTTAAGCCTATCATGATCAGTTTTTACCTTGAAGTGTCTTCCCATTAGGTAAGTTCTCCATTTCTTTAATGCATGTAGTATTTCTAACATTTCCTTCTCATAAATAGGTTAATGTAAATACTTTCCTTTGATTGGACAACTTTCAAAAGCAATGGGTCTTCCTTCTTGCATTAAAACAACACCAATTCCATTTCCTAAGGCATCACATTCCATAATAAAGGTTTTTGTGAAGTCTGGCATAGCTAATACTGGTGCTAGGCACATTTCCTCTTTAAGATGTTCAAAGGCCTTAGTTGCTTCAGGAGTCCATGAAAATTCATCTTTCTTCAATAATGTTGTTAGTGGTGCTGCTATTCTCCCATAATTCATCAATCACAGGAATGGGAAATTTATCTTTAATGGTGAGCTTATTGAGCTCCCTATAATCGGGACACATGCGCCATGATCTATCCTTCTTGTGTACCAATACTACAGGAGTAGAGAAAGAACTTTGACTAGGTTGAATTATACTCGCCTTTAACATTTTTGCAATCATACGTTCAATTTCACTCTTTTGGACATAAGGATATCTATAAGGCCTGATGTTTGGAGGAAAACTTCCTAGAATCAAATAAATAGCATGATCATGATCGCGAATAGGTGGGAGTCCTTTGGGAGTTTCAAAAACCTTGGAATGATTGTCCAAGACTTTTTGGAGATCTGCAGAAATAGATGATTTTGATGTTGGAACTTCTAGTGAGCATAATTGTGCAATTATGCCTCGTTGTTCTTTATTTAGAATATTTTTCATGAAATTAGAGCTTATTATCTTTCCCGGCTTTCCTGCAATACTCCGTAATTCGACTTCCTTTCCTTCTAAAAAAAAATTCAAGAAAATTTGTTGAAAATTAAAAGCTACCGTCCCCAAAGATTTTAACCATTTTACTCCTAGTACAACATCAGCACCTCCTATAGGAATGGAAAGCATTGGACTATTCAATAAATATTCCCCCCATGGTTAGCTTGATATTATGGCATTTTCCAGAGTAATTTATAGTTCCTTCATTTGCAACCATCACTTGACATTATGGTGCTGGGTATAGGAAACAATTCAATTCCTTAGCTACCTTACAATGAATAAAATTATGGGTACTACCTGAATCAATCAACACTATTACCTTTCTCTTCTTGATATGTCCTTCTATATTGAGAGTTTGAGGAGTGGTAATTCCTGCCAATGCATTACACGATATGGTCGGACTCATTTCTTCCTATTCTAGGTTTGTTTCCTCGTGTATATCCTCTTCTTGTTCATTTTCTTCTTCCTCTTCACAATCTATGTAAAATAATTTCTTTTCAGCACACTTATGACCTTTAGTGTATTTGCTATCACAACTGTAGCAAAGTCCTTTTGCTCTTTTTTCTTCCAATTGTTGTGGTGTCAACCTTGTAGGTTGTTGAAATCTAGGAGTAGCAACACTTCACTCTATATAGAAGTGAGTGGTAGGCTTCCTTGTCGCCATAATTTTACATTCAATTTTTCTTGCCAACCTGAATGCCTTCTCCAATGAATCAGGTTCCAAAATGTGAACTTCGTGTTGGATGTTATCCTTTAAAGTACCTATGAAGAGATCAATCTTGTGTTCCTCTGGAATATCAGTTACCCTTATATTCAATTTTTGGAAGTCCTCAATGTGCTCCCCCACTAAACCCTTTTGTGTGAGATTTATTAATTGGCTAAAGAAGGTGTTGCTCTTTGTATCCTCATAATGTGCTATCATTTCCTCCGTAAAAATTGACCAAGTGACAATTTTTTTACGGGAGCAAAGCCATCGATACCATACAAATGTATTTTGTTCTAAATGTAAAGTTGCAATGAGTACCTTTTGTGTGTTTTGCACGTTATGGAGATCAAAATATTGCTCCATCTGTAGTATCCATGTTACAGGATCCTTTCCATCAAACTTCCTCATATCCATTTTTGGAATATGGTGGTTCTTCCTGCCAACATTAGAGTTTATGAAATCAAGATTAGCATTTATTTTGCTCTCATCATGAGTTTCCTCTACTATATTTTCACCATTAGGAAACATTTGTTGTATCGACTTTGTTAAACCTTCCATTTCTTCTTTTAGATCATTCTTCATGTTTTCCATTTTTTCATCGATCTTAGCTTCCATGTCATCCATCTTAGATTCCATGCCAGCTTCCATGCCATCTATCTTAGCTTCCATGCCATTCTTCAAACCATCCATCTTAGATTCCACACCTTTCTTCAAACCATCCATCTTAGTTTCCACGCCTTTCTTCAAAACTTCCATGTCATTTTTTGTTTCTCTTTGCGAAAGCGAAATTTGTTGCACTTGCTCTTGTAAATTTGATATGTCATGTTTCCATTCTTTGTCTTCATGAGTCATAGTAAAGCCTTATAAAGGCTTAATGGGTGTTGAATTCTTTTTAGGGGCCATATTAGAATCTAACACTGATATATATTCTACAATATGCCCTTGGAATCAATTCAAATTGATTCTTCAATCAAGACTTATGAAATTCGAGGAAAAAAATACACACCTTTTACTTGCTTTTGAGGAGCTCTATATTGAAATTGAATTATCTCTGTAATTGTAGATCATCAGAATCTGAAATTCAGCCTTGTAGTATCCCTTTGAAGCTTCTTTCAGATGTCATAGGTCTAACCTGATTTGGATTCTTCAAGGAAAATTCATGTCCAATCTCCCACAATGACCAAATTATGGACTGGTTCAGTAGAGCAAACTTGTACGAATTTCCACGTGTCATTGTTTCCTCCTTTGGCTCTAAAATTGATAGAAAAGAAGCTACAGTCCCTACACTTGCGGCCACTTTTTACAGAATTCCAATCCGATGCTCAAAGAGCGAGTTATGAATATTTTCCCACGATAACCTCTTTGAGATGAAATTCGGGAGCTTGAAAAAGACCTAACTTCCACAGATCATATCTCCGAAAATATTGTGAACCAAGCTTTACAATTTTGCGAAGATGTTCCTCAGGATTTTTACTTCGCTCTCTAAAAATTTCAGCTTCGAAAACATCGTAGAAAAAAAATTATAGCACAAATTCCGCGATGACCTATTTAGGTTAAATTTAGGAGCATGCAAAAATCCCTAACTTCCACAGATCATATCTCCAAAAATATTGTGAACCAAGCTCTGAAATTTTTTGACGATGTTCCTCAGGATTTTGGCTTCGCACTCTAAAAATTTTAGCTTCTAAAACTTCGTAGAAAAAAAATTATAGTGAAAATTCCACGATGACTGGTTTGGAGCAGCGAAAACCCTAGAATCCAAAGCTCTGATACCAAATGTTGTGAAACCAGCTCCAAAAATAGAAGAAAAGAAATATCAATGCCTTAGAAATAAGCCACTTTGAGGGGGAAACCTCCAATACATTACATGAATGAATAATTCTTGGATGATACAAATTACAAAACGTCCTTTCTATATATAGGAGTCCATGGGGCCATAATGTAATCCTAGTGGGGCCACAATGTAATCCTAGCCGACCTAACAATAATAATTTAAGGGCACAATAATAACAATATGGGGGTTACAAGGGTATAATAATAACAATAAGGGGGTTACACTAACAAAAATAAGGGACTATACTAGTAATATAGGGACCTAACACACCACCCTAAATATATACATGTCACACCTATATTTTTCCCTTTATCATGTAAATATATAGTATATTTTTTTATTATGTAAAATTTTAAATAATAATACTTTAAAAAGAAAGATGAAAGAACATAAGTCATGTGATAAAAAAAACTCATAATATGCAAATCACTCCAACATATTGAAGCTAGATATTATTCAAGAAAAAACTTTAAAGATGTTGTGATGTTCAATAGTTCTTATGCATTGGAAATGAAGGGGTCCATTTGATCTCAAGATACATCGCTTATCATGAACAATTTTGCATCAAACTATTAAAACATCACACATACTCACCAAAACCCTCTAATTATATCCAATTAATTAATTAGAGAGTTCAAAAACCTCAATAAACCTTGAGACACTATCATTGCTATATTTCAAGGATGAAAACAAGATTTAGAACTTGGTCATTTCCTTTTCAATACCATATCTCACATTTGGAGCAAAGAATCTATTTTACACAACACCATAATAATAAATTCAATTAACACTAATACCATACTAAATTATGGATATTCACGCTTCATCTCAAATTACTAAAGTGAATAAGGAAAAGTGTGTCCAAATCATTTGAAATGAAATTACCTTGAGCTTTGGAATCCAAGGCTGAAATATTTATTCGATAGATTATACATAAATTTTATAGAATAAGGAATATGCATACATATTATTAATAGCATACACCAATACTATTGGAATTGATATGTATGTACAACCATAAATTTATAGGGAAATTCGAATGTTTTTACAAGCATATTATTAATTTTAAGATGATAATATGTATTATAAGGATTACCTAACACCATTTTGAAAGTTCAATTCTTGTTGAAATTTGACAAAACCAAAATTTAATTTTGACTCGATTCTGTGATTTTTTTCTAAAAGTTGAGGATATTGATTAATTTAGAAACTATGAAAATCCCCTGGATTTGGATGAATGATGCCATAAAAATTTAATTCCACATAACTATAGTGAACTCTCAAATATCAAAATTTAACATATTTGAGTTATTAGAAAAGAAGGAATTTAGAACTATCAAAATTCCTTCTTTTCTAATGTAAGGCCTTACATCAGGCCTTATCCAAATGAAAATCTATAGATATTACATCATTGACATGGTCAATATTTTTTTGGACCATCACGATTTCTTGGGATCATAATTTACATTATTCAAACGGTTGATATTATTTTAAACCATCATGCATTTTAAAGTGGAACCGTAATTGTGATTGTAGTAGTGTGAATGGATTATGGTGTAGGATAACCCTTCGTTGATATAATATTAACATATAATTGGAATATTTTGAATTGATTTTGGTGCACATTAAAACATAGATGGAGGAAGCATATGTTTGAACTATGGCATATGTTATTTTGTGAGATGTTTTAAATTTATTTAAGGGTACACCAAGTACACTTGAGTAAGTGGATGTGGGTGGGTTATTCAATAACTCAATTCCTATAAGAGTTATATTATTGGCATAACTTTTAACACTAAAATATAAATTAATCCATTAAGCCATCATCCAATTATAAATCACATAATGAGTTTTGAGGAATCATCCAAGTGATCCAAAATAACCAACGAACAATATATCATTTTTAATATCATTTACATCCAAATGTTTGATTTCTTTTCAAAGCTAGATATCAAATAAAAATTCCATTAATGTATGTTGTGCTTTATTTAGTTAGTTGGGCCTAATTCAGCAAGTTGAGAGGAGTGTTATCCTCCCCACAGAGGTTCAATTCTTGAAAGTGAAACGTTTATTTCTTAATAAGAATATTGTTGTGATGACTTTAATCCATGTTTTTTACTTAAACTTATGACTTTAAGAATGTAGGCTTTACCCTAAGTACCATCCTTGAAATGAGGGAAACTGCTACATTGTAGTTTATTAAACATTGATCCCACTTCAAAGCACTCTAAACTTTTGAAATTTTTCATTCGTGATTATAAATTTGTGTTAGATCAATAACATAGTGTACCTGTCAAAACCCTTTCATTGTACTAAAATTAATGGTGATATGGGTGTGGACAAAAAAAACCGAAAAATTGTTCACCTTTGTATCATAGTATTAAACACACACACGCACACACACAATTGCAATTAGTCCTATAAGTTAGCTCTATTCATCATTGTTAATTGCAATTATTCCAATGAGTTAACTCAGTTGGTCATTGTTAATGTTCTTCACCATTTCACTATTTCTATGTAAGCATGTGGTTGGGTCGTTTGTGTGTGTGCGCACACACACAGAAATATAAATAAGTTACTGGAAATTTAGGAGTTCAATTTTTTCATTTAATTTGTTTTCCATTTTTCTTCCCAAAAATATATGTATATATTTTATATAATAAAATTATTTTGGTGACAAGTAGATATATCATTTTTCCATTCAACATTAAGGTTGACCTAAACTGAGGCTTATCTTATTAGCTCTAATGATGATAATAATAATAATTTTACTTAAAATATAACCAAATTTTCTAAACTACATAGAATTATTAGAAATTTGGTTTATAATAATTGCATCAAAAATCACATTTTATAGTAATCTATAAACTAAATTATTATATTGGATGAATTCTTAAAGTGTTATAGTTGATGAGCGGTTAAAGGTGGGAATTTGAGATCTCTTCACCAACATAGACAAGATGACTATTGCTCCTTGTGACCATATGCAAAGCTATAGATATTGCGTTATTGACATGGTCAATATTATGTTGGACCATCATGCATTTCATGGAATCATCATTTACATTATTCACATGGTCCATGTTTTGTTAAACTATCATGCATTTGAAAGTGAAATCATTGTTGTGATTGTAGTAGTGAATGTGTTTTATGGTGTAGGATAATCCATTGTTGATATGAGATTAACAAGACTTTAGAATTTTGTGAATTAATTCTAATGCACATTAAAACATACATGAAGGAGACATATATATGAACTCTGTCATAAGTTATTTTATAAGATGTTTTAAGTTTGTCTAAGGGTACACCAAGTACACTTGAGTAAGTATATGTGAGTGGAGCATTCAACAACTCAATTCGTGTGAGCATCAAATTATTGGCATACTTTTAAACATTACAATATAAGCTAATCCATTGAGCCATCATTCAATTGCAAATCACATAATGAGTTTTGAGGCATCATCCAAGTGATTAAAAATAACTAAGTAACAACTTATCATTTTTAATGTCATTTACACCCATTTTGATTTCCTTTCAAAGTTAGTTGGGTCTAGTTCAGTTAGTTAGGAGGAGTGTTACCCTCCTCACCAAGGTTCATTAATTCCAAAAAGTGAAATGTAGATTTATTAATAACTATATTGTTGTGATGAATTTAAGCCGTGTTGTTGACCTAACCATATGACTTGAAGAATTTGGGGTTTACCCAAGGTATCATCCTTGCAATGAGGGAAACTACTATGTTTTACTTTATTAACATCAAGCTCACTTCAAAGCACTCTTGAAGCTTTTGAAATTGTTCATTCACTATTATAAACTTTTGTTAGCTCAATAACATAGTGAACCTGTCAAAACCCTTTCATTATACTAAAATTGATGGTGAGATGTGTGTGGATAACACTAATAAAACAAAATGAAAAAATATTCACCTTTCTATCATAGTATTAAACGCACACATACACAAACACAATTGCAATTAGTCCAATGAGTTAGATCAATTAGTAATTGTGAATGTTTTTGAGCAATTCACTATTTTTAAACAAGCATGTGGTTGGGTCATATATATATATATATATATATATATATATATATATATATATATATATATATATATATATAAGTGGTATGTAACTAAATTTAGGAGGTCAATTTTTTCATTTAATTAGTTTTTCCTTTTTCTTCCAAAATAATATTTGTGAGAGCTTTATATAATAAAATTATTTAAGTTATGTATAGGTATATCATTTCTCTTTTCAACGGGTTTAATTCAACTTTTGAGATAATTATAATAATTATAATTTTATTTAAAATATTTCCAAAAATTTCTAAAAATTATATAAAATTATTTAAATTTTGATTTATAATAATTACATAAAAAAACATATTTTATAATAATATTTAAAACAAATTAATCAGTAAAATATTTCATATATATAATTAATATGAATAAACATTAAAAAAAACAATATAAAAATGTAAAATTAATAAAATATGATTTAAATCCATTTTAATCGTAAAAGATCCAAAAAGAAAAAGATCCACTCTTTGAATATTTAAATCTCACATCTTTATAAGTAAAAAAAAGAGTTTTGCATTTTGAAAAAGAAGTAATCCTTCTCGATACTATAAATAATATAACACAATAAGCTTAATAAATCTTAAAATAAATAATTTTAAATTTATTTTATTGTAATTTTATTTTAATATTAATAAATATTTATATGATATTATATATTTGATTTATTTTAACTTAAATATTTTAAATATTAATAAAATTTTGTTTTATTTTTTATATAAATATAATTCTTAAAATATGAATGATGATTATAAATTAAAATGAATAATAAGAAATTAAAATTAATATTTTATAAATTAAAATTAAAATGAATTGATAAAAATTAATAATATACAGTTTATTACATTATCTTATTTTCATTTTAAAATACTTTAATATTTTTTCAAATGCATGTGTGTGACAATCAATTTATTCATGAGGCAAAAAAAAATACAACATATGCATATCCATTGCATGAGATCATCAAAATATGAAATTTTAAGATCTAATCCATTACATGAGATCATCAGGATTTGTATTTTGATTGGTAAAAATTATAATCTACACTATTTTATTTAGTTATTTTTATTTTAATATATTATTAAAAAAAATTTCAAATTTTTTAATGAATGTGTTTATTTCATGTAATGTTTTAAAACTTTGACTTGGGTTTCGAATCGACTGAGCGTTGACTCCGAATATGACTCCAACTTGGTCGACCGGTTCGATTTCAATGACTCAGTCTTTGTAAAAAATACACTAAATACTTATTTTTTTATAAAAAAACATAATACTAAAGATTTGCATTCATGTTTCCAAACACAAATCATTAGAATATAGAGAGAAGACAACATATGATCAAAGTAGGCTCATGAATATATCCATCATATCAAAATGGCACCTAGTGTACTGTCCAATACATGTAATATATAGAGATCAGAAGAGAAACACATAACCAAGGAAGCTCTAAATAGCCTCTACAACAAAACATCACTTGTCACTAGTCACTACTGCTAGATAAGCCAACATCTGGCTCAGACTCTGAATCAAAGTGACATGGGGAAACCCATGGCTCCTCCTCATCAAGATCTTCAATTGTAACTATAGAAGTAGTAGCACTAGCATGTTGAGCCTGAGATAGATGACTTATGTGCTTGTGTCGTGGCTGAGTAGAGGAAGTACCTGCAACTCGAGGACTTGGGGCTAGGCCTGGTACTAGTGGATCTGCATTTAAACTACTGCCTCTAGCTGTAAATCCAATTCAACATCAATATCCTCATCAGATTCAAACTTTTTTGGATGACTCTCCACTACCCAATCTGATGTTGGATCAATATCATCAAACACAATGGGATCTATATTAGGTCTTTTGTTCAGTAATTTTTTGTGTCTTAGTCTAAGGTTGTATTGGACATAGACTAGATCATTTAATCTTTTTTTCTCCAAACGGTTTCTCTTCTTCATGTGAATCCTCTCAAAGACAGACCAATTGTCCTCACACCTAGAAGCACTGCAAGTTTGACTCAAAATGCAGATTGCAAACTTTTGCAATTGAGGAGAGTGGCTACCAAATGCCTCCCACCATTGTGTTGCAAAAAACATATTTTTGTAATGAGTTATCTTAAAAAATGTATAATTATATCCAACTTTCAAATTATAAACAATTTAACAAAATAAGAATTTGAAAATTGAAATTCTTTGTTTACCTAGCTTATATGTTTCCCTTGCAATCATTGCAAGGTTCTTGCCAAAGGTACCCATGGCTCCGCTGAAACAAGTGATATGTCAGTGTATCTCCAGTTGGTCACTCTCCTTAGGGACCATGCGATCAATGTAGTCAATCAATCCATCTCTAACCTCCCCAGTCAAATCTCTTGCCTCCAGAGCTTTATAATGATACCTTGGGTTCATAAAATACCCAGTTGCATGTATAGGGCGATGGAGTTGATTGTTCCATCTTTGATCAATAATTTATCAAATGGGCCCATACTTAGCCACTCTTTACTTGTATGTTGCCTTTATTTGCTATGTTTCTTGATCCATAGCCTCATAAATGAATCTCATATCCATTCTTTCCCCATCCACCAACCGCAACACCTTAACTAGTGGCTCAGCAACCTTCATAATCTCTACTGCCTTTTTCCAAAATATTTCTTCATTAACTTTATTTTTCACATCTTTTCCATCCTATTTGTGATCGGATTGACATTCATTCCATTCATCACTAGAAAACACCCTTTGCAAGTTTCTATGTTGAGAAAGCATAGATTTCAATGCCAAAAAAATGAGTTGCAAATATATTGATGGCACGCCTAATAATATCTCTGCCCCCTATGTGTTTCCTCATCAAGTTCAAAATCCATGAGTGATTGTAAATATATTTTGTTATGCTTTTGGCATGCTTTACAGTGTTCTTGATCCAATCATTTTTACCAATATCCTCGGGCATGAGGTCTATGAAATGTGCAACACATGGGGTCCAAAAGATGATTTTGTGTTTTTCCTCTAAAAATTTACTAACAAGAACATAGTTAGAGCCATTATTTGTGATTATTTGAACAAAATTAGCCACCCCCACCTCTTCAACAACCTCATCCAAAAGCTGAAACAAAAATTGTGAATCATTCACCCTATCAGATCCATCAATTGATCTTAGAAACATGGTTCCTTGAGGGAGAAAGATAAGAAATTTTATGATGATACAGTTCCTATGATCAATCCATCCATCTGACATGATGATACATCCTGTTTTTTTCAATGAGATTTTGAAATCTCTCAAATATTCATCAATGGACAAAATGTCTTTTTGGAAAAGAGATCCCCTTAACTCATGCATAGTAGGGTCTTTGAAGCCCTTTCCAGCAAAAAATATGGCATCAAACATAGGTTCATAATATGGTGAACGAGAAACATTGAAGGGGATATTGCAATTAGTCTAAAAGGTTAGATCAATTGGTAATTCTGAATGTTCTTGACCAATTCACTATTTTTAAACAAGCATGTGGTTGTGTCTTTTATATATATATATATATATATATATATATATATATATATATATATATATATATATATATATATATATATATATATATATATATATATAGATATAGATATGAGGTTAATTTTTTCATTTAATTAGTTTTTTATTTTTCTTCCAAAAAAATATTTGTGCGGCCTTTATATAATAAAATTATTTTAGTTATGTATAGATATATCATTTCTCTATTCAACAGGTTTAGCTCAACTTTTTAAATAACAATAATAATAATAATTTTATTTAAAATATCTCCAAATTTTTTTATAAAATATTAAAATTTTAATTTATAATAATTACATCAAAATCAAAAATTTTAATAATTTTAAAACAAATTAATCAACAAAATATTTCAAGTATGAATAAACATAAAATTAATATAAAAATGTAAAAATAATTAAATATAATTCAAATCCATTTTAATCATAAAAGATTAAAAAAGAAAAGATATACTTTTTGAATATTTAAATCTCAAATCTATATATATATTAAAAAAAAAAAAAAATCATTTTGAAAAAGAAGTAATCCTTCTAGGTACTATAGATACTATAACATAATAAGCTTAATAAATCTTAAAACAAATAATTTTAAATTTATTTTATTGTAATTTTATTTTAATATTAATAAATATTTATATAATTATTATATATTTTAACTTAAATCTTTTAAATATTAATAAAATTTTGTTTATTTTTTATATAATTATAATTCTTAAACATGATGATTATAAATTAAAATAAATACTAAGAAATTTAAATTAATATCTTATAAATTTAAATTAAAATGAATTTATATTTTAATTGATAAAAATTAATTATATACAGTTTATTAGTTTATTAGATTTTGTTATTTTCATTTTAAAATATTTTTATATTTTTCAAACGCATGTGTGTGACAATCAAATCATGAGGCAAAAAAATACAACATATACATATACATTGTATGAGATCATCAAAATATGAAATTTTAAGATTCAATTCATTACATGATATCATGAGGATTTGTATTTTGGTTGGTAAAAATTGATAATCTACTATTTTTATTTTAATATATTATTATTATTTTTTTCAATTTTTTTTATGAATGTGTTTATTTTATGCAATGTTTTAAAATTCTGACTTGGTTTTCGAATTGGATTAGGGTTGATTATGGCTTGGCTCGGTCGACCGGTTCGATTTTAATGACTCGGTCTTTGTAAAAATACACTAAATATTTTTTTTTTATAAAAAAATAAAAAATAAATATTTGCATACATGTTTCCAAACACAAATCATTAGAATACAAAGAGAAGACCACATATGATAAAAGTAGACTCATGAATATATCCATTATATCAAAATGGCACCCAGTGCATTGTCCAATACATGTAATATATAGAGATTAGAAGAAAAACACATAACCAAGGAGGCTTTGAATAGCCTCTACAACAAAACATCACTAGTCACTAGTCACCACTGCTAGAGAAGCCAACATCTGGCTTGGACTCTGAATAAGAGTGAGACGGGGAAACCCATGGCTCCTCCTCCTCATCAAGATATTCAACTGGAACTGTAGAAGTAGCAGCACTAGCACATTGAGCCTGAGATAAACGAGTTATGTGCTTGCATCGTGGCTGAGTAGAGGAAATACCTGCAACTAGAGGACTTGGGGCTAGGCCTTATACTAGTGGATCTACATTTAGCTAAACATGATGTTCAACTACTGCCTCTAGTTGTAAATACAATTCAACATCAATATCCTCATTAAATTCAAACTATGTTGGATGACTCTCCACTACCTAATTTGATGTTGGATCAATATCATCCAACACAATGGGATCTATATCAGGTATTTTGTTCAGTAATTGGTTATTTCTTAGTCTAAGGTTGTATTGGACATAGACTATATCATTTAATCTTTTTTTCTCCAAACAGTTTCTCTTCTTCATGTGAATCCTCTCAAAGACAGACCAATTGCGCTCACACCTAGAAGCACTGCAAGTTTTACTCAAAATGTGGATTGCAAACTTTTGCAATTGAGGACAATGGCTACCAAATGCCTCCCACCATTTTGCTGCAAAAAACATATTTTTGTAATGAGTTAGCTTAACAAATTAATAACTATATCCAACTTTCAAATTATAAGCAATTTAACAAAATAAGAATTTTAAAATTGAAATTCTTTGTTTACCTAGCTCATATGTTTCCCTTGCAATCCTTGCAAGGCTCTTTCCAAAGGTACTTATGGCTCTGTTGAAACAAGTGATTTGTCGGTGTATCTCCATCTCGTCACTCTCCTTAGGGATCATGGGATTAATGCAGTCAATCAATCCATCTCTAACCACCCCAATCAAATCTCTTGCCTCCAGAGCTTTATAATGATACCTTGGGTTCAGAAAATACCCAGTTGCATGTATAGAGCGATGGAGTTGATTGTTCCATCTTTGATCAATGATTTCTCAAATGGGCCCATACGTAGCCACTCTTTCCTTGTATGTTGCCTTTATTTTCTCATTTTCTTGATCCATAGCCTCATAAATAAATCCCATAGGCATTCTTTCCCCATCCACCAACCACAACACCTTAACCAATGGCTCAGTAACCTTCACAATCTCTATTGCCTTTTTCCAAAATATTTGTTCATTAACTTTATTTTTCACATATTTTCCATCCTATTTGTGAGACCATTGACATTCATTCCATTCATCACTAGAAAACACCCTTTGCAAGTTTCTATGTTGAGAAAGCATAGATTGCAATGCCAAAAAATGAGTTGCAAATCTATTAATGGAAGGCCTAATAATATCCTTGCCCCCTATGTGTTTCCTCATCAAGTTCAAAATCCATGAGTGATTTTAGAATATTTTGTTATGATTTTGGCATGCTCTACAGTGTTCTTGATCCAATCTATTTTACCAGTATCCTCAAGCATGAGGTCTATGCAATGTGTAGCACATGGGGTCCAAAATATGGTTTTGTGTTTTTCCTCTAAACAATTACCAACAAGAACATAGTTAGATGCATTATTTGTGATGATTTGAACAAAATTAGCTACGCCCACCTCTTCAACAACCTCATCCAAACGTTGAAACAAAAAGTATGAGTCTTTCACCCTATCAGATCCATCTACTGATCTTAGAAACATGATTCCTTGAGGGAAAAATATAAGAAATTTTATGATGGTATGGTTCCTATGATCAATCCATCCATATGACATGATGATACATCCTGTTTTTTCCCATGAGATTTTGAAATCTCCCAAATATTCATCAATGGACAAAATGTATTTTTGGAAAATAGATCCCCTTAACTCATGTATAGTAGGGCCTTTGAAGCCCTTTCTAGCAACAAATATGGAATCAAACATAGGTTCATAATATGGTGAATGAGAAGCATTGAAGGGGATATCAACATCATACCACCATCTAGCTATGTAATCACAGGAAGTTTCTTTCAATTATTTCTTCCAATGTTGATCTAAAGTGGGTTGCATTTGACCTCTATTAGCTTGAGCACTGTGTGCACTATCAGAGGTAGAGGAGGGTATGAAATAACTTTTTATATTACCCTTCTTTTTCATTGTACCCTTACCCTTTTCTTGAATAGACTCCAAAGAGGGATGAACATAGCGAAAGGGGTTGGATGCATCAGTGCAAGGGATAGATTAAGAGCCCTCATATTCAAAATTTGGGTTGGTAACCATCATGTGTTTGATATTCCTCTTCCTCCCAATTTCAGCCTCTATTTTTTTTTGCCTAGCTTTTTCTTCCTCAAACTTCTCAAATTTATCTAGCAAATCCTTCCTAATTTCCCCAATTTGTTCTGTTGGTGCTTCACATGGAGTAATTTGTCCTCTAACACCATCCAAGTTTTGTTTCAACCTATGAATTCCCCCTCCACCTCCCTTAATTTTTCTATGACAAAATTTGTAATGCATTTGATTATCAATCATCTCAACATATACCCAAGCAGAGTCTTTCATTCTAGGAGCCATTTTGGACTGATATTTGGACTTGGAAATTAAGGGTTTAAATCTGAAAATGAAAAAAAAAACTCTTCAATATTCATTTCTTTTACAAAAAATTATGTTTTCAATTTCCAAATTTGTAACAAAAAAAAAACAAGCAAAGGCATATTTGAGAAGTGAAAAAAAAAAAATACCTCTATGCTCTAGCCTCCTAAATTTTTCTCCAACAAACCAACTCCTCAATATTACTCCAATGGCTTCCCAAGAATCTCCTCAATGTTTCTCCAATTATTTCCCATGACACTCCCAAATGTTGCTCCAAAAACCAACTCCACAACTCTTCACAAACTCCTCACAAATGCTCACACAAATGCAATGAGATAATTGTGAGGAAATGAGAGGAGTTGGGTAGCTTTTATGGGCTTGGGAGAGGTTAGAGGGCCGATTTGGGGTCTGAAATAAGTCGCTTTTGTGGGTCACGACCGGCTTGGACTAGCTCAACCAGTTTAACTCGGCCTCGGCCAAGTCGATGATCGGCTTGGTCAGTTTGGTAACAAACCGGCCTTTGCCCCAGTTTTTTTACCGAGTTGTCCCGGCCATGCGGTTGGCTCAATAGACTCGGTCAATTCCTAGTTGTCTCTACTGAATTTTAAAACACTAATTTCATGTGATACGTTAGCAACCATTTCATGAAAACAAAGATACGACAGATGAAATTTGAAAAATTGAAACCATGAGGAACTATATAGATCAAATAAAATAATCATTGGGAAAATCAAATAGATTACATTGGCTTCCAAAGTAAACTATACGCTTTAAATAAAAGCATCCAATATGATAAAAATGAGGCTCTCATTACAGAGAACCATGACCATAAATGTTCATTGCATACCTATAATTCAACTGTAAATGTTCAATAGAAAGTTGTGATTCTCAAGAAAAGTTAATTTTATCAATGGAAATCAATTCACTATGAATTAAATTATAAAAACCAATACATTGATATTTATCTAGTGGAAAATGATCTCAATATACACATTACATCAAGGCTTGAAGGCCTCAGATTTCCCACTAAAATTTAATTAATGTTAAATCTCCAAAAATAGGTATATATAACCTCTTCATGGTTCAAACGTGTTGAGCGACATCAAATCTTCATTTTTTTATCCATATCCACTCCCAAAAGAGAATAAAACCTGCAACCTACAATAAATACGTAATGCAAACGAATTGCAAGGACTCAGCGAAATAAAATGACGAATTTGGTAGAGAAATGACTCCAGATTTCATCCTTAGCCTCATTGCCTCCATTCCCGACAATAACCTGGATCTCAACCACACGCAAGAACCTTATCAACCTTCAAACTATTAACATAATAATGCAGAAATTATGGAAAGTCATTATTTAGGATTTGTTATGTATTGGCTGAAATTGATTCTCTTATAACTTTCACATCTTATTATTTAGGAATCTATTCAAAATACTACCTCGTAATTATATATATATATATACATATAGGCTTATTGAATGTGTCTGAGAGTCTGAACAGCCTCTCAAAGTGAGCATCATCTCACCTGAGAGCTACAAATCACCATTTTCAAATTCTTGTCCTCAACCATTTTATTTTTTGGTATCAGAGCCATTTTGTGAAATGTTGTGAGCTTGAAATCTGTGGGGCATTGTTTGATATGTTGAGTGGCCAATGTTCTTTGATTTGCATGTGAATCAAATGATCAACATGTGTGCACAATAAAAAGGACTTGAGAGTGAAGCAGAGGACCTATGTGTGAGTGTGATGCCAGTGTGTGGTTCATGTAGCGTGAGTGTGTATAATTTTTTTTTCAATCATTGAGAGGAAGACTAGTTTTTGCGGAAGTTAATCTGGTATGTTGGAACCAATGTTTTTTTTTTCCAGAAAGAAAAAAACGATGTATATTAATAACAATATATAGTTCATGGAACCAATGTTATGTAAAGAGCATATGAGATGTGCATGGAATTTTTTAATAATATGAAATATATATGCATGTGACACTCGTTCATAGGTTGCAAACAGGTGATGAAGGGCAGCAAAGAAAGTTCCCTTAAAATATCGCCTTTGGTGTAATAAAGTGCACGAGAGATTTGAGTAACCAAAAAGAGTGCTAAAATTCTTCACTGAAATTTCTACTAATTCTACCATTACAATAATTTCTAGTTATCCAATATAAATCAATCATAAAACACAAGGGTATTGTTCTCTAATATATTTAATGAATGTCTCTAATATGTTTTATTGCTAAAACTTAAAGATACCGAGCTGCATCATTTGATATCATCTTTCCTTTTTGTTTTCGAGGGTCCTCTCGAAAACATTTATAAAAACTTCATATAAATGTGATGTGGGCCAAAGTTGTAAGTTTTGGAATTTTCAATTCACTCGGGTAGCCTTCTTGTCAATAAAAATGTGCTCCCTCATTACATAAGAAGAAGAATATGGTTTTCATAATTGAACAAAACATTAAAAAATAAAAAAATATTAAGTAACTTGAATAGGATAGAGTAAATTGCAAACCTGGAAAATATTGTTGCATTTATACCAGCCCAAGAATTCTTGGAAGTATTGAAAGCACTTTCTTCTCCAAATTTAACACTAACATCCTCTATGGCAGATTGTTTAAATCAATCATTGAGTTCCTCAACCTTGAAATCTATATTTCAAATGTATTCCTTGGAATACTTCACAATTACACAATCATCAAGGATCTTATTATTCAAAAAAGGCCTCCACTATTTCAAAATATCATCAATAAGCTAATAGATAGAAATTGATGATCACCCTTAATATTCTCGTTTCTTCCCCTCTTTTGAAAACCCTATGAGCCATTTTTCATTATCCTAGAATAAAAAAGGAGATGTTTTCCTAAAGTGAACAACATTTGCATGCAATCTCCCCATAATGATAATGTGCAAGAGAAAAGGCCCTTTTATAGGCTCAGCAAATGATTGCTTTCCATGCACGATTTTCCATGTTGGTTTAACAGTGGTTTAACAAGGATCATATTGAGCATCTAAATGGGTAAGTAACATTTACAATGAGGCAAAAGGAACACAAGAGACCCCAGTTTTATCAAATTTAGTGGTCAATAGGTGTTAAGAAGTGAATTTAGGATCGAAAAACAATCCACCCAAACAATATGAATATGAAAATTCAAATGGCTCGATTCTATAATGTTTATAAAAATAAGACAACCAATTATTCCCAAAATTATTGCATGCCCCCTGTGCTAACACGCTCTTTAGTCTCCAACTCTTTGGAATTTTACACATGCATAGATGGTTTCTCTGAAATCAAAATCTTGAGCAGCACGGTTGATTCAAAACCCCTATAATAATCTAAAAGCAAAGAGAGAGATCTATAATATTGACCTCGGAATGAAACCTTAAGTGGCACATAGCCATTGGATGGAAGGAGATTGATTGGAAAACATGGTGAACAGACGCATCTGGCACTCTGTTGTGGAGGTAAAACTCCTCTGTGGACAGACGCGATCCCTACTAGCCCAGACCGGGTCTAGCAACAATCATTCACGCTATAGCGCAGGTTCCTAATTGCAAATAAACCAACTAGCGATGAAGGCTTACTTGGAGTCCAACGTTGTTGCTTGTAAAAGAGGTAGAAATCCCGTTCCTTAGCCCTGGCAGATCACGATCCCCACAATCTCCGTGATGGACACCTGCACATGCGAGAAAGAAAACAAACGCAAGCGTAAAACCTAGTAGATGCAACTGTATGTCAGTCAGAAAGGACATAACTCATCATCATAAACAACAACAAGAGTGGAACCATAACCAATAGTCGTTTATTATTAACCAATCAAAGGAAGAATACAACCATAGTTCTGACGTTGAATTCTCCTTCGGAGGGTCACCAGCAGAACACGTCTCGAAAAGCCTGTCAGGGATGGGACAAACTTCTCTCTTCGGATCTTGAAAATAGTCTCATTGCTTGAATTTGGCCTTAGGGGAATAATCAAGGCTCTTGCAGCATAAGGCTCTTGAGAATTTGAGAACTTGAAGACTAGCTTGCAATGGAGATGGGCAAGCTTTTATAGATGGAGGAAGGGGAGTTGGCATCCCTATAATCATGGGATTGGCCCTATCATCAAGGAAGCTTCCATGAGAGGTGGCAAACCACTTCCTCTCCATGGAAATCCGTAGCCAAACCTCCCAACTCAAGATAGATAGCAGTCCAGGAATTTGTTAGGATGAAACTTCCGCCATTTATTTTTAAAAAACACTCCTTAAATTGGCTGGCGCGAGTGCGACTCTGGGACAGAGCACCAATTGGCGCGACCTCTTTGAAGGATTTTCCCCATTAGCGCGGGTAGTGAACTGGCCACCCGCGCCAATGCAAAAAGGGCCATTTTTAGGGTTTTTCACAAGGAGATGTCTTCAGAGGGATGTAAGTACATGTTCAGGGTAATGCCATGAAAGTATTTTCAAGTTATGTCACTACTCACAGGTCACAAAATGAGCCCTCCAATGTGCGAGACGGGGATTGCAGGGACGGTGACAAATTACTGTATAACAGATGCCCCCTAAAGCATGAGGCCCGAGAGAGAGAGAGGGGTGAAATGCTTTACGAGAACGTGTCCAACTGAAAACTCTGTCGTCGAAAAACCTGCGTGGAGAAGTACAACTGATATCTCAGATACATGATATATGTGCGGTATGGGCGCAGCCATCCATAACAGAGTATATAATAATCCAGATCCAAGGCATGGACGCAACCATCCAGTGAGGATCGATAAATAGACTCAGGTATGGTCGCAGCCATCCAGTGAGTGAGTCATGTAACCAATCATAATAATCCACAAAATCGCAGCCTGGATTACAACAGACAGGAATCCAGGGTCTTGCGTTCCATCTCGACCCGAACAAAGTACAAGTTCAAGCATGCGAATATGTGAGCTGAAGTCGAACATGCAAGAACATCGCCTGATTACCAGCCAATGATGAAAGTTGTTAACAGACGCGAGAGGTACCACCAACAATGACAATGGCCCTCAAGGTACTACAGGTACAATCTACGGCATGTGAATCAATGAGCTGGCGTCGAACACCCATAGAATCACTCGATCGGAGGCCAATGATGAAAACCTCGCATCGAATGCGAAGAACCTGCCATTGAGGCATGCAGGCTCCAAGGCACCAGAAGGGAGTCTCTAGATCAGCTTCCTGGATAATGAGCTGAAGTCGACAAGAAGTGACCTTGATCGAAGGTGGATCATAATGTTTCCCACATCATCGACATGAAACAGAGGAACATAGTGTTTTTGTGAATCATGGTCATATGAGAATCAGAGGAAGGTTGGTACTTTGCAGAGGTCAACTTCTCTTGAACATATGAACGGCACGACAGTGGACTTGGCAGTATTTGACATCAAAAGATAAGAGGTCATAGTGATGAGGCAAAGAGCAAATGAGAGGTCAAAAGGGATTACCCAAACCCACGAAGGCAAGTGAAAAAGGAGATGAGATGTCCCCAACCTGACACGAATGCAGACAAGTTCCATGTTCAAAAGCAACATACTGCCGACACGACAATGATTCTGGTTCCATTTTTCCCCACCATTCCTAGCGAGTACCCCAATTATTTTTGATAACAAGCTTGAAGGGGATAGCATATTCTTGTAATAAAAGTCCGTCCTTCGGACGAATCCATCCTAGTACATTTAACGAGCCCTAGGAAGGAGCGACTCAAATAGCATCATCACGACTAAATCTGATGTCATCAGGTTTTAACAAGTCTGACAAAGGAAGAACTCGACGTCTTTTCATATTTAGAGAGTTTGAAAAGACAGCTGAAAAGTAAACTCCAACGGTCCCTTTTCGTAAATAGTTTCTTAGATCTGAAAACGTAGAAAACTATGTCCGAGAAAACCTCCTAGTCGCGATAGGCTAGGGTATTCCTTTTTCGTAAATAATCTATCCCAGCCCGAAAAAGGGGTAAATGTATACTCGGTAGATGTCGTTTCGCAGCCACTTTAACGAGATTGAAACGACAAGGGCCTCAACAATCTTTTCATGTTTAGAGAGTCAGAAAAGAGCTGAAAGATGACTCTAAAATGACTTTTTCGTGTTTTTACCGAGTCTGAAAAAGTATAAAATACAACTCGTTTCACCGTTGAAGTCGCGTAGAAACCTATTGCTGCACACAGAGGCAAGTGTAAAATCCATTTTTTACAAAATATATCAAAACATTAATGAGAGTGCCTTTTAAAACCTATTTTATATTTCAAAAAGTTATAAATAGTCTCAAATGGTAAAACAAAATTACTTTTACTATTTACCTCATTTGGAGAGCAGCAGTGGTACATTTTGTGCAAACCTTCTGACGGCAATTGCGACAGATCCGGACTACCATTCAGATTCCCGTTCATTCCAGGTAAGAGGCGCTTCCCTGTACTCCATTTTAATCCATTTTTTCATAGTTTTCCATTGCTCATTAGATTTCTGTGGAAGATTTTTGTAGTTTTAGGGCTCCACCCATTGGCACGGGTATCAAGCACGGACCTGTGCCAATGGCCTTTTTTATACAAAGGGCCCGCGCCAACTGGCGTGACTGTTAAAGAAACAGCTGCGCCAATGGCGTAGCGCGGTTTTCCGTTTCAAAATTCCAAATAACTAGTGATTTGAATGTTTTCTAAGCATATCAGAGGTCTAATCAAGGGTTTTTGACCATGTTGATGCAGGCAACCAAGTACAATGGTGATCGATTGGAAAGAGAGGGAGCATGGGGAAGAGGACGAACTAGCCATGGAGATCGAAACTTGTATGAATTCTCTCAAGAACCGTGGGCTTAAAAAGTTCTTCCTGACACCTTGCTTACGAGCTCAACCTGAGCTCCTACAATACCTGATCAGTATTTGGGATGAAAATGAACAAGTGTTCAAGCTGTGGGATCAAGTATTAGAACTGGAGGTTTCTGACGTATACTTCATAACCGGACTATCGTGCAGAGGTCCAGTGCCCATATTGACAGGGAGCAGACCATCTGGTGAAAAGATGGAGCAGGTAATGGCGAGGGTGTGCCCAAGGGCACGAACCGGATCAGGAAGCGGAAAGGTAGACATTCACACTGTTGAGGATCTAGCACTCAGAGTAGTGCTACACACCATTACACGAGATGCAGGATCGCAAGATCCACATGAGGCAACTAAGGCCCAACTCATACTAGCCTCAGAGTGTATGAGTCCTACACTGTTTGACTGGGCTACAGCGGCGACAGTCAACATGAAGAGACAACTCACGAAGTGCAAGCAGGCCAAACTAAAGCAGTTTGGCTATGGTTCTATCCTGGTATCGTTCATTCTGGAACGACTACCAATCTTCCAGGGCCAAGGGACCATAGTAGCTGAGCCGGTACCACAAGAGCCGAGAGTGGCTCGCTGGGCGGCACTGATGCCCAGAGCAAGAGGGGGCCAACAGATGTCTTGGAGGCCAGAGTTTTTTGGGTGGCTACGGCGTCAGTTGATCATAGTCGAAGACTGGCCATATACAGGGACCGATTTCACTGGTGATCCAGATCTTCCACTCCCGGAGGGAGATGACTGGGACGAGGAGTTGGGTAAGATCGTCTTTTTTATTTTTGTGTTTTATGGTTTTTTTGTTAATACATGTCCGTTCTAACAGCAGTTATATGCATATGCAGATTTCGGCCCAGAGAGACCAGCCGGTATGTCTCCCATTTCACAGAGAACTCATCTCGCAGCTGACCCTCAAGCGGAAGGTGCCGAGGGAGGAGAGTTGGTCCAGAACCTCGAGGGGATTGCCCAGGGGATTCCAGACTACACCCGGCTGGCAGATGTTCCACTAGCATACCAGAGACATACGGTGGGAGTGCCTAGTCGCCTCCACCATCTTCTGAGATGCTTAGTGCATGTTGTGGCTTGTTATCATGAGCACCACATAGATTAGACACCTAGGGATTTATTTCATGCATATTTTTTGAGAGACATGTCGTCTCGAATGTATAAAGATGAACATGTATATTTTTTATTTATGTAATGCACACTATGTAAACATTTCGATAGATATATATACATACCTATTTCTGGATGGATCTCTTCACATGTGATGATGTTTTGTTTATAAATTGCGCAAATGTCTATCTAAAACCAAATTAGCTACTGCATCCGTTAATGTATTCATATGTCTAGGTATATGTTGATATGTAATATAGTCAAAGTTTCTTTCCAACAGACAAATACGTAGATACAGACGTAAAATGGATGGATTTCTGACTGAATAATGCCCGTTGAGCTGTAATACTACAATTTGTGAGTCTAGATACACAAGTAATTCACGAATACCAAGGTTTACAGCCTCGGTTAATGATTCTAACAAAGCACTATATTCTGTGATGTTATTTGTAGTACGTCCCAGACACACACCTTGCAAGTTGACCAACTCACTAGCAGGATCATAGATTACCCAGGTTGCCGAAGACAGATTCCTGGCACTGCGGGAGGCACCATCCGCGAAACCAACAAACGGATTGATGGACATCTACACAATCAGGAAGACCCGATTAGCAGAAAGATGTTTACAAGGCACACCACACCACACATGCACACAAATGAAATAACACACTTATGTACACACACCACACCAAAAATCACTTCAAGCATAGTATTTTTTCAGGTACATCCCATTTCTGGGCTGCACCAGCAGAACTCCTTCATAATCTATAAGCTCATAAGCCCCATTCTTCAAAACACGTTTTACTATGTAGGGCCCATGCCACATAGGTTGAAACTTGCCGGCCCCAAGCTTGTCATGCGCTTGATCGTATAAGAGGACGAGGTCCCCTTCGACAAAGGAACGTGGAGAAACTGATTGATCAAAGTGAGCTTTGACCCGCTTCTTTTGTGCTTCAATGACTAAAGCAGCCAAACAGCGGGTTTCATCTAACCGTTCCAGATACAAAAGATGCTCTTCCTTAGCAAAAGTGTCAGGTAGAAGTTCCACAGCTAATTTCAAAGAAGGAATCTCGCATTCAACCGAAAGAGTTGCTTCCAGACCATACACCAATTGAAATGGTGTGAATCCAGTTCCACTCTTTGCAGACGTCCGGTAGGCCCATATAGCTGAGAATAGTTGGAGGTGCCAATTGGATTTGTGAATACCAACTGTTCGTTGAAGCATAGTGACCAAAACCTTATTCACAGCCTCAACCTGGCCATTTTCCTGGGGGTAATATGGCATTGAGCTATCGTGTCGTAAGCCCAATCTTGAAGTCAGCTCGGCCATCATATAATCTCGGAAATGAGTACCATGGTCGGTAACGATGGCCTGAGGGACCCCAAAACGTGCAATGATGTGGTTGAAGATGAATTGGGTAGTTGTCTTACCGTTGGCAGCTAGTGTAGGCATCGCTTCAGCCCATTTCATAAAGTAGTCTACGGCGATGATTATATATGCATGCCCCCCAGCCGAATGAGGGCTACACATCATAAAATCTATGCCCCATTTCGCAAAAGGGCCGAAGGTAATAACAGGATGCAAAGGGAGAGGCGGCGCGCACATCTTGCGTTGAAAGACCTGGCACACATGACATTTACGGACTGCGACGATACAGTCTTTGAATATTGACGGCTAGAAGTAACCTGCTCGCAGAATTTTCTGGGCAGTGGCATATCTAGACATATGACCACCACAAGCACCACTGTGGTAGTCATTTAGGACCCTTTCAGCCTCTTCCAAGGTTAGGCACCGACAGAGCACCGAATCTACTCCAACGCGGTATAAGGTATCTCCTACGATGCGGTAGGGTTGAGACTGATGCTGAATCCGATGTTGGGCATCTTTAGTCAACTCAGACCTAAATGTGGAGGTCTGAAGATACATAATTATGTCATCGTACCAAGGGTTGCGAGTACTGATAAGGAAAAGATTTTCGTCCGGGATATGATCTTCAGAGTGTGAAGGAGTGGAGTCTGTTGGGAGTGAGCATATAAGATCCACGAAAACCAGTGATTTGGTTGACTTAGCAGTATTGAACTCTAAGTCAAACTCCTGTAGGATAACAATCCATTTGGAGTATTTTTCCCCCAGTAATTTTTGAGAGAGAATATACGTCATGGGGTTGCAATCTGAAACCATTGTTATCGTACGCAGCAGGATGTAGTGGCGAAAACGTTGCACGGCGTGTACTGCGGCTAACTCCAGCTTCTCGACATGAGCATAACGTGTTTCTGTGTCGAGAAGGTTCCGTGATAGATAATAAACGACATGTTCATTTCCATCATCGTCATCCTACACCAGAACCATAGCTATGGTGCTAAACGCGGTGGTGAGATACAAAGTGAAATTGTGGTGATAATTAGGAGGACGAAGCAAAGGAGCATTAACCAGTAACGTCTTAAGCTTCTCAAAGGATTCTTGAGCAATGTCGTCCCAATGGAAGGGAACGTTCTGCTTTAGAAGACGCGTGAATCCTTTGGCCACCTCCACGTAGTTCGGGATAAAGCGTCGAAGGAAGTTAGCTTTTCCCTGCAGACTCTGCAATTGATATAATGAGGAGGGTGATGGGAGATTGATGATAGCCTCAACCTTTAAAGGGTTAAGGTGAATTCCATCTTTAGAGACTACGAATCCCAAAAGACGGCCAGAATCCACGCAAAAGACGCATTTATGAGGATTAAGCCTAATATTGTAGTTCCTACAGCGAAGGAAAATATGGCGGAGGTGTTCAGGGTGGTCCTCTCGCCTAGCTGAGTGAGCTGGCAAGTCGTCCAGATAAGGCTGAACGATATGGCGTATGTCGTGAAAAGCGTAAGACATCGCCTGCTGGAAAGTGGCTCTAGCGTTCTTCAAGCCGAACGGGAGCTTTTTATAAGCGAAAGTACCCCACGGATAGATAAATACAGTCTTGTGTTGATCAACAGGTAGAATTTTTATATGATTGTACCCGGAAAAGCCGTCCATCAAGGAATAAATCTCACTTCCAGCACATTCGTCGATGATTTGGTCTATGAACGGAGTGGGATAGTTATCCTTCGGATAGGTGCGATTAATATCGCGGTAATCAACACAGACCCTAATAGTACCCTACTTTTTATCGACAGGGACAATGTTTGAAACCCATTCTGTGAGGGGGATGGGATAAATAAAGCCCGTGTTCAGAAGTTTTTCAACTTCTACCTTAATTGCAGTGGCTTTGCGAGGATGCACCGAGCTTAAGCATTGGCGCACGGGCTTCGCACTAGGGTAGGTTGGAATCTCATGCACTACGATACTGGGATCAATCCCAATCATTTCCTCGTAGGACCAGGTGAACACATCTCTGAATTCTTTAAAAAGATCGGTATAAACTTGTATCTTATCAGGAGAACAAGTTACTCCCACGTGTATGTTCTCAACGATCCCCGGTTTAACAGAGATGTTGATCAGGATGGTTTGAGTGATATTACTCAGGTTTCCTTCCGAAAGAACCTCGTGCGTCAAAATGGGCGTTTGGAGAGGTGGAGTGGGAACCTAAGACGCAAAACGCTCTAGAAAATCTGACATTGCCCCCAGGCAAGGCATAAAGGAGGAACGATGATTTCCATCGCTCCAAGGCAGATCCTCAAGAGACATTGTTTCAACAATGGCTTCATCAGAAGGAAAAATCTCTTTGAGAGGATCAGGCGAATCGGCCTGACCGAGCCAAGGGGATTGAGAATAGATGTCTAAAGCCATGCTCAAAGGAGCATGCTGAGGAGGGGGAGGATCAGATGCGGCGACGATTTCACAGTAGCTAATCTCTACTGGATTTAAGGGCATCGATTCTCCAAACTCAGTCACCTGCTCAGGCGTAGGGATGAGCCATGGGTCGTCAGACCTAGAGATCATGTTAACTTGAGCGGTGTGCAGTGGTGGTGCGGGAAAAATACCCATGAGGATAGGGTCTTTGAAGAGACCGGGCCCTACACTGTCAGTGGGATTCAGGATCTGATCCACGTATGGAATGCTGTTCTCAGAGGTGGAGGTGAAGAAGGACAACTGATCCACCGTAACGATTTTTCCCTCATGAGGGAACTTAATAAGTCGAAAGAGGGTGGATGCCACGCATAGCATGGCGTGAGTCCAGCTGCGGCCAAGAAGTATATTGTAGTTGAGCTTAGCATCAACCACTTCTACTTCTATGTTGACAGTTTTCCCCTATAAAGTAATCACTAGACTCTCGAGAACACCCAGGGGTTTGGATTCCCGACCATCGAATGCCTCTAGGGCATTGGGAGAGGATGAAAGGGCCGGAGAGCCAATGGCCTTCCAGCAAGTGGACGACATGACGCAGGTAGAAGCACCTTCATTCACAATGGCCCTATGGATGTTAAGACCGTTGATCCTTACTTGAATAACAAGAGTGATCTGATGTGGAAGTCGAGCGGTGAAATTTTCTAAGTCAAAGGTGAGAAGACTAGAATCGGCGGGATCGATTCCACCGATTGCAGATAAAATAGCTTTCTGTTGTGAAGGGCAACTTTGAAGAACTTCCAAAGAAAACATGGTAGAGGGCGCCTGTGCCAGATCCTCAACAATATTGTAGTGCTAAGCGGCACGGGCATTAGGATTGTAGGAAGACTTTTGTAGAACACCTTTAGAAGGTGGCCTCACAACAGGTTCAGCAGTAGGCTTCTCAATTTCCAACGAACCGGAGACATGTGGGGGAGGTGGACCATCCACAACTGCCTTCCCCGATGCCTGACGTGATTCGCTGTAATCCTTCGAACACGTGGCGATAGAAATAGGTGCAGCGCCATTCATCATAAAGACTTGAGACCCAAATGGTGCAGATGGTGAAGGCTATTCAACCATCTGGGTCTGCTGAGACGAGAACGGTTCTTTAAGAACTGCCGGAGTCCCTTTGGAGCCTTTTAGAAGTTTACTAACTTCAAATCATCGAGGACAATCCTTAGTATAATGATCTCCTTCACAAATGAGGCAAGGGTACTTCGGTTTGCGTTGGGAACCGTCCTCAGTCCGAGGTTTGGAATCTGGCTTTGGGGCGTCGGATTTGGATTTACCTTTTCCCTTCTTCTTCCCTTTAGAATCTTTCTCCATAGGATTGGCCTGAACGGCATTAACCTCCGTAGTTTTGCCAGAATCGATAGGGGCGGGAGGAGCAGAATTATTAGATGAGTTAGACTTCTGCTTCTCATTCGAAGATTTCTTCGAATTCTGAGACACGGAACCAACAACACCATCCACTGCCGGGGTAGGTGGAGCTTTAGATTTTCCAGACCATGGAGCATCAGGCAAGATATCATACAGCGTGCCGGATTGTGAATATACCAAATCCAGATATTGAGCACGCGCTATGGCTTGTTCTTCAGTCACACACGCTCCCATAGCAATATCTTGGGTGATTTTGTTAACGAAGGAGGTGGTGAACCAATGAGTTAGTATCTGATCAGGTATATGAAACTGGATCAGCCTACGACGACGTCGCCACTCATGAATGTGATCAGAAATGTGGGTGGCTTTATCCTGCTTCAAAGAAGTCAGGAGATGCGTCCCAGCTTCGTAGCGAACCAGTAACTGAAAATGAGTCAGAAAATCCATGGCTAACGTATTGAAATCTTGAAATATGCCATGGGATAATTCGATATACCACTTAGCAGCAGTGCCAGTCAAAGTGCGCTGGAAGAGGCGCAGACGAATTGAATCATCCACCCAAGAGTTGGACGAACACCAAAGATGGTAAGTCATCACATGAGCTTGGGGGTCCTCTCCAGCTTTTCCCTCAAACATGGGGCAATCATCGGGCACCTTGGTAGGGACCGGAGGCCAATAAGGATTATACAGAATTGGATCATTCGTTAATTTCGAAACATTTGGTAATTCCTAGGTAGCCAGAAACGGCAATGGCAGATTGGATGACATAACTGGACCTGGGTAAGGACCAGTACCTGTACTCCACGCTGGTTGGGAATATCCTTTCCCCCCCCATGGGTTCTATCCAGCAGGATTCTGACCATAGGGGGCATAGGTGGTATAACCAGCCTGATTCGGTTGTTGGTAACCAGCGTACGGGGGTTGGTAACCAAAGTACGGACCCTGATTATGAGTCAGCCCCGTGTAAGCAGCATTTGGATTTGGTTGCTGAGCATAGGTGTAGCCGGGTTGTTGAGGACGATAGTTAGAACCTTGGGGCTGGCTATAATTCGGTTGGTATTGACCATGAGAATAGTAGCCGCCTTGAGGTTGAGTGGGCTGCTGATAGGTGGAACCCTGCGGAGCCTGATAATTTGGGTGCAGCGGTTGATTTGGATGCGGGATCGAATGAGTCAGTTGCTGTGCAAGGTTGATAGGATGTGCAGGCTGGCCTGGTTGAACAGGCTGACCTGGCTAAGCGGGTTTCCCTAGGTTAACAGGTTGACCTGGGTGAACAGGTTGTGTTGGTTGCGTAGGTTGACCTGGCTGTTGAGAGACACCAGGTTGGACCGGATGAACCGGTTGGCCTGGAAGTGGAACACCAGGTTGTGCCGGATAGACCGGTTGGCCTGGTGGAGGTACACCAAGCTGTGCGGGATAAACCGGTTGTCCCGGTGGAGGAAAATAGCCAGGTGGTGGCTGGTAACTGGTTTGACCTACAGCATGACCATAAGATGGTCTTGGCTAGTGTGCAACATTTGGATTAACAGGATACTGAGGTTGCATGGGTTGGGAAGGTTGGACTTGCCCCCCAGGACCGTATATCGGCCCCGGTTAGTACCCCGGCTGAGGCTGCATAGGTTGACCGGAAGGGTTATAATACTGTCCTTGCGGACCATACGATGGCCCTTGCTGGCCTGTAAGATAGCCTTGGATGGGCTGGCCCTGCGGGTTATAAGGATAGCCAGGCTGGCCTGAAGGTTGGCCTTGGAAAGTTTGCCCTTGTGGGTTGTAATACTACCCAGCCTAGCCATACGGTAAACCTTGAGCATGAAGGTGAGCCTCTGGAGCAGGTAAACGTAACATGTTCCCGTGCTCATCATATTGATCTGGAAAAGCATACACGAGTGTACCATCCTGTGCATAATGCGAAAAATAAGAGCGGTTGGGGTCTTGAGAGGTTTGTCCACCCTCGGGGTTCGGCTGTTGTAGGGACAACCGATACTCCTCCGGAGAGATGTTCTCCGGCATAGCAGTCGCTATGTAGACATCTTCGGGAGGCAGCACAGCCCTTGTGGAGGGTGCCGTAACAGCGAGTGCAGATGCAGCCACACAGAGAGTGGTCCGAACAGGTACAGAGGTGACGGGAGTCTGAGGAGACATCCCTAATGAAGGAGCCACCGGCCTCGTAGAAGGATCTGATACCCCCATGGAGGCTGCAGCAGCAATAATCTGACCCAAGGATCTATACCCTGCTGGTAATGAGGGATCGGATGATGACATAACAGTTGGTTCAGGGTTGTCTCCTAGAAATAATCTTCGAGGAAATAACTGGTAATCCTCACCGGACGTGGGGATTCCCTCGTTGTATTCACTCATGATTGAGCCTGCCACTAGATCTCGTAATAGATGGCGAGGACTAGGAGGAAAAAGAGCAGCTATAAAAGGCGAACCCGATGTAAGAGAAAGGAACTCTGCCCCTACTCTTAACTCAGACCAAGGGTCGGAAAAGGGCTAATTGAACTCAACTGGTCCCCCAAAGGGTTGTTCAGCAAGAACCGGTCCCCCGTCAGGAAACTCGGAAACAATGGGCTGCTAAGGTTCAACAGAGGATTGTGAAGCCTCTGATGAATCGTCCGTATAAGGACTACCAGTAGACGAAACCGAGCATTCCGCCACTGTGGTAGTAACGATAAGAGAAAATATAAAACACACACATGGACTGAAAAAGATTCAAGACACACAATCAAACGGCCAACAAGCAAAATCTAACAGGGCGTGTGATCGTGGGTGATTAATTTTTTACCACATTGAAAAATAGGAAACTTCACCGTTTCATGTTTTAAGAGTTGAGAAACGGATAAAAAGGTGACTCTATCTCTTTCAGTTTTGAAGCAAGCGTGAAAGGACAAGTGCTTGGTGATCCTTTCAAATTTAAAGAGTCAAAAAAGATCAAATGACTACTCAGGAATACTAGGCAAAGGGTGTACCAAATAACCGTGAACTGCAATATACACCTTGGTTTCAAAATGAAAGAGAAATCAACCAAGGACTTTCCGTACGTGCAGGCAATCTCCCCGAATGATGTGTCCGGTGTATCACGGGTATAGGGCGGCAGACTCGGCTTCCTATGGATAAAGGATTGAAACCTAGAGGGGTCTCCCTTTATATACGCGATGGTACGGGGAGCACAAGTCCGTACTAGTGCTGTCTAAAGCCAAGAGGCGAACGACAGCTACTAGGTTTTAAGACGCTGGAACACGTCTCTAGCCTAGACCTCTAAATGTGTTTCGTTAGATTTCAATGTTGCCTTAGTGTAAATTGAGTAAATTTTAAAGTTTATCTTCAATTATGTTTCAGTTTTCAGGCCCTAGCGAATGTAATGTTTCAAAATCTCCTAAATGCACTCTATATGCCACAGTATATCATTTCATTCGATGAAAGCTATTTATGAGAGAGTTGAGAGCTTTTCACACAATAATGAAATGAACAGAAAACAACCAATGACGTCTCTAATGCAGCTAATGAAAATTAAAAAGCTTTTCGTTCAAGGTTACCAATCACTAATAACACTGAAAAGATCTAATTCACATTAACTAATGAAAAGCAAAAGAGATTTTTTTTTATATATTTTCAATATTTCAGAGCAAAGTGCGCTAAAAAATGAAAACTAAAGCAAAGGCGATTCGAGAAATGATGATAAGAGAGCAAAAACAAAAAAAAATCACTCAATATCAAACACAATCAGACCTCAAATCGACCAACAGTCCCTCAAAACCAAGAAAGTCCCAAAGACACAAATGAGCCGTGTAATCTAGGCCCAAAACGAGACAAAGCGGAATTCGAACGAAGGAGGAGTCAATCACTCAAATAGCGAAATAAAATAATAAACAACTATTAAACGAATGCAGGGAAGCAATCACAAGGTTGACTAAACCGATAGAAACCAAAAACTCCCAAGGAAGGCTCGATACACCATAGCACTTACATGACCTAGGGTTAGAATGCAAAAATCGATGGAAATGGGAAAACAACCAAAGGATGAAGGTAAGAGTCAGTCAATCAAGGCTCCAAAACACTCAAGAAGTCGAAAAAATGAAACCAAAATCAGACATCAGGCTCAGAAAGCTCAAAATCTAGCAAACCCTAGCAATCCCCAGCACTGGTGCGACTGTCAGGCTGCAACTAGCGGCATATCAAAATTGGCGCGGGTAATACATTGACAACTAGCGCCATTTGGCGCGACTGTCATGCTAAAAAACGCGCCAGTCAAGTTTGCTATGCTAAAATAAAAAATAAGAAATCCAAGATCAGACCAGTGATCTTTGGAGTTTTCAAAAACCCAAATTCACAGAAAGAACCAGCCCAAAAGAGCTGATCAAGCAAGCAGAATCAAGAATCAACCAAAGAGACAAGACAGTGCTCCAAGTGTTCAGTTTACAAACTAAACCGGAGATTGACTGAAGCAGCTTTGATCTACTTCACAATTGCAAAGCAAAAGCGTTTCGAAGGCTATCTGGCCAACTTCAGGCTCTGTCTATAGCTCATAAAATGAACGACAACAAGCTAACACTCCCCAGTGGAGTTGCCAATTTTTTGTGGAGGTAAATCCCCTCTGCAGACAGAGGCGATCCCTACTAGCCCAGACCGGGTCTAGCAACAATCATTCACGCTATAGCACAGGTTCCTAATTGTAAATAAACCAACTAGCGATGAAGGCTTACCTGGAGTCCAACGTTGTTGCTTGTAAAAGAGGTAGCACTCCCGTTCCTTAGCCCTGGCAAATCACAATCCCCACGATCTCCGTGATGGACACCTGCACATGCGAGAAAGAAAACAAACGCAAGCGTAAAACCCAGTAGATGCAACTATATGTCAATCAGAAAGGACATAACTCATCATCATAAACAACAACAAGAGTGGAACCATAACCAATAGTCATTTATTATTAACCAATCAAAGGAAGAATACAACCATAGTTCTGACGTTGAATTCTCCTTCGGAGGGTCGCCAGCAGAACACGTCTCGAAAAGCCTGTCAGGGATGGGACAAACTTCTCTCTTCGGATCTTGACAATAGTCTCCTTGCTTGAATTTGGCCTTAGGGGAATAATCGAGGCTCTTGCAGCATAAGGCTCTTGAGAATTTGGGAACTTGAAGACTAGCTTGCAATGGAGATGGGCAAGCTTTTATAGATGGAGGAAGGGGAGTTGGGATCCCTATAATCATGGGATTGGCCCTATCATCGAGGAAGCTTCCATGAGAGGTGGCAAACCACTTCCTCTCTATGGAAATCCGTAGCCAAACCTCCCAACTCAAGATAGATAGCAGTCCAGGAATTTGTTAGGACGAAACTTCCACCATTTATTTTTAAAAAACACTCCTTAAATTGGTTGACGTGAGTGCGACTCTGGGACAGAGCGCCAATTGGCGCGACCTCTTTGAAGTATTTTCCCCATTGGCGCGGGTAGTGAACTAGCCACCCGCGCCAATGCAAAAAGGGCCATTTTTAGGGTTTTGCACATGGAGATGTCTTCAGGGGGATGAAAGTACATGTTCAGGGTAATGCCATGAAAGTATTTTCAAGTTATTTCACTACTCACAGGTCACAAAATGAGCCCTCCAATGTGCGAGACGGGGATTGCAAGAACGGTGACAAATTACTGTGTAACACACTCATTCATAGGCTACTGACAAATGACAAAGGGATCCAGAGCAACCTCCCCTTAAAATAACAACATCGATGTAACAAGATATGTTGTGATATAATATTCTAATGGAATACCCATGAGGTGTAGACTGATTTTTTTGTGTGGGATTTTGTCCCCACCAAGTCATAGGTTCAAATCTCATTGAGAAGGGTTGAGGATGAGAGTCACATTTGGGGGAATTAATATCCCATGGGGCGTCCAAGATTGACCGAGCTTCGCACAATCCTGGAAGTAACATCCCACTAGTGGGCATATTGTTCTTCCATCCAACATTGGGGTTATCCCTGGCCTAAGCTCAACCTAGTTCATAAATAAATAAATAAATAAAATTGTTCTAATGGAATATCCATAATCATTTATATATCATATTAGTACTAGAGTAGTTTTATTTTGGGTATTTTCGAAATGTTGTAGGATCTAGGAATTGACTTAAGAATTTATAGAACCCCAGCTATGGTGGATGAGTCTAGTCATAAAAACCATTGCAATGTAATAGATTTGAGATTTGTGAGGCTGGACGAATACACCATTGATATTTCTCACATCATATCCCTCATCATGGTGGTTATAGTGAACAAGTATGGACCTTGTAGGGAAGGTTGGTGGCTTTAAATTAGAAGGTGGATTAAGTGAGAAACCAAGAGATAGTGAAGATTCAAAAAAGGAGTAAAAAGAAGATCTCAAGAAAGAGCAACCAATTTCCACTTCCATTACTCCTTCATAAATTCTGTTTAAAATTTTTCATCCATTACACCCATGCATATTCCTAGGAGTCGAAATCAATTTGTCAACAATATTGTAAATAAAACTGGATTAAAAATTATTACACTGATTCCATTATTCATCATGATCATTCACATATAAACATGTGGTTATCACATAGATAATATAAAAATATAAAAATGTATGCATAAAATGATAAATCATAAAATTCCAAAGCATCAAACATCACATGTACACAAAGAGACATTATCCTAAAAAATATTAGTATATCATTTATATCAATAGTTGTTACATCTCATACAATCCAATGGACTTGGAAATAATGCTTACATTAGTAAATAGATAGGATTAGTGTTTTTGTTGTTGAGTTTTGTTGAGATATTTTCTCAACAATCAATTCCTTGTTTGGAATCTATTCTGTTGGATCTCATGAACACTATTTATGTGGCTTATAATTTGGTTTTCAAATAATATATAGATATTTTTGTGTGCATCATGTCTTCTCCTCAAATTTCTTACTTAGTATCAAAGCCCATATTGGCTTGACTCCTCGGAGCACAAAAATTTTGTGCATTTGTCCCCATTTGAAAAGTTTGAATACATAGCATGTTTTATTTATATTTAAGTATAGTCATTGGCTCACTTTACAGACTAGAGAGAGAGATTCGTTGTGGCTAGGTGGGTCTGATTTGATTCGTAATAGGGTTATATTTTTTAACCTGAATTCAATACATTCCGTGTAGTTTTCCAAACGAAGCGGTAAGCATGGTTATTTCTTGATTGGAGGGTTGCAACCTAGTGTTGCAGAGTCGTTGTGGACAATGATTGCCATGAGAGAATCTGATTAGATACATTGAAATCCATGGATGAATGTGTGGAGATGAAACACCATTGTTTCATAGGTTTTGAAGTTGCTTGCAACGAGCTTACTCTGACTGTATAGTGGATTTGTGGGATTTCAACATCTGCTTTGTCCAGCGCCCTCATCTGGAAATCAAGATTTTTTATAGAGAGAGTTCTCACTTCCGTGCAGATTGACGGCTCTACCTCTCTAGTCTCTACATTTTTTCATGTTGTGTCATCCGATTGGCATCCAAAAATCATGGTTTGATTAAGATATAGAGGTAAAAGGCGTTACATAATATTTGGTGAGAACAGAATAAATGCACAAAATTCTTTGGCGCGTACTTCGGTGCAGTGAAGAACTAATTTTAATTAGGCGTATTCATATTGTACGACATCACATCAAGTAATCATAATGAATTTCGATGAAGCCATTAACGTGTTATGGTTCAATGCATTACATAAGTCTATCATTTCCTTTCAGGTGCCTCACCTGCAATTCATAGAAATTGAGATGAGCGTGATTTGATTATGAGTGGAAGCATATACCTTTCTTAACCGAGTGTGACATCGACCTTCCTACAATGCAAATCTGATTTATTTATGAGGTTTTGTTGGTCAAGTTCATGTTTCACTTTGCAAGTGGGAAGAGCTTTAATTGGGAGGAGAGTAGTTATTGATTTTGTTGTAATATTTGTGTATTTTTTTCCATTTTGTGTTTGTAGGGTGTCGAACTAATTAATTAACAAAGAAATATAATTTCAATTAGTGGTTCTCAATGTTCTTCGGTGCCGCGAGAACATATCACTAGTTTGATTAATGGTTCTCAACGTTCTTCGGTGCCACGAGAACATATCACTAGTTTGATTGTATGAATCTGTTATTCGTTGATGAATTGTGTTGTGCTTCAGGCTTCAAGAGCATCGGTTACAGGTTATGTTATGAGATCCATGTGTGTAGAAAGATCAGTTGCATAATTGAACGTTGAATACAATCCAGTATCGAAATTTTCCTTCGGGATATTGAGAATCATCAATTATACAAAGTTCGTCAAAGATGGTCAGAGGCAGTTAATATGTCTTAAATGAGTTGAATGTGAAGATCGAAAATTGTGGTGGTGAAAAGAGCGTTGTCCGAGAGACTTCAAAGTGTAGATAAGTGGTGAGGACAACCAACCAGGCAAATGCGACTATATGTAATTTATGTTTCTTGTAATAATCTTTGTTATGATGTTAATGTAAGCATTAAAAGGTGGACTTGTAAATAATGCTTACATTAGTAAATAGGTCGGATTAGTTTGTTGGTTGTTGAGTTTTGTTGAGATATTTTCTCAACAAACAATTCCTTGTTTGAAATCTATTAGATCTCATGAGCACTATTTATGTGGCTTTTAATTTTGTTTTCAAGTAATATACGAATATTTTTGTGTGCATCATGTCTGCTCCTAGGATTTCTTACTAATGTCTCCCACTCGGACCATGACAAAAAAATAATAGAAATACAATATACAAAATGGGAACATGATCTATGTTGATGCCTCTCATACCAGCTATATACAATAGAACCACATCTATGGTTCCAAAATGGAAAAGGGAGAATCCCCTCCTCCATCAAGGGAGACCTCTCCATCCCCTCCCCTAATAAGCCAATATCCCACAATAACTATTGTTTCGATGGACAACGCTACTACTACATGTCGAAGAATTGATCTCCACTCTCATGTTTACACCCCACATGCATCTATGAAACCCTCCAAGGCAATTCCCACCCTTCCTTTAATCCTCCCAATAGGACCACATATATCCAATGCTACATATAGGCATCTTATTGTCAAAGTCTCTTGACCTCCTCTTAGATACGAGCTATCTCCTCCCTATATTTTTCTACTACTACCCCCACCATTGTATGAAATAAACCAACCTTCCCAACATAGTGGTATCCCCTCCCCCTCAAGTTCCTTTTTAGTTTTCCTCACCTAGCTAATCCATATTAGTTGAGGTTCCCTCTCCCCTGTTGCATAACCCCCTCCCCTTTGGCCCTCTCAACCACTGGAGCCTATTGTTGTCACAGGATCTACATGTACAACCACAAACAAGGTACATGTTAGTATGGTGATATACAATCAAATCGTAAAAATATAATGCCAAAAAACAAATAAATCACGACATGCATACTTATGGCACCTCAAGCCTCTCCTAAAGGTAAAATAATTTATAGTTGTGTCAGAAATGCATAACCACATATATATTAAGGATGATCTGCAACATGGTTGTCTAATGTTTGTCGTTGGGTCCTCCAACATCATGCAAATCAATTCTCCCCATTGCCTCATCCATGGCCATCTCAATGGTGTGAAATTATCCAAATATACTAGTGCACAAGAAAAAATCAACTCCACAATAGGGATTCAAGGGTGAACTCATATCTCCCTTCGTACACAACATATCAATTGTGACATTAATCTCACCCGCATTAAGTGGGCCCACGTGAAAAAAATTCCCTATATAATGTGCTACAGGATGGTCATTTGTGCACCTATAATGTAATGGGTGGTGGTCCCCCATACATTCACATTATTAGGGTCATAGATATTATGACACCCACATCACAAATATAGCTAATTTGCATCGCTCCCTACCTAATCAATTCTATCTTCTCTCATAGTACCAAAATTTCCACTCATCCACAATCAATTTTCGCTGCAAGCTAACTCTCATGAAAAATATTCTCCTTAAGTATTTAGCCTTTTTAGGGAGTAACTATCTACCTTTTTCATCAAATCACTCTAGTGCAGCAACCAAAATCCCACCAATAATTTCAGTAGCTCCTCCTAGGAGAAAATTATCACTTAATTGAAAAACTTCAGCAACCCCCATCAGGCCAAGTCTCATAGCACCTGAGAGAACACCCTCACGACCTCTTTGATGTATTTTCCATCCATGTTTCTCCAACTAATTGGCATGATGGCATTATGGAAACTTCATATTGCAAATCCATTAATATCCCATAAAAAAACAGTGCATCGACACAATTTTTCATCAAAAGGTTACATGAATCTAAGTAACCAGTTGGCCAACAGTCTTATGTATTCATGAAAAGATTTCATTCACAACCATGTGGATATTGTTTTGGAGGTAAAACCCCTCTGCGGATGGAGGCGATCCCTACTAGCCCATACCGGGTCTAGCAACAATCATTCACGCTATAGCGCAGGTTCCTAATTGCAAATAAACCAACTAGCGATGAAGGCTTACCTGGAGTCCAACGTTGTTGCTTGTAGAAGAGGTAGCACTCCCGTCCCTTAGCCCTGGCAGATCACAATCCCCATGATCTCTGTGATGGACACCTGCACATGCGAGAAGAAAAACAAACGCAAGCGTAAAACCCAGTAGATGCAACTATATGTCAGTCAGAAAGGACATAACTCATCATCATAAACAACAACAAGAGTGGAACCATAACCAATAGTCATTTATTATTAACCAATCAAAGGAAGAATACAACCATAGTTATGACGTTGAATTCTCCTTCGGGGTCGCCGGCGGAACACGTCTCAAAAATCACCGTCGGGGATGGGACAAACTTCTCTCTTCGGATCTTGTGATAGTCTCCTTGCTTGAATTTGGCCTTAGAGGGGGAATAATCGAGCTCTTGCGGCATAAGGCTCTTGAGAATTTGGGAACTTGAAGACTAGCTTGCAATGGAGATGGGAAAGCTTTATAGATGGAGGAAGGGGAGTTGGGATCCCTATAATCATGGGATTGGCCCTATCATCCAAGGAAGCTTCCATGAGAGGTGGCAAACCACTTCCTCTCTATGGAAATCCGTAGCCAAACCTCCCAACTCAAGATAGATAGCAGTCCAGGAATTTGTTAGGACGAAACTTCTGCCATTTATTTTTAAAAAACACTCCTTAAATTGGCTGGCGCGAGTGCGACTCTGGGACAGAGCGCCAATTGTCATGACCTCTTTGAAGGATTTTCCCCATTGGTGCGGGTAGTGAACTGGCCACCCACGCCAATGCAAAAAGGGCCATTTTTAGGGTTTTTCACAAGGAGATGTCTTCAGGGGGATGAAATTACATGTTCAGGGTAATGCCATGAAAGTATTTTCAAGTTATGTCACTGCTCACAGGTCACAAAATGAGCCCTCCAATGTGCGAGACGGGGATTGCAGGGACGATGACAAATTACTGTGTAACAATACATACGTGACTAGTTGTTTCACAAAAATGTAGACATCTGCATGACTGGTTCATTCACAACAATGTGAACATTCGTGTGACTAGTTCATTCACATCCACGTAAACATATGAGTGAATAGTTGACGAATATTAATTTGTATATATGTCATTAGTCAATAAATAGTCACACATATTTTCAAAAATCATTCTTTCACAATGTCGCATATATTTATGCCATTGATCCTCAAACATATGTGTGAACTCACATGATTATAAATTTACCCTCCACACAATTTTGCACAACCCTCAACAAATCATCCATGTGGATACGAGGGAATTTTTCCAAGTCACTAGCGCAAATTTTGTTGGTCTCTTTAAAAGGGTTGTTGGTGTACATGCACCTAGATTACCTTTAGTTCAACTCTAGAGATTGCATGCAATGTCTACTTGTTTTTAGCTAGTTAACTCGAGTGCTTACATGTGAAGTGCACTTGGCTTAGTTAGTTAACTCTAGTGCTTACATGTGGTGCATGTGCAAATTAGCAGAACATAAAGCACACTTAGCTTCAGTTAGATTTAATTATCCATAGTTATTGCATGTACAACTAAGCTCAACTTAATTTCTTTATCTATTGATTCTCAACCCAATATTGATGAATCAATTTCATTCTCAATTCTAATTGTTATTCTTTTTCAACTTGGCAAGTTTGTGCAATTATTCTTCAACTAGATCCATATTTGTGCTCTAATAATTTTACATGGTATCAGAGCTACAAGGGTTTGGAGAAGTTGCATGGACAACTTTTTTGCAGGTTTGAAGAGCATAGAATTGGAAATTGTTCGAAGATTTTATTTGTAGGTCCAAATATTAGAGAATTTGTCGCAATGGAGTTCTCATCTTCAATGATTCTGACGCCATATAATTACCATGAATGGAAGCCAATGGTTTTGCTTCATCTTAGGAGCAAAGGCTTGTACCAAATATTCATGGGAATTGAGACAGAACCAATCTCAGAGGATGAGAAGTCAGATTGGCTTAATAGATCTAACATGGCTTATGGAAGATTGTGTCTATCTGTGTCTCGTGATATTCTTTATGAGATCATAAATATTGAATCACCACATGAAATCTGGACTACATTGAAAAGATTATATGGTGATGAAAATGATCTAGAAAAACACCATTTGGAGGCAAAGAGATCGACTTATTATAGCAATCATGAAAGTGGTGAAGACTCAAAAAATGTGGAGAAATATTCTCAAGACAGTGTTGAACAAGAATATTTTGCTTCTTCTATTGTTAATTGACTTGTTGCAAATGAGAATTTTATCTTATCCAATAACGAAGACATTGCACATGAGGAAATATATTCCTCTACTAATGATGAAGACACTACTTTCAAAATCATAGAAGAGGACTTTGATTCCTCTACTATTGACACAGATTTGACGCGGTCTCAATTTAATGATGTCCCACATTCACTCCCAGTCGCAGAGCCATGCATGTCCATGCATGCATCTAAGGAGGCATTTATAGCACCATGTATGCACATGCATGCAACCACAAAGGCATCTCGAAGGCCACACATGCACATACATGCATACCTAGAGACAACCATTTTCATACATGCATATATGGTACATGAATTTGATCATCAAATGCATGACGAAGTTACAGGGAATCCATATTGGCATGCAACCATGTATAAGGAAATTCAGTCCTTGATCCAAAGATGGGAGTTGATACCTCTACTTCCAAAAATGAAGCTTATTCCTCCATATCCATGGTGGGATCATCGGTCTTCAGTACTATCCTAGTTCCGAGCAGACTGCTGATATCTTCACCAAGACTTTCACTGAGCAGAAGTTTCGATTCCTATGAAATCGCCTCGGGGTGACAGACACAGCTGCCTAGTAGTTGTATTTTCTCAACTTTTGCATTATATTTTGAGGGGGGGTTTTCTTCCCACTAGGTTTTCCCTCTTTCCTCTTTTCATGCATTGTATATGGGTACCTAAAATGGCCATGTTTTTGGGACTCATTCATTTTTCATCACACTCACCTAAGTTATGCTTAAGGGGGGGTGTTGGTGTACATGCACCTAGATTAGCTTTAGTTCAACTCTAGATATTGCATGCAATGTCTACTTGTTTTTAGCTAGTTAACTCGAGTGCTTACATGCGATGTGCACTTGGCTTGGTTAGTTAACTCTAGTGTTTACATGTGGTGCATGTGCACATTAGCAGAACATAAAGCACACTTAGCTTCAGTTAGCTTTAACTATCCATAGTTATTGCATGTACAACTAAGCTTAACTTAATTGCTTTATATATTTATTCTCAACCTAATATGGATGAATCAATTTCATTCTCAATTCTAATTGTTTTTCTTTTTCAACTTGGCAAGTTTATGAAATTATTCTTCAACTAGATCCATATTTGTGCTTTAATAATTTTACAAGGGCTCACACAACCCCCTTGGTTCCATTCACCTTTATACTACTATGGAAATTGGCAAGAGTGGGTCATGTGTACTCCGGTAGCTCTCACCACGTCAAAATTTGACCTCCAGAAGGCACTGTAACAATGCCACATGCTCATGGGATCCACTCCCAACTCTAATCCAACTTGTCGTAAGTACAAATGATGTGCCATTGTAGGGCCCACCCCTATTATACACCATTTCATCAATTTTCCTTACAAACGTTTTGGTCAAAAGATTTGTTTTTTAAGGAGTTTCCAACGATGGGATCAATAAATTATCCCTTATGTGCTAGTGTGTTCCATTTACTTTCTCAAAATTCACCCATAGGTCCCCAGCTTGACTATGAATTTACACAAGTGCGTCATAATACTATTTCAATCATTCATATGTTTACGTTATTGTCCATTTTTACAATCAAAGATTTCACTTGGGGTTTTTGGTTTCATGTGTGTATGACTTGACATTTAACTCATTCTAAATCTTCAAAGCACATTAAATAGGAGAAATATCTAACTTCAAAGGTATGCACTTCTTCAAAGTAACATCTTAGGTACTCCTTTCAATTTCTAGTACATACTCCTCAAGCCATCTCTAGGACCTCCTTTTTAGAAAAAACACGCGAGTCCACCACCCTACCTTCATGCATATGGTTGTGCCCAATTAATAGTTTTTCCATCCACATTGACTATCTGACAAAATATCACCCTTTGCATTACAAGCACCCATACTCCTTCATCCTCCACATCAAGAACCTGTTTTTTTGCAGTTTTTGAAAATCAATCTCGTGATTCTTTCTCACTGTATAATTGACACATCCCCTCAAGCTCTCAATTTATGATTTAGTTGATTATAATTAATGCACCACCACATTCACATTTTTCCTCTCATTCCCTCATCATTAGTAGACCATTTGTGTAATTAACCTTCATTCATTTATCCACACAAAAACCAACCAATGGGGTCCCCTCCCCTCTACATCATCCACCTTGCCCCATTAGGTGAGACATTATTTCACGAAGGAACTTATCATAATTTTTACACATTCAAATCCGATCCTTTTTCATTCATTGGCAATGTAAAAATATGTTTTAGGATACAACATTTTTTTCATCACCTCATTTTCACATTTTCTTGTTCACTTGGCAGCATTCATTGTCACCCTTGGTCAAAGAATTTACACTCAAATTTATCTATGCCTACCTAGTACCCCACATGGCTACCATTTTTTTTTCCAAATATAGTCATGATGATCCCTTATTCCCTATATCATTTTAGTTCTCAGCCTTTTTTTTGAGTACTTTTGGTCATCCTCCTAACTCCATATCATTTTTTATCCCATTATGTTTTAGTTGTAACCCTTTTCTCAAATCTCAGTGATGCTCCACACAAGAGAAATACATAGTTTCCACTTTTTCTCTATTGACCTCACACATCAATGGACAAATTTCATTTCATTATGGTTTAATATATGTTTTTTTAATAGGTTGGTTTACAAGGGTCCTCTTTCCTTGGTTTTTGGGTCTTCTTTCCTATAAACCTCAACTCACACAATCCAAGAATGAACTGATATCTTGGTTCTCATTACTCTTCACAATGATGAGCCCTATTTGGAACAAGAAGAGTCATAAATGCTCCTTTATTCCGTTGCCCCCCTTGTTGTTCGACTTCAACACTTGTTTACATCATTGTGGGTCTTACCTTAAATAGTTGCAATTTCAAGCTTTGGTCAAAGACCTCTAGACTTGAACAACATTTTCCAACCATTAGTTTGAACATTCCAATTCATGTCAAGCTATAGGGGGATGTTCTCCTCATAACCATATTTTAGTCTTATCGATTCCCTAAAGGGAAATGTAGATTTATGCTTCATCACAATATTAGCGATAATGCTTCGTTGCATATGCAACAAGAACTTTCAACTTCTTGACCCTTATTGTAATTCATTTTTTATTCTTTACTGAGCATAATACATATCTGCCTCATTTATATAAACCAAATAAAAATTTCCAAGAACGTGCGTTTTCAGCTGAGATCCTTCTCCTCCTTCCATCGAACATTTATTTCTCTATCTCTCTCTCTCAAATGGTTGGTCAATACAAGCAAGAAAATGATGGTGTATTTAAACTATGAATATACTATTGACCTCACACATCAAGGAGAAATTGTTATCACACAAAAATCACTCATAGAGCTATTGTTATAGGTGATTACCAAAAATGTCATTAATAAACCAAGACAAAGGCTATTCATGGAAATTAATCAATATCCTAGACAAAAGTGAAAAAACATTATAAAGTGAGTTTGTATTCATCCATGCAAAATCATAGCATGTTTTTACATGATTTACACAATTTTTGCTTCAATATCCATGTGAATACATAGGTAGCTATAATTCATTATAGTAATATTCCAAATTAGCGGTCAACTAATTGGAATATTACTTTTTGTTAATTTTTTCCTTTTGTAATGTTAACAGGAAATAAAGTGGGTAATGGGGGACACAAATAAACTATTAAGTCGGTTCACTCTCCTAAAGTACCAAGGAGTGAGGCCAGCCACACAAAGAATATAGCGTCCCAGTGGCAGCATAGGAGAGACAGCAGCGTAGTCATCGCAGTGATAGCGTGGGAGAGGTAGCAGCATAGTGGCTGTGCACTGATTGGTTGGCAGAGGTGGCAGGGAAGTTCAGTGGGGAATAATGGAATGTTGGGGCTCAACTAGGTAAAAGAGGATGAGAGTAACTCATACCTCATTCATTCATCCACTGATTTTTTTGCTTGATAGACTGAAAGCCCACCTGAATTGTTTAGCCGAGTCTGCGGTGTTGTTTAGCACAGAGATTTTCGAGCGGAGATCTCAACCTCATTATTGGGGGACTTTGAGTGCCCAATCAGGAGGGAAGTCACATCTAGTTTTGAGAGAGGAATCACAAACACACATTTAGTAATACGTAGTCCCTCTAGGACAACGCAAAGGCCACGCAGGTAGTAGGAAAATTACACAGTCCAGTGAGGAGCAGCACTTGGGAGAGAAGAAGAAAGAGCAGATCGCAGCCGAGAGTTTGAGAGGAGTTTAGGCATTTCCTAGCACGGTTCTTGGGCAAATTTCCAGTAGTTCATCTAGAAAACTAGAGTTGCCAGTAGAACAGTGTGCCAAGCCCTAAGGGGTGAATTTATGGGGCTAGGATCTTTGGAAATATTTTGTGGGTTTTTCTGGGTTTGTTGAGGAGAGTTCGGAGTCTAATTCCTGGAATTTTCGGAGCAGTAGAGAAGCCTCAACACATTGTCCCTTTTTAGCTAGCAACAGCAGTTTGAGCCAGGACAACATAGAGGAGGACCCACGCAGAGTAGCTGAGTGGAAGAGATTTCTGAGCAGGATTGAGGGGTTAATTCAGCCTGCCTTGTGCAGGCCAAGGTTCCATATTTCTAAGCACCCCCTTGTACCTTTTTCCGTCAAAGATTTAATAAAATGGCTTAGATGTTTTTGTCTCTGCCATGGTGTTTTTAATGGTTATTTATGTTTGTTGTAGTTTTAGTCTTTGCATGCTTTATATTACTGTCTGTTCTCAATTTGGGATATTACAATGGTATCAAAGCTCATATACTTGGCTCAGCCTGTGGAGCATGCAGTCTATGACACCAAAGGGTAGGAATAACATTACATATTGAAGGAAGTGGTACAAAATCAAGGAAAGGAGGCTTGAAATCATGCCAAACCAAGTAGACAACGTTTCAGAGGAAGAGGAGAAGGGAAAAGCACCAATGGTAAAGGAAAGAGATGATGGAAAGGAGTTTTCTAGCGTCCTTCTAAAGTCGATGCAGGATCTCATGAAGAGGATAGAGGAGATGAGGCATAATTTTTTCAGAGATAACAAGTAGCGATAAATTCCAAGGGAATTCCAAAACGGAGAGGGATCTGGCACTTCCCATCACCCACCTGAGCCTAACATTGCACAGCAGGTGGTGCCACCCACCCCACCACTCTCTACCATTCCCACATTCCTAGCTTTAGGAGTAGGAGCAGGTGGGCCACAAAAGTCGGAGGTGGCTCACTACGGTGAATACTTTGTGGAATATCATTATTATGGGTCAGATTTCAGAGATGCCCTCACCTTCAACGAGTCTCGTCAGTTGAATAACAACAATATACCATGAGGGCAGACCAAAGAAGGAGGGTACATGCAGGGCAATGACCTACAACGTACCATGGGCAAACTTTTCTTGCCTACTTTCAATGAGTCATCAAAATGTTCAGCCAAGGCTTGGGTGGAGAAGCTAGATATTTATTTCCATCTTAACCAGATGGCAGAGGTGGAGGCCATCAAGGTGGAAGTGTTGCATATTGAAGGGGAAGCCCATGACTGGTGGTTCCATGGGATGCCTACGCTGGGTCACTCAGGGGTGACAGCACATGATGAGTTCACCCGGAGGTTGATAGAAAGGTTTGATCCGAAAGACTCGGAGGAACATTTTGTTGAGCTAACCAAGCTCAAACAAACGGGGAACCCAGAAACCTACATTTTTGAGTTTCTGATGCTTTCAGCGATGGTTCCAAATTTTTCTGTTCCCAAGAGAGTATACATGTTCATTGACAGACTTACTGAACCCTTGTGTGGGCTAGTGAGGTTTACTCGGCCCACTAGTTAAGATTAGTTGTACATGCAATAACTATGGATAGTTAAAGCTAACTGAAGCTAAGTATGCTTTATTTTCTGCTAATTTTCACATGCACCACATGTAAGCACTAAATTTAACTAACTAAGCCAAGTGCACATCACATGTAAGAACTCGAGTTAACTAGCTAAAAACAAGTAGACATTGCATGCAATCTCTAGAGTTGAACTAAAGCCAATCTAGGTGCATGTACACCAACACCCCCCCTTAAGCATAACTTAGGTGAGTATGTTGAGGGGAAGAATAATGTGGTAGCATATGTGTTGTCCTAGAGACCTGCAACGTTGTCCTTGATGATAATTGATGCAGATTGGAAGGCCCAACTTTTGGTGGAGTACTCCAAAGACTAGTTTGCATGCGAGATACTAGATGGGAAGGTGACGGATGACCGGTACAGGGTGATAGATGTGGTCATCTATTATCATGACCAGATCTTCTTGATAGAAAACTCCCAGTAAGGGAGAATATTATGCATGCAGCCCATGACTCACCACTTTCAGGCCACCAGGGATTCACCAACACGTATAGGGCCATCAGGGAGAGGTTCTATTGGAAGGGCCTCAGGGAGGACGTACTATGGCATGTCTGAGAGTGCGTAGTTTTCTAGCGGAATAAGAGGGAGTTGAACCATCTGGCGGGTTTGCTACATCCACTTCCCATCCCGGAGGGGAAATGGGAAAGCATCTCCATGGACTTCATCATCGGATTTCCCATGGTGTAGGGCAAGGATTTCATTTTCATGGTGGTTTACCGATTGAAGAATTATGCTCACTTCTTCGCCATTTCATCTCAGTACACTGCTTCGCAAGTGACTGAGCTATTCTTCTGAGATATATTCAGACTCCATGGTCTTCCAAAGACCATATTCAGTGACAGGGACAACCGATTCATGGGAGGCTTTTGACAAGAGTTGTTTCGTTTGGTGGGCACATAGTTAACACCCAGCACCAGCTATCATCCACCAAAATTTGGGTAGACCGAGATAGTGAACAAGTGGTTGGAAGGCTACTTGAGGAACTATGTCACAGGGCAGAAAAAGGCTTGGCTATGATGGCTTCATTTGGGGGAGTACTGCAACATCACAAGATTCCACATGTCGATCGGTATGTCTCCATTTTGTGCTTTGTATAGTTATAATGCTCTAACTTTTGTTGATGTGATTTTGGGAGCTAGCAAGGCACCCAGGGACAAAGATTAGATCCAAGAGAGCCAAGACATACTCCAGGATCTCAAGGATAACTTAGCCATAGCTCAAAACCAACAGAATTTATACGTAGATAGAGGCCATGTGGAGAGGCAGTTCGAGGTAGTTGACTTGGTATACCTCCAACTTCAGCCTTACAAGAGATCCACATTGAAGCAGAAAGGAGCTGAAAAGCTCAAACCATGTTTCTATGGGCCCTACAGAGTGATCCGGAGGGTTGGAGAGGTGGCATATGAGATGGAATTTCCATCAGTGAGCCTAATTCGCAACATTTTCCATGTCTCGTGCCTGAAGAAAGCTTTGAGACAGCAGGTGACTGCAACCATGGAGCTTCTGCCTACTGATGATGAGCGGCATTTTGTGCTACAGCCTGAGGCCATCCTAGACACTCAGGAGAGACAGTTGAGAAGCAGGGTAGTCAAATAGTATCTGATCAGGTGGAGGAACCTTCCAAATGAGGATGCCACTTGGGAGGGGGAGAATATCCTATAGCATCCATCTCTTTCGTTGCTTGAGGACATGCAACATTTTAGCGAGGAGGACTGTAATATTCCAAATTAGTAGTCAGCTAATTGGAATATTAATTTTTGTCAAATTTTTCCTTTTTTCTAATGTTAACATGAAATAAAGTGGGTAAGGGGGCCCAAAAATAAACTATTAAGTCAGTTCACTCTCCTGAAGTCCCAAGGACAAAGATTAGAGCTGGATTAGGGCCAGTGAGGTCAGCCACACAAAAAATACAGTGTCCCAGTGGTAGCGTGGGAGAGGTAGCAGCATAAGCAGCGCAATGATAGTGTGGGAGAGGCAACAACGCAGTGATTGGTTAGCAGAGGTGGCAGGGCAGTCCATTGGGGCCCATGGGAACATTGGGGCTCAAATAGGTAAAATAGGATGAGAGTAGCTCATTCATCATTCATTCATCCACTGATTTTTCTGTCTGATAGACTAAAAACATGCCTGAGATTTTTAGCCGAGTCTGTCGAGTTGTTTAGCACAAAGATTTATGAGCGGAGATATCAACCTCATCCTCGGGGGACTTTGAGTGCCTTCTCAGGAGAGGAGTCACATCCAGTTTTGAGAGAGGAATCACAGACACACATTCAAGCATACGCAGTCCCTCCAGGACAACACAGAGGCCAAGCAGGTAGCAGGAGAATTATGCAGTCCTATGAGGAGCATCACTTGGGAGAGAAGAAGAAAGAGCATATTGCAGACGAGAGTTCGAGAGGATTTTATCCACTTCCTTGAAGATTTATTGGGCATATTTCTAGTAGCTTCTTCTAGCAATTCAGCCAGAAAACCAGAGTGCCCAGCGGAACAACGTGTCAAGCCCAAAGGGGTGAATTTCCTGGGTCAGGATCTCTAGAAACCCTTCGCGGGTTTTTCTAGGTTTGTTGAGGAGAGTCTAGAGTCTAATTCCTCAAATTTTCTGATCAGTAGAGAAGCCTCAACACATTGACCCTTTTCAGCCAGCATCATTAGTTTTAGCCAGGACAATGTAGAGGAGGAGCCACGGATAGCAGTAGAGTAGCAGAGATTTTTGAGCAGGATTAAGGGGTTATTTTAGCCTGCCTTGTGCAAACCAAGGTGCCATCTTTCTAAGCACCTCCATGTACCTTTTTCCATCAGAGATTTAATAAAATGGCTCAGATGTTTTTGGCTCTACCATGGTGTTTATAATGGTTATTTCTGTTTGTTGTAGTTTTAGGCTTTGCATGCTTTATATTACCGTATGTTCCCAATTTTGGATATTACATTTATTGAATGGAATAGGAAATGAGGAATATCCCATCAAAAGGTAAATACCAAGTGCAAGTTAGACCAGTTTAGAGCTCTAATACATTAATGATAAGTACTTTTAAAACTTGATAATCCTCTCATGCCCCTTTCATGCATGGGAAACTACAATTGACTTAAGCACCATTTTCACTTTGAACTATTTTTAAGGAAGTTTGCAAAAAAACTACAAATAATAATCATGAATAGGAATTTGAAATAAAGAATTTGAATGCAAGGTTATGTTGTCCAAGTTTCAAGAGAATCCTCAAGATTTTGAAAACCATTTTGGTAATATTTCTTCCCTTCAAAGAATCATTTCACTGTTGCAGAAGCTTGCCACCTTCTTGTAGTGAGAGAGAACAATCCAATTAACTTCAGCTAAAAACCTCCCTTTGGAGGGCTTACAGGGGACTAACAAATTCCATCAAAATATTCATTGGTGTCACATTCAAGACCCATTAACATTCCCCATTGGAGATAAAAGTATTTTCCTCCACATTGTTTCTTGTTTTATTCTTATTTATGTTTATTTCTTGTTTCTAATCTTATGTGTGATTACTTCTTTTTCTTTGCTAATAAAATCTTTTTTCCATTAAATTCATTACTAATTAATTGCTATTATGTTGTAGTTTAGCAACCATATTCTACAACAAAGTTAATTTGGTTCCCCTTCTTAACCAAAATAACATTTCAAGGTTTTCTTGATTAATTTTATTCAATAGAAAATCGTTTGAGTCAACAAGGTAAACCATTGGTCTTGATAATGGAATTTGATCCCTTCAAGAGAATTGAACCCACAATCTCTATAATTTTGAGCGAGATGGAGCATATAGATCATGGCCTCTTCAACTAATCTTCAAAACTAAATTCTTAGTAATAATATTAAATATTTATAAAAAAATAAAAATAAAAATAAAAATAAAAAGTATAAATACCATCTAAGATGAAATTTTTTTTTTCATATATAATTTTATTAGTCTAATGAATCATAAGAAAATTCATTCCTGCAAAATCTCAATAACAATTCTCAAATAATCATATAAATGTTAATAAATCATTTTAGATATGATTTCTAGACCAGTTGGTTTGTGTAAGGTTTAGTCCCCACCAAGTCTCAAGTTCAAATCTCATGAGGAGGGGTCGAGGATAAAAGCCACATTTGGGGGGATTAAACTATCCCAAAGGGCATCCAAGATAGACCAAGATTCATACAATCATAATGGTGGCATCTCATAAGTCGGTAGATCATTCTTCTATCCAACATTGATGTTGGCCTTAAAAAAAAGTTACTGATCAAACGAGAAGTGTAACCTCAAAATGAGAACTCTAGCCTAGAAACATGGAAAAACAACCCAATATCGAAAAGTGTGTATACTAGAATGATGTTTTTTTAGGGTAAACTTTCAACATTTTTTAAAAATGGCAATAAAAACCAATTTTGTTTGTGAAAAAAAAAAATGAAAAACACCCTGAGAACAAAAAGTGTTAATGCCAGAACAACATATTTTTTCGGGGTACAATGTCAACATTTTTTAGCAATGACATTAAAGATAAAATATTAGGACTTCGAAAAAACTTAAAATTTCAACAATTTTTGGGGATGACATTAAATATGAAATATCACATGTCTGAAAAGCCTTAAAATTCCAAAAAATTTCATCTATGTCGTTAAATATGAAATATCATGACTAGAAAAAAAACCTTAAAATTCTAATTGTTTTCAACCACAGCATTAAAGATAAAATATCATAACTCATAAAAACCTTTAATTTTTGGCAATATTTCAACCATGGAATTAAAAACCTTAAGTTTTCTACATATTTCAACCATAACATTATGGAAAAATTATATGACTAAAAAAATCTTTAAAAATGAACACCTAAATGAAAGAATCCTTATTCCAAGGGCAATATTTATTTTAAAGGCTAAAAGTATAGCTCTTTTCAAATCTTATTCTAAGACAACTTATCTCATTGCAACAAAAACCTAAAAATCAACCATCAAAATGAAGTATCCCCTTTTAATGAGACATTAAAATTGCAACATTTTTTTAACTATGATATATAAAATGATAACAATAAATAATATTATGGAAATATCATTGTATAATTTAAAAAATCAACATTAATTTATAATATTTTTTACTTTTAATCAGAATATCAATACTCGTAGATTGAATGAAACATAAATTATTTATCTAAGTTATTGTTGCATTTTGGATATTCTAAACAATTGAATTCTTTATAATTAAAACATACAATCCAAAAAACATAGAAATGACTCATAACTTCATGTAAGATCACATGGAAGTTAAAATATTTATTTCAAGTTACCATGCAAACGTCATTTACATAAAATGTCTTAGCCAATTATTCAAAATCACTCATAGGTTCTGGCACACCATCATAATCTATAGCATATTCAGATGAATGACTGGATGCAGATGAAGATGACCCATATGATTCTCTTACGTCAACTAGTGCCCATTTGAGACAAAATGCATTCCCACTATTGCAAGTTTCAAAAGTCTTATGGATCTACGATTGGGTTCAGTAGACTCTCATCTTAACATTGTTTCTTCTGGTAGCAACCTCTTCATAATCTCTATGGTCCTGAAGTGAAGAATTCCTCTCTTTGTTAAATTGAATTCATAAACAAGTATGTCAACATTCTCCAATTTTAAGAGGTTTGTGTGGCGACGATTTATATTTGTACACTTTCTTTTTCTCTTTATTCCAATTTTTTTATCAACTACCATCTTTGGCTTGTACACACCATTGAATTTGTGTGTATTTGTGGCATACCAAAGTACTGCAATAGTTGTAACATTTTCATTTTCTTTAATTACCATTATAACCTTGGTAACCTAGAATGCATAGCCATGTGGATGTCCATTTGCTAACATTATGATAGTGCAACCCTCCTTAACATCTTGCACAAAACCCCGTAAAGGTATTCCATGGCTTTACATTGTGCACGTGATATTCTAGAACCAATATACATTTCTCTTTCCTCTACCTATCAATAATTAATAAAACCTTGAGATTGTTGTTGTTCAGCAATTTTTCTTTTCTCGTGTTCATTTGGCATATTTTGTGTCCAAATAAATGGAGACTTAAAAAGTATATCTCCATTTCTTAACCTTGAAATGATATCACTTTGATTATTGAAAAAGTAATCTCACCAAACTGAATCAGTAACATCAAAGTACTCATATGTATCTCTAATAGATTTTTTAGATTATTCAAAGCTTTCAAAATAATTTATATCTCTCTTATGCCTTCATGCATTATGGATTCCAGCAATTGATTGTAATAACAATATATTTGATGCAAATATTGGAGAATCTTGAATAAAATTCAAAATTGCTAAACCTAATAACAACCCCCATTATGTTGCAGTTGAATACTTCTTGCCCCATATAAGTGTTTTCCCATCAATTTTTTTGATACTAAATTGATGTTGGAAGCTAATGTCATTAAGTAGTTCAATGCATTTCTCCTCACCATTTGATCCCAAAATAAACCTTTGCATGTCAATAGTTTCTTCCAACATGTGAAAAATAAGCTCTCGAATGTATGATTTCTTAATACATTCAATTAATGATGGTAAGCTCCCAACATCCTTCCTCCTCAATTTTATTGAAAAATGAATGAAAATCTAATCAATATGATCATGAGTGTGTCCAACAAGAAGGAAACCAGCATTTACCTTTTGAAAAATCCCCAATTCAACAAACATGTTTAGATATCAAAAAACAATTTTAATTTTGTTTTCATAACTAGTGTTGTCTAATTACAGATACAAAACTTTAGGAAGATTACCAAACTAATTAGAAAGCAAATCCTGAATTATGTTTATGGTCATATTTGCATCATTATAAATATATGGAGTTGTGAGGTAAACTTTTGGCCACATTTTCCCATTAAAGACCATAGAACCGACCAAGTGAAACTGAATAAAAATTTTCTCCTATAAAATTTGTGGTGTACAGACAAAATGTGTTAGAAGTATTTTCTTTTAGTCCATACCATCAATTATCAAACCCAAATATTTATTTGGATTATCATAACACATATTTTTATGCTTATACAACGTTTTCCTTCCACTTATTTGTTGATTGTAATGCTCTTGAAGTGCTTTGACAATGGAATTTGCACATAACATAAAAGAAACCTATTAATAAATACATTTTCATAGTTGATAACTATTCATTTTTTTAAAATAATGCTATGAATGCATACATCTTTATGTTCCTTGAAATTTATCCCTTTTGTATTTAAGAGAAGCACATGTATTGCAAACCCCATCATTATCTTCTTAGGAATACATACATTGTTGAATTATCTCCTCCATATGCTCATAAAATATGGATATGTAATAAAATTACCACCTCCTTCAACACCTTCTGCATATTTTTTGTATAAGTTGTATATTTCTCATCTTGAGAAATTATCTGGAATATGTATTGTGTCTTTATTTGGCATACACTGTCCATGCTTTGAAAATAATTCTTGCATCCATGACATTGTAGTATTTGTTAATGGCCCAAACTCTCGTCTATTATGTACTTCTAAATAAAATGTGGTATTTTTTTCCAATATTCCTTGGATTCTTGATAGCTAAAATTACCAATTGAATGAAACATTTTGAAATTATTTCTACATAGAAACAAAATCCCATTATGATAATCATAACCTACCAATGTAGATTGTATGCACCCCACTAAATATGAATTTTTCATGCTTTTTTTCATTGACAAACGTCTCTTCCTTTTCTCCACTGCAAACTTGAAATTCATATGTTTCAAGCAATCCTTTTGACAACATTCACTTGAAATCAAATCACTGATAGAAATTTTTCTCATGAGATATTATGTAATATCCTTTGTATAACTAGAATACCTTAGATTTATATGAAAAGGTATACTCCTACTCCTAGATACAATATTTGCTTGCAATGTCTCCATCATTTCATTATCCTCTCTATAAGAATTTTCATCATCATTATGAAGTATATTATCATCACTATGATCCTTCTAAACATAGTTATTAAATTCATCACCATCATTGCTTGGAAAATATTCATAACCATCCTCACTTGCAGGATATTCTTCACTACCATCATCTTTGCTTTTGAAATCCTCACCTAGAGGAAATTCTTCACCATCTTCATCCATACTTTTGAAATCCACGCTTGGAGGAAATTATTCACCATCCTCATCTCTTCCATTTAAATCCTCACTCGAAGGAACTCCTTCACCATAATCGCTAATGCTTTTGTAATCCTCTCTAGGAGGAAATCCATCATCATCATTGGTGCTTTTGAAATATTTACTCGGAGGGAATTCCTCACCATCCTCATTTCTTCTGTTGAAATCCTCAATCAGAGTAAATCCTTCACCATCATCAATTGTGCTTTTGTAATCCTCTCTCGGAATAAATCAATTATCATCAACTGTTCTTTTGAAATTCTCGCTCGATGGAAATTATTCACCATCATCATTTCTTCCATTGAAATCCTTGCTCACGAGAAATCATTCATAGTCATCATCTGTGCTTTTGAAATCCTTGCTTGGAGGAAATTCACCATCATTGTTTATGCCTTAATCCATATTTGAAGGAAATCCTTCACCATCCTCATTTGTGATTTTTAAATCCTCACTCGGGTGAAATCCATCATCATCATCGGTGCTTTTGAAATCTTTGCTCAAAGGAAATTTTTCACCATCCTCATTTCTTTTGTTCAAATCCTCACTCAGAAGAAATCCTTCACCGTCATCATATTTACTTTTGTAATCCTTGGTCAGAGGAAATCCATCATCATCATCGTTGATTTTGAAATCCTCGCTTGGAGGAAATTCATCATCATTGATTGCTCCTTTAAAATTGTTGCTTGAAAAAAATCCGTCACTATCCTCATATGTGCTTTTAACATGCCCGCTTGGAGGAAATTCATCATCATCGTTTATGCCTTTCAAATCATTGGTTGGAGGAAATACTTCACCATCCTTATATGTGCTTTTGAAATATTTTCTTGGAGGAAATTCATTATCACCATGAGTGCCTCTGAAATCCCAACTTAGAGAAAATGCATTATCTACATCTATACCTCTAAAATTATCATTTGCAGGAAATTCTTCATCCTCCCCTTCATCTATGGTGCTCTCATAATCCTTAAGATTAGGACTAAGTGGAAAATTTGACTCTCTATTCATAGTAAAATTATCATTTGCAGGAAATTATGCATCCTCCCCTTCATCAGTGGTGCTCTCATAATCCTTAAGATTAGGACTAAGTGGAAAATTTGACTCTCTCTTCATAGTAAAATTATCATTTGCAAGAATTCTTCATCATCCCCTTCGTCGGTGGCGCTCTCATAATCCTTAGGATTATGTCTAAGTGGAAAATTTGACTCTTTATTCATAGTAAAATTATCATTTGGAGGAAATTATTCATCTTCCCCTTCGTTATTGATGCTCTCATAATCCTTATGATTAGGACTAAGTGGAAAAATTGACTCCCTATTCATAGTACAATAATTCATGTTATATGCATCAATATGAATAGAGTTGTTAGGTGAGGAAGATGTTGACGCTGCAAAAAAAACAAAAACAAAAACAAACAAAAAAATCACTATTACAAGAATCCACGACTTTTCACACAAGATGTTGAATGATATAAATTCCCTCTCTCCCAATGACAATTTATAGCTTAGAGCATGAAAATTTCCCTCAAATGGTTTCCCCACAAAAAATTTCGATGAAGTTTCCCTCCAAAATTTCCCTCTAAAATTTATTTAGAAACATTCTACTAAAGTTTTGTCTTGAAAATTCTGACCATACTTTCTATTCAAATTTCCCTTTAATGCATTCCTTGGAAAATAAAATAAATATTTTACTTATATTATTCAAAATTAACTAGGTAATTATAATTTATATTTTATTTTTTATCCCACATTTAATAAAAGTTAATCTAAACCTACAATATTAACTATATATTAATTTTTCTTATTTTTATTTTTAATCTCACATTTAAGAAACATTAAAGTAATCCCACAATCTTCACTATCTAATAACTTTCATTGTTTTTATTCCTTACATCACATCAAGTCTTTTGGAGAATTCGTTAAAAAGCTTGGAGCAATTTTGCAAAGGAGTTACATTGTCATCGAGAAGACATGTTACATTGTCATCGAGAAGACATTTAACACGATATTTTCGCATTTCAAAGATTATTTTTCCTTCTATTTTGACAAATTAAAGAGGAATTTGGGGAAAATAAGTTGTTTAATTGTTTTTATGCTAAAAAACTTTTTTTTTTCTTTTTTTTGGGAATTTTTTTTTAATATCATATTTTAGGGGGAAAACCACATAAAAATATTACATTTCTTAGTTTTTTATAGGGAAAATTTCCAAAAAAACTCATATTTGTAGGATTTTTAGGAGAAAAATAAGAAAAATCATATTTTTTAGGGATTGTTCAGTTTTTTTTATTTTACATTTTTTTACTCTTCCGAGGAGCCAACTCAATTAGTTAATTCGAAATTTATGAAATCATTGAAACAATGCATACCCATATTCAAATCCCCTTGAGGTGACCGATATATATATATATATATATATATATATATATATATATATATATATATATATATATATATATATATATATATATCGGTCACCTCAAGGGGATTTGAAAAAAAAATTGTTTTTTTGAAAATTAAAAACCAAAAAAATAAAAATTAGAATATAAAATATAAAGTAATTAAAATTTTTAGATTTGAAATTCAAAAAAATAAAATTAAAAAAACAACAATTTAAAATAAAAATAATAATAATTCAAAAAAAAAAAAAATTCAAAATTCAAAAAAAAACAATAAAAATTTTGAAATTCAAAAATTAAAAAAAATAAATAAATAAAATAAAAAACTTATTTTTTTACTACCGCCTTTCGGCCTCGATTGGGACAAGGGCCAATTCCCATAATCAACCCTCCACTCAGCTAGAGGCCGAAAGGTTCCAGGCAGCACAACTTTTTAAAATTTTCTTTATTTAAAAAAAAAATTATTGTTTTTATTTGTAATTTTTCATTTTTAAAATTAAATTTAATTGTTTATTTAATAATATTTTTATATTTTTATATTTGTTTATGTTGTTTTTTTTCAACATTAAAAGTTTTTTTAGTTAAATTAATTTTTAAATTTTGTTTTGTTTTGGTTTTTTGTTTGTCTAATTAAGATAGGTGTTTTTTGAAATTTTTTGTTTAAAATTTTATTATTTAATGTTTTAAAATTTTATTATTTTATGTTTTAAAAATTAAATTTATAGTTTTTTTTTTTTTTTTTTTTTTTTTTTTTTTTTTTTTTTTTTTTTTTTTTTTTAATTTTTATTTGCATGGATGTTTTTTATATTATTATTATAGTTTTATGTTTTTGTATTTAAATTTTTGTTTTTATTTTATTTTATTTTTACGTTATATTTATTTTTTGTTTACATTTTTTTGGACGTTATAATGTTTTTATTGTTAATTTTACTTTAAAAAAAAAAATTTACTAACATAATTAACTTTTTTAAAATTCATGGTGTAAAGAATTTTTATTTAATTTTTAATATAACAATAATTAAATTTCTTATTGTAAAAATTAATGTGTAGATTCTAAAGTGCTCATGAAATTTGTTAAATGACAAGACAACAAGCTACTCTATTGATCTGCGGAAGCTAATTCACGATCAAGAACACATATCATTAACATGCAAAGGAAACATCACACATGCACAGAGATTTATCTAGGGGAAAACATCTGCTCAAAACCCCTTACTATATGTATGGCATTAATCAAAGAATAGAGATGAAATACATTGTTTGCTCAAGCCTGAGCACAACCTACAAGTGTATAGTCTATCTCTCTTCCTGACTGACTGAACTTGGCCAAAACTTAGCCAATTTTTCAAGCCTCTAATCTCTTATTTCCTTGTGTTTTTCCTTGAGTAATTAGCCCCTATTAAATAGGATTTTTCCCTCATCTAAATTGTGCAATTCCTTTAGGTCCTTCCTTTGACTGCATGCACCATGTGTACACATTAGAATATGCTACAATTGATAGTACACTACCTTTGAATCTCCATATCAACTATGTAATTTGTATTCTCCGCATGCATGAGATAATTTAAGCTAATTGATTAGTTATATGGATGATCACTAAGTGTGATTGAACTTCCACTTCCACAACTTGACCTTCCACTAGTTCCTCCAACAGTTGGAACTAGTTTAACTGACTGTAACTCAATTTAAATGAATTAAATTACTACAACTGATATTAACTCAACCTAGGCTCCTAAAATTTAGGGACCCACTACACACAAATGAACTTCATGCCCTTAACTCAAATTAACTGAACTAGAATCCTATTTTTTAGGAATCTACTCAAGTAAATTGAACTTGAACTCATTAACTCGAATTGAGTGTTTTCAATTGAGTGACAAGAGCCATGTCACCTAGTTAACTCCTCCAAGTTGTTTGTTGATGTGAAATTTCGAATTTCCTCAATTTTAATTAAGGAAAAATCAAAATTGAGACTTTCTTGTTGCATTTTCAACACTCCCTCTCAACAAGAAAGGGATTATAAACCACCCCTATCATGCATATGTGGAATGTGTTGCATGTAACACCTTTCACTATTGTTGTTTTTACTATAACATCTGCAACCGAGAAGCATCCAAAAAAAACAAACTGAATCAATTGTCTCTGCAACTGTTTATTGGGAAAGTTGTGTTGTTGCTAACTCTGATACTGAGGCTCTTGCTCTGTTTTCAACACTCCTTTGCACTCCTCAGTATTTGAATAGCATTGATCCTCCCGTTGTTGAACACTATGGGCCCCTGTAGCAAGGTAATGATCCATGAGGAGAACACCTCAGTGGACCCTTCCCAAATTTCTAGAATTCTAGAACTAAGGATCTACATCGCCCTACCTCACTCCAAGAGGTATATGTATAAAATCTACGTAGATTCAAACTGATATTTGTAATATGATAAAATAAAATACTTGAATCTACTCTACAAATTGCGGAAACCAATTACGATCATATAATCACATGAACAAGAAAGAGAAAGAATTTCAATTGCACAACACAAAGATGTATATGGGGAAAGCCTAAGCTAAAAAACCCGCTATTTGTATATTTCGTAAGTCAAAGAATAGTGAGAACAATACAATTCTTCTCTCATGCTTGAGAGCTCTCTTCACTATCTCGATCTATCTCACTACTTCCTAGGCTGACTCTGGCCAATACTTAGCCAATTTCCTATCGTTCCAAGCTCCTACTTCTGTGTGAAATTCAATGAGGAATTAGGCCCTTATTTAATGAGGAAATTCCCTAATAATAGTTGTGCAATACATCAAGGCTCTTCCTCTGACTCCATGCACCATTTGTACAATTGGATGATTATACAACTGATAGTACACTTCCCTTTAACTCCAATCTCAACTGGGTCTTTCTCAAAACTGACATGCATGATTTATTTATGAGTGAATTATCAGTTATGTCATTGATCATTGCATGTGAACTAAATCCAATTTAATTCAGTTGACCTCTCACTAGTTCCTCCATCAGTTAGAACTAGTTAAACTGATTTAACTCAAATAAATTAAGTTAATTATTTACAACTCAAAATAAACTGTAACTGAACCCCCTAAAACTTTGAGAACACTCTACATGCCTCCCATTAGACTCTCAACTTGAATTAACTGAACTAACTAAGTCTTCCTGACTTAGTTAACTCATACAAGTTGTCATATGATGTGGAATTATAATTTACTTCTAATTTAATTAAGGGGAGATTAAATTAGAAGCCTCTTCTTGTTACCATTTTAAACACTCTCTCTCAACAAGAAAGGAATTCAACTCTATCCCGATCTAGTACCTTAGGAATTTTTTGCATGCAACACTTCTCTCTATTTTTGTTGCTATTGCAACATATTAAACTGAAAAGAATATGAAGTGAATCAACTATGATCAGTACGATGCATCTGTCACTAGAGTCTCTGACTACTACTAGCTACTGCATTGTCTACTGAAAATTTTATGTTGCTACTAACTATGCATTGTTGCGCTCCCTAGTATCTAATTGTTTCTAGCCTCTGCATCTGTCACTCTTACATCTGACTGCATCAACCACCATTGATCCATCATTCTACTATGTACTATGGGCCCCCGTAGCAAGGTAATGATGCATGAGACAAAACATCTCAATGGACCTTGCCCAAATTTCTGCACCCTTGAGACTATTACTTCACATCACCCCACCTCTCTCCTGGTGGTATGGCTGCATGTACTCATTTTTCCCACTTGGCTCAAACTCTCCTCCTACTGGAGGTCTCTAACTGATCATCATCCTTGTGGTCATCCCAACTGTCAACTAGTTGAGGCTTCCTCTTGAGAGCTAAATCATGCACCCTCTCAACCACAAAATCTCTAATCCCTTCCTTGTTCCTCAAGGTTGTGCATGCATCTTCCTCTAATGTGTAGAGGCTCTCAACCCTGACACCAAATTTCTTGATTTTACATGAAGCGAGATGCTTGAGGTATGTCTTCCCATCTTTGAAGACTATCTGATACCCATTGTCTTCAATTCTCAATTTCTTCATCAGTTCAAGTTTCTTGGCTTCATTTTTATTACCGAATATCTCATTGAAAGTATTCCACATAACAAAGGGAGTCTCTTTTCCATGTAGTTTCAAGACTATGTGGTCTCTCACACCCTCCAAGATGATCCTCTTGAATCTTGCTACACACTTCTTCCACTCTGCTAGATCTTTAGCATCAGATGTTGGAGGCTTCGGTATCTCATGATCTATGAATTCCTTCAGCTGATTATCTTCCATCACTGACTCCATCCTATCCTTCCAAGTAATATAATTTGAGCTACCCTCATAGGTATATTCAAGTCTCAATCCATAGAAATACATTCTGCTAGATCTAAAGAATGATACTGCAAATTTGATTCACCTGCAAGGACAACTTTGAATTCTTCTCTTCTATTGTGATTTCTGCTTTGATACCATGTAGAAAATCCACGTCAATTCAAACTGGTATTTTTAATATGCTAAAAAAAATACTTGAATTTAATCTACAAATTATGGAAACCAATTATGATCGCATAATCACATGAACAAGAAAGATAAAGAGTTTCAATCGCACAACACAAATATTTATCTGGGGAAACCCTTAGCTAAAAAACCCATTACTTTTATATTGCATAAGTCAAATAATATGAGAAAAATGAAATGCTTCTCTCAGGATTGAGAGCTCTCTGTGCTATCTTTGTTTATCTCACTGCTTCCTAGGCTGACTCTGGCCAATACTTAGCCAATTTCCTAGCCTTCCAAGCTCCTACTTTCTTGTGAAGTTTAATGAGGAACTAGACCCCTATTTAATGAGGAAATTCTCTAATAATAGTTGCGTGGTACATCAACTCTCTTCATATGACTCCATGCACCATCTATACAATTAGATGATTAGACAACTGATAGTACACTTCCCTTTAACTCCAATATCAACTGGGTCTTTCTCAGAACTGACATGCATGAGTTATTTATGAGTGAATTATCAATTATTTGATTTATCACTTCATGTGAATTAAATCCAATTTAATTCACTTGACCTCTCACTAGTTTTTCCATCAGTTAGAACTAGTTAAACTTATTTAACTCAAATAAATAAGTTAATTAATTAAAACTCATAAGAAATTGTAAATTGACCCCTTAAAACTTTGAGAACACTCTACATGCCTCCCATTAGACTCTCAACTCGAATTAATTGAACTAACTAAGTCTTCTTGATGTAATTAGCTCGTACAAGTTGTCATGTGATGTGGAATTACAATTTACTTCTAATTTAATTAAGGGAAAATTAAATTAGAAGCCTCTTCTTGTTGCCATTTTCAACAGTATAGCTGCATGCATGCCGAAATTTGATCTACTCATATTTTTGCTACTATTGCTATGTTTTTTATTTCATATTGTTGCTACAACTACTACAATAATGAGTTTGATCTCCCCATATCCTAAATTAATAGCTTCCATAGGGCTACTCCCTCTAACTCTCGATCTCCTTGTGAGAAATATCTCTTCCCCTCAATCTTCCAATATAAATTATCACAAGTCCTTTTTTTTTCACTAAACATTGGCTCGTTTATATTCCCACTAGCAGCCTTCTAGATCCATTAAGAAGTATGCACATAAGGTCTTCTGGATTTTCCCTGAACTAGGGCTCCATCAACTCTGCCTCCTAGCAACTCATTAGTTCTTCAATGATCATTGCACATGAGGAATTTAATGATTGGTTCTAATGTGAATCATGCTTTGATACCATGTAGAAATTAATGTGTAGATCCTAAAATGCTCATGAAATTTGCTAAATCACAAAACTAGAAGCTACTCTACTGATATGCGGAAGCTAATTCATGATTGAGAACACATACCATTAACATGAAAAAGGAAACATCACACATGCACAAATATTTATCTAGGGGAAAGAAACTACTCAAAACCCCTTATTATATGTATTGCAGTAATTAAAAAATAGAGATGAAATACAATGTTTGCTCAAGCATGAGCACAACCTGCAAGTGTAAAGTCTATCTCGTTGCCTGACTGACTGAACCTAAACAACGCTTAGCCAATTTTTCAAGCCTCCAAGCTCCTATTTCCTTGTGTTTTTCCTTTAGGAATTAGCCCCTATGAAATAGAAATCTCCCTCATCTGGATTGTGTAATTCCTTTAGGTCATTTCTCTGAATGCATGCACTATATGTACACATTGGAATATGCTACAACGGAAATTACACTGCCTTGGAATCTCCATCTCCATTGGGTAACTCGAACACTGCATGCATGAGCTAATCTAGGTTGATTGATTAGTTATCTGGATGATCATTGAGTGTGATTGAAGTTCCACTTCCACAACTTGACCTTCCAATAGTTCCTCCAACATTTGGAACTATTTTAACTGACCATAACTCAATTTAACTAACTTAAATTGCTAACAACTAAAATTAACTCAACCTAGGCTCCTAAAATTTAGGAACCCACTGCACACAGTTGAACTTCATGCCCCTAACTCGAATTAACTAAGCTATACTCTTGTTTTAGGAATCAACTCTTGTAAATTGAACTTGAACTCATTAACTCAAATTTAGTGTTCTTAACTAACTGACAAGAGCCATGTCACCTTAGTTAACTCCTCTAAGTTGTCTGCTGATGTGGAATTTTGAAATTCCTCAATTTTGATTAAGGCAAAATCAAATTTGAGACTTTCATGTTTCATTGTCAACACCTATGATAATAAAATACAAGCTTATATTTTTAAATTTTTTTATTAGGAAAATGGCATCAAAGAAGGTATTTGTGAATGTTTCTGGAACAAGAGTCACAATTACAACATCTAAAGTTGCAATTGGACCCTATATGAATATTGTAGAATGAAACTAAATTGAGATACATGGTAAAATTCAAGCAATTTTCTTCTCATAACTATTGAAGATTATTTTAGAATGGAATATGGCACAAGAAATAAATAAAACAAAATTTACATGGCATGTTAAAGATAGAGAAAGAAACAAAGGTGTACAAATATATTTATATTGTGGTATGATTAACTATGGTGAAAATTATGAGGTCATGGGAAAAGTATGAGACATATGTTTGGTGTTGAATACAGATATCGTTTATATTCTTGCAAAATTGCCCAAGATGCGTGATAAGATTAGATATCGCCTCTTAAAGATAAAGTATGACACGGATGAACATTATAAAAATATGTGTGAAGAAATCGCAACTAACATTGCAAATAATATTGTAATTTTGTCTCTTATGCATTATTGTAAGTATCATTATATTTTTTATAACTTATTAATCATTGAAATATTATATTTTGTTTCACAGGATGTTTCTAAGAGTATTTCAATTATTTTGGAGGGAATTTATTATATAGATCCAAATATTATGAATGGGATCAAGAGTTTCCACACAGAGATAGAAGAAGATATGAGAAAAAAGAAAAAAATAATAGTTCATGAAACTAAAAGAGTACATACAAGGGATCAGCAAAGAATGGCTAAAGTGAATCAATATAGTAAAGTTATACATGATATTTTTGAATATTTGGAATTTAAAGCTGAAGAATATATTTCCATTAGCAACAATGAGATTAGAATTGTTGTTGAAAAGGAGAAAAACTATAAAAGACAAAAAATAAGAATTCCTACGAATGTTTCTCTTCCAGTTGGTGATGAGGAGATTGCTTATTTAGAATAAAATATGTTAACCGATAAGAGAAATAAATCAAACGTTGATCATTTTGAAAAAATCATGGGCACCAGTGAAGATCATTGTGAAAGCTCTAAAGGGAGCAAGGGAATCATAAAACTAGGTGTTGATTTAGAGGATGGCATTATTCAAACAAAATAAAATGTCATTCGAAATCAGTTGACGAAGAAAAACTTAATTGATGGCGTCCATACATTTCAGCTTAATTTCATCCAATTCTATAAGCCAAATGAAGGACAAACTAAATATTAAATTAGAAATACACACTGTATACATGTTCATAACTTGAAAAAATTGATTAGGTATAATCCATATGCACGTGTGGTTGATTATGTGGTTTTTATTTATCCAATTCAAGTTCCCAACAAAGAGGCATTTTATAATTCAAGACGATTTTAATACAAATATTTTGTTATTGGACAGAACCATTGTCAAGAGGCGAGAAGACAATTGATGCAATAATATCCCTATAAATCACTTTGTGAAACAGTGAAATGTATCATTTATTTTGGTTTAACAGATACAGAGGCAAATGTATGGGCATGGAATCATAATACATATAATGAGTAGAGGAATTCTATAAATTTAATCCAAAGGGTCAGATTTATTCATAGTGAATTTGAAGAAAATTGTGGTGGGGATAAGGAAAATCTTACTCTAATCTTTCAGAGGGAATGTTGTATAAAAATAGGTTATCAAATTGATGAAAGAATAAATGCAAAGGGTGGAAAAGTAAGCTCATATGTATTCAAAGGTATGGATACATTTTCCAGATGGCATTTAGAAATAGGGAGATATAGGAATTGATTGATAAGATTTTCAACACATAGGAGAATATTGGCATAAAAAATCAGAAGGTTAAAAAGCATAAACCCTTAATATGTACCAGCAGTAAGACAGGTCCTGAAATCAAGAATCTTATAGATGATATGACTATCACACCTTCGAGAGCAATGAAAGGATTAAAGGATGACAAACTTGTCAAATCAATATTATCTTGTGTGAAGTCAGGTGAATTATCATTGGATGAAATGTGCGAGGAATTTCAAAAGTAAATTTGTTGAATTATTTTTACTTATTTTTGGATTATAATTTTCTTTTAAATATAACATATTGTTGCTGGTATTATTTTTTATACATATCACCATATTAACATTTTTTTACTTTTTTTATTTAGTCATAAGGTTTATATGAAAATACAAGAACAAATGGTTAAAATGTTGAATGAAGAGAGTTGGGATGGTGTTGTATGCAACTACACATATTCAAGTTCTACAACACAACTAAATGATTTTTATCTTGCATTCAAAATGGTATGTTGATTTATACATTCATTTTATTCATATGTAAACTACTTTTATTTTATTACTTATACATATATTTGGTTATTTCGCTAAATATGTCAAAGAAGGATGCAAATGAAGTACTAAATAGTTTCAAAACCTTTACTAGAAAAAATAAGTTGGAAAAGTAGAGAAAGCAACATCTTAATAATGTTGAGCTTGATCCTCATATTAATCATTACATTTGGAACTCGCTCGACACTATCCAATATTAAATAATACAAGGTGATTGTGAAGACATTGCAAATATGATACCTAAAACAGAATATTCCCTAGTTATTGCAGATGTTCCTCATGGCTTCAATTCTCAAACATTGGATATGATAGTGAGGTTTATATTTATTAAGATTTTAATAAAGTGGTTACGGGATTTCAAGAAGTCGCAACATCACCACTTTGGAGATTTGTGACATTTCATTCGGAGACACAATTTGGAATGATATTTTCAAGCTTCAAGGGAAAAGAAAACTCAAGGATGCAGCTTACATGGTAAGACATTGCAATTGTATGTTTGATTAATGTTAAAAAAAATATGTATGTACAAGCTAATTGAATTTTTAATATCTCATGTTACAGGAAAAAATCAAATCTTATTGGTTGCGGAGATCAACCTATTATAAGTGATTGTGAGTTCATTCATGAACTTGAATGTTAGATAGAAAATGGTAGCTATAAGCCTATTCTTTCAAATCTAGTAGATGTAAAGAGTCATAGTCGAGTATTGGTTCATGATGTTGTTGTAAGAAAACTAACATATGAGGATAAAGATGCAAAAGGAGAGATGGTTAACATTTTTATCAAAAACCATAGCCATTGATTAACTATCTTATAGATTTATTTTCAAATGAAGGAGATTGGGTTTTGGATTTGTTCTCAAGTTTAGGTAAGATTTATTACATAAAATTGAATTTCAATATTTAGTTTTTAAATTTTTATTGTTTATATTAATTTACTTAATTATTTCTTGTGTAATTGATGATTAGGTACAACACTTAGCATGTTGCCTACAAAAAGGAAAAAAATTGCATAGCCATTGAAAAAGACTCACTACAATATAGTTTTATTCAACAAAGAATTAATGTTATTCAATTTCTTTTGGCTACAATGCAAGAAATTGGTATGAGAAAAAAGGATTTTAATGAATCATGTATGGCAAAAAAGGCAAAGGAACCTCAGTCATCATTAGATGGAATGATTGGAAATGGACACTTTGGGAGATTTTCAGACATCAAAAATCCATGAGAAGAGGAAAATGGCCAAACTGAAGCACATAATACTATGGAAGAAGACAATAATGAAACTCTAGAGGATGATGAGCATGGATTATATGATATTGTTGATTAAATTTAAGTTATGCTTGCAAATAAAGTTCAATTTTGAGAATTATTCAGTAGTTATACTTGAAATGTTTTGACTTTAAGATTTTATGAGAAGAATAAGTATTCAATTATTGTTATATGTTTAATATTTTTATTAACTAATTTTCACTTTAATTTTTACGTGAATCATTATTTTTTGAAGAAAAAAATATGTGAATATTATTATTTTTGACATTATATATATATATATATATATATATATATATATATATATATGTATATGTATATACATACGTTTTTTTAACTTTTTTGTTAAAATTTTCTCATAAAAATCATTTATTTGACACGTCATTTTTAGCCAAAAAAAATTCAAAATGTGTATTGTTTTTATTATATATATATATATTCCAATTGTGTATTTTTTGCCAAATGTTTAAAATTATTGTTTTTTTAGTGACAAATTTCTTTTTTGTAAGCTTAGCAGGACTACATCTTCATCATGTCCAATATATCACCCTGATCGAGGCGGGGAATTGAACCAGTGACTTCACATCAAGGAGTGCCTTAATAGAGCACCTGATCATTGTCTATACAAGACCCCTTAGACATTATTTTAATGACAATTATTTGATGTATGTTGAAATATTAATTAATGATACATAAATATATAGAAAATCCCAAGTTTAAAATATTGACATTTTTTTAACTATGCAAAAAAATGAAGATTTCATTACAAAAAAAAATGAAAAGAAAAACAAGAAAAATAAATTAAAAATAAATATCTCTGGGAAGAATAAGAAGAAGGTGACTACTTAAAAAAAATTTAAATTTAAAAATAATTATCCACACTTAATACATTAGAAAATTTAAAGTGTCAAAAGTAAGCCCCCCAAAAAAGGAGTTAATGTTGCATCAACTTTTTTCGAAATCAGCATGAAAATGACTAACATTTAAAAAAAAAAACATTCATACTTAATACATATGAAAATTTAAAATTTCAAAAATATGCTCCATTAAACATGTGTATCCTAAATCAAAAATTTTCAAAATTGGATGATTTTTTGCAACCTCTAAAAAGTGAGAACTTGGTATGGTTCACGTTTGATTGGTAACTATGTATTGACGTAGGGTCAACCTAGTTGTGAAAAAAATAAATAAATAAAATGTATATATTAATAAAGTGCTTCAACTCAAGCAACTATCCATGAACCATAATTTTCAACTTTAGTAATATATCCTTAGGCCGTGAATTTTAAGGGGAGGAATTAACTGATATTAGATTATTTAGGAAATAAAGTTTATTAAAGATCCTTAAGCATGTGAATGAAAATTGATTTGTTAATTTGTTAGATTAGCACATTTTACAAATAATCTATTTTGTTGTTTTAGGTGTAAGTCATATTGTGTTCTAACAACTTGAATTTCCTTTGCTTATTTTGAAGACTTTGATGCCTCTCCCTCTCTATGTGGAAAAGCAAAAGGTTAGTGGTTTTTAACTCTTGCAAACTTTTTAAGAGAATATTGAAAGGGGAACAAATTATTTATGATAGATTAATAGTAGTGGACAATGAAATGATACACCTTCATTACAATGTCATGCACCACAACTATAGAAGGAATGTGCATTGCACCAAAAATTTTCTATAAATGTGATGTAAACACGAAAGGCACTATCAATATCTTATCCGAAATAAAAGAAGAGACACCTATATGTTTTATTACTTACACAAATAAAATTTGAATTCTCAATCACTACTCTACCCTTTCAATTCTCTTATGTCATAGGGGAGTTCACAAATTTGTAGTTGCTTCTATATTTTGAATATGATTCTATACATGTAATGTTTAATTAGATGAAACAATCACTATTGTTTGTATCATATGCCTATATGTATATGCACTAGTTTATTGTTTTCCTAAATAATTAAGGGACAACAAAAGGAATATTTAGTATATTGAGATTGAAATCTTGAGATCATATTAGGTATATTGTTGTAATTTCTTCAAGCCTTGAAGTCGATCAACCTTGTGCATTGAAGATTCTAGGTATTACACTAGGTACCATCCTTGAAATGAGGGGAATTACTTGGATGCTCTCCCCGGGTTTTGTGACCTAAGGAAAAAAACATCTTTTTTCTTTACTATATACTTGGAAAACTTAATTGCATCATTCACTTCTCTCTACATCATTTGTGCTTTAGCACTTGTCCTCTCAAAATATATGATGGTCATAAAAACATATATTACTTAATTTTTTTCAGCGTTCCCTTCCCATCATTTCAAAGGTATGCCACTTTACATGGATAGTAGCATAAACCCATCTAAACAGTATCAATATATTAAATTTATTGTTTTGATTGGGTTTATTGAATACAGATTATAATGTAATTAACAACACAACATAAATAAATTACATAAAATGCAGTGAAAAATCCAAAAACAGAAGAAAAAAGAGATCAACCCTTAGAATATATCTTCAATAATAAAAAATAGAAAATTGTATTCACTTGCCTCTTTAAGGGGGGAACCTCCAAAAACATTGGTCCAAGTACAATAACAATTCTTGACAAATATTACATAACCTACTACTCAAAATATATTTATTCATAAAAAATCATAAATACCTATGAACTCACTTATAATGAAAACCTTTAACTAATTTGGATTTTATTAACAAAATAAACTCGTTTTACAATAAGTGATTGTGAACTAACTATTTAACAAATATTATTTGTTAAAAAAATTACCAAAGAACATAAAATAAATACTACAAGAAACAATTAAACAAGCAACACACATAAAACATAAACACAATTTACACAGTGTTTACCCCAAATCAAGGGGAAAATCCAACCAAATGAAATTTCATTAGCCTTGGCCAAAACCCTGAGCAACTTGGCCAAGTGAGTCTTCCCCGCTCACCTCCCTGGCCTACATTGCAATGAAGTATTCCCAACCTTTTATAGGCTCCATTCCATGCAATACCATGGGCATAAAACCATGGGTACATAATACCATGTGCACCAAAACCACCATTGTTTAACCTGTTCAACCTTGAATCTAACCCCGAATCAATTTCACCTAACATTCCCCCCTTAAACTTGACTTGGGGTTCCTTGACTAAATCCATCCAACCTTTCCAAGTGATTCAACCCAGCCCTGCTCACTTTGGACCTTACCTGCCTCAAGTTTTATACCTTGGGTATCAGCTAACTCAGCATTTTCCTATCAACTAGGTTAATCCATAGTTTACCACAATTATCCATGGGTACGCATGCCTTACCAAGTCTTACAATAGAATGTCCATATATCATTTACATGCAATAAACTTTTATGAATCCATTATATATATATAGTCCCTTGTTGCTATAGTAACACATCCTCTCACCTTTGACACGTTCGACCCTCATGCTCTCCTTTCCATAGCTGACTTTGAATTTATCTTTCGTGTATGCATCTAATCAATAAAACTGCATGCATATCAACCTTTTGTGTTAAGTCCACAAAAAAAAACATCAAAGCAATTTTAATGTGGTACACAAACTCGATTCTTAGTTGTTTTTTCCCATGGTTTACGACTACAACAGCATATCATGACAGTGACACCATGCTACAAACACAAAATGGGTCCATCCATGCCACACATAATTTTTTCGTGGCTCTAATACCAATTTAAACAAAAAATTACCGGAAAACGTAAAATAATTGTATTATGAGAAACAATTAAACAAGAAACACGTAAAAAACATAAACAAAATTTACACAGTGTTTACCCTGAGAAAACCCCAACTCCGAGGAAAAACCCAACCCAATGAAATTTCATTAGCCTTGGCAAAAACCCTAGCTAACCCAACCAAGTGAGTCTTCCCCGCTCACCACCTTTGCTTATATTACAACGAAGTCTTCCCAACCTTTTATAGGCTCCCTTACATGCAATACCATGGGAAAAAAAATATGGGTACATAATACCACGTGCCCCAAAACCACCACTGTTTAACCTGGTCAACCTTGACTCTAACCCCGAGTCAATTTTACCTAAGATTATTTAATTAAAGTGGTCTTATACATTAATAACATATTTAAATAAAATGATTAAGTTAAAGCCTTGACATATATAATAATAAGATTTATTTAAACTTAGGTATTGTAAGTAGCTAAACCTTTCAAATATTAACATTGATATATTATCTCAATCTCAATGGCATCATGAAGAAAAATATTGGCAATGGTGACAAAATTTTGAAAAGCAACCTCATCATTTACAACACTTATGCTAATAACAACAGAAAGTTGGCTAAATAACAAGGAATAAAACAAGCTCAAAACAAATCTACATTGTTTTGTGGGAAATTAAATTTCAATTACATCACATAGAATAATATTAGTGGAAGTAATAAAACTTTGAAATTCAACATCACCATCTACTATGTCAATAGCAAAAATCATAAAAAGTTGTCAAATAACAACATAATAAAACAATTTCAGAAAAAATATGAATTGTTGCGAGAGAAACATACAGGAATTGTTTCGTTACACAAATAACCATTAAAACAAGAATATCAATACTTTCCTTAATCACCCACCAAACTAGCACAACCATGTGATATGTATCCAAAGATTCATTGAATGAAAAAGACAAAAAGTTTTAAAGGCTTCATTGAATGGCAAGGACAACAGTGGTATCAAAACTCAAATTGCTCTTGGCAATTGGACATGCTATGCAATCAAAAGCCAACGGTCGTTTCGAGCTTCACCATATCAAATGCAACTGACAACTCAATCAAAAAATAATTGTTTTGTACCTCTCATAGTGAAGTTTTGCAAAACATGATTTATAGGGACAAAGGGGATCAAAACAACTAGAAGTTTTTTTTTTCAAATATACATAGCCATGTTACGGTAAATAGAAAAATCTAGAAACAACAGAAAGTTGACCACATAACGAGGGAATAAACAAGCTCAAAACAAATATACATTGTTGCGAGGTCAATTAAATCTCAACTACATCACAAAGAACAATGTCAATGACGCAACAAAACTTTGAAAAACAACATCATCACCAATAGAAAAAACAGTTGAAAGTTAGCCAAATGACAAGGAAATGAAACCGTTTCCAAAATAAATCTGAAATGTTGCAGGAGAAACATACAAGAACCATAAAGAACCACTCAAACAACAACACCTTCCTCAATCACACACCAAACTAATACAACCATGTGACAAGTTTCCAAAGTCTCATTGAATGGTAAGGACAACAATGGTTATTGGTAGTTAGATATGATATACAATCACAATCCAATGTCGTTGTGAGATTTATCACCACATTTGCAACTGAAAATTCAGTCAATAACCCTTGTCATCCTCATAATGAAATTTATCAAAAGACTGAAAGGGAGAGGATGTGTAAGCATGAATCGACCACCCGGGAGAGTATGCGAAAGCAGGGCTCGACCAACGGGAGAGGAAAGCAGTCGACGGCATCCTTCCAGTCATGTGGGAACGTTGTGAAAGATAATATTCCAAATAAGAAATATTTTTATTACCCGTTCTCTTTGCGCATCCTCTGGAGTTTGAACCGAATCTCTTAACCAGGGTCTTATCAAGGTTATTCTGAAGAATCTGGCTATTTGCACCAACAATAGGAATGCTTGATCGTTTAAATTTAAACATGCACCGCCAAGCTGGGGAAAACCCAAAACATTAGAGAATCACATTTGAGGGCCATTGGCCACTGATGAACAAGGAGTGCTCAAATCTTACGGCCACAAAAAGCATCTATCGAAGAGCCTAGTGTAAGTATAAAAACTCAAACAGAGATAGGATAGCAAACAAGGTTGTTGTGGCGTCTAGACAAAGCATTAATGTTATTAAAGAAGAGAAACATAAATTTATCCACAAATAATCGTTTTCCCTTTTTAAGTCATCCCAAATATATTTATATTCAAAAAGAAAATTCAAAATATCATTGTTCAACAATAAAACTCTTTTTGGCACATACAGCCAAATGTCAAATCATGAATGCCTATAACTTCAATTCCTCTCATGAAGAACTCTCTTTAGTTGATCACCACTATCCTATTTGCACCCTTTTTCATTCAAACATAGAATAATGTAATTATTCATTTAACAAAATCATCAACTTTACAAATGGCACTCTGAGTTCTGCAAATACCATTGATGCATTTGGACCTAATGTAAGTTTGTTAGCATCAATAGGAAATTTCTTAGACAAAGAATGAAATCAAGTTAGTTATCAAATTTGTATGTAAGATATTTTTTGTAATACAAAGGGCACATTTTCATGTAGCAATTTAACCGTTAAAGTTTAGGGAGGTATATATACTCTACTCTTTTTGAATTTAAACATGTAACCTTTAAGAAAAAGAGCACATATTCTTAACCAATAAACCTACTTAAATACTAAATATTCAAATACCATTCCAAATCAAATATCAAATTGGAAAACAAAATGAACAAAGCATTATTTTGAAGTGGAATGGAAATGAGCCTTTTAAGCCAAAACCTATACTTACGAAGTAGGATGTCTACGTAAATTTGCAGCAGAGCAACATCCATAGGCATTATAACTCCAGGAAATATCCTACGTAAATTTGTAGCAAAGTAATATACATAGGCATTATAACTCCAAGAAAGGCATTGATGCTAAGGATGGGAAAGTAAAAAGGGAATGCTCACAAATGCTAGAGTTTGGGCCTATTGTAGTTACTTTGAGCAAAAATTCCATGTGTTACTTGTGAAAGAATCCAAACAAGTTGAGCAATAAGCTCAAAGGATAACACTTTATTCTAAGAGTTAAGTTAGAGTAAAATATCAAAAGTTATAATTTTAATCCATTTTATTAATAGAAGTGTACACACTAGAACAAATTAGGGGTCATATTGTAGGGGGAAGCAATTAATTGCTTTGATTTGTATTCAAGCTCATGATTATGGTAATGTGTTGTGTTCATTGGTGAAGAGAGTCAACATGATAAGTATATTTTGTAGAAAATCGACGTAGATTCAAACTGATAATTGTAATATGCTAAAACATTATACTTGAATCTAGTATCGTTACCAATTGCAGAGACCAATTATGATCGCAAAATCATAAAACATGAAAGAGAAAGAATTTCAATCACATAATGCACATATATTTCCTCGGGAAAGACATAGCTAATAACCTCGATATCTGTACATTGCATAAGTCAGAAAATATGAGAATATTACAATGTTTTTCTCCAACCAAAGAAATTTCTGCACTATCTCTATCTGTCTCATTGATTCCTAGACAAGCCTGGTTCAATACTTAACCAATTTTCTAGTTGTATCTAGTTCTAACTGAATATACACTAGTGAGATTTTAGTGAATTAATTATTGAATTAATTCACAACTAGAGACTCACATGAAACTGAACAAATACAACAGTTAACTACTTGCATGTTAGTTCCAGTGGAGACCCAGTGGAGAGATAGGTGAAAGGGTGAGATGGAATATCTATTGTGACTATAGTGATGCATTCAATGCATCTAATACACATTTGAGATGCCAATTAAGATTTTGCAGTCAAGGCAAGGCAAGATCGAATTCATTCAGTGATCTTCTTCAGCAGGGATTGCGCAGTGGAGGCAAGCTATCAGGAGGCAAGAAATTGGTGCATAGATATGCAAATTTCCGCATGACAGTGTGTGACGATTGTTGATTGTATTGAGAGCTTGATGTACTAAAATTTGTATGAGATTGTTACACGTTCCATTGATATACATAATATATGATAGTTGGGGTTTTTAGCTTTAAGCTTTCTCGGTAAAAAATTCTTGTTATGTGTGATTTATTTTCTTCATATGTAGTTTGCAATTGGCGATTTAATTTCCGCAAAGAATTAAGTGGAAGGATTATGTATTTAACATAAGATTAATTTGTTAGATCAGGGGATTCCAGTAATATACATGCATCTTTTATAATTTCTACATGGTATCAGAGCAGTGTTGATCACTGGAGATTGCAATATTGAAGCAGTGTTGAGTTTTTTGTTGGTGGATAATTCAAATTTGCTGCAAGAATTTCTTAGTGCGACAGTTGAGTATACATTGAAATGGCTTTCAATGGGTTGCAGTTGGAGTATGCACTTAAGGGTAGCTCAAACTACATAGCCTAGAAGTACAGGATGGAAGCGGTGCTTGAATATAATGGTCTGAAGGAGTTCATCGATAGCGATGTTCTTAAGCCCACTTCGACGGATGTTGCATTACTTGACACCTGGAAAAAGAAAGTAGCGAAGACAAGAAGAATTCTGTTGGAAGGTGTGAAGGACCATATTGTGTCAAGCCTTCACGGGAAATCCACTCCATTTGAAATATGGAAGGCTTTGACAGATATTTTCCAAAGCAGTAACGACCATAGGAAGTTGGCGCTAAGAGATAAGCTCAGAAAAATCAAAATGGAGAAGTGCGACAGTATTCCAAAATATCTCACGAAGTTTGTCCAATGTAGGGATGAGTTGGGGAGTGTGGGAATCACAGTTGTAGATGATGACTTGGTGAGGTTGGCTCTCCTTGGGATAGCGAAGATTTGGTATAGTTATCAATACTATGTCAATGGACAGGATAAACTGCAGGATTGGGAGCAACTTTGGTTGGATCTAGTGCAGGAGGAGATAAGGTAAAGTACCAGGGATGGATCTTCATCAAAGAATGATGATGAAGAGAATTGTGCTTTGGCTGCCAAAGAAAGGAAAGGGAAGGGAAAGAAATCCCATCCAAAATCTGAGGCTAAAGGCAAGAAGCTGGATTTTTCCTAGGTGAAGTGTTTTCACTGTCACGAACATGAGCATCTCGCCACTAACTGCCCACAGAAAAAGAAGAACAAGAAGGTTATTAGAGCTGCATCCGGTGAGGCCCTTGCCTCACAATTTGAACTTGATTTCTCTTTTATCACATGCTTGGTTTCAAGTGCAATGGGATCAGTGTGGTATCTTGATAGTGGTTCTTCCTTCCACATGACGGGAGACAAGGATTTGTTTAGTGACTTGGAGGAGAAAGATCTCAAAATGCATATAGAGATGGGAAACGATGGTAGATACAGTGCGACCAGCATTGGAACCATTACCTTTAATAGGGAGTCAGGTAAACCATTTATGTTGAAATATGTTATGCATGTTCCAGGTTTGAAGAATAAATTGGTCTCGGTTGTGATGTTGGAGGACAGAGGTTATGACATTGTTTTCAGTGAGGGAAAATATTTCCTGCGACATAAAACAATGGGTCAAACCAAGAGGATAGGGATTCGAGTTAAGAATATCTACAAGCTGGAGGTAAATGGTTGCGCTGCAATGATGGGCAAAGTAGAAGAAGTGGTGAGCCGGGATGAGGGCGAATTATGGCACAGGAGATTGGGCCATCTTCACCATGGCGCCTTAAATATTTTGCAGCAGATTTATACTGGACTTCCCAAGGGTACTCTTGCACAGTCATATCAGTGCAAGGGATGTAATATGGGTAATTTTGTGAAGACCACCTTTCTTGAGAAGGATAACTGTGCTTCGGTGATCCTAGAGAGAATTCACATAGACATGTGTGGACCTTTCTCGGTTGCTTCAACAGCAAAACACAGGTATTATGTTATTTTTCTTATGACTATTCTTGTAGATGCTGGATATTCTTCATGCAGAAGAAGGATCAAACATTCTCAAAATTCTGTGAGTTTAAATCATTGGTGGAGAAGGAGTCGGGGAAGCAAGTTAAGGCTCTGCAGAGCAATAATGGTGGTGAATATATCTCGAACAAATTCAAAGACTTCTATACCAAAGAAGGAATTCAAAGAGAACTCCTAGCGCCTCATAACCTACAGTAGAATGGGATCGCGGAGAGGAAGAACAGAACAATCGTGGGTGTTGCATGAGCTATGTTGCATGACTAGGGCCTACCAATGCAATTATGGGTGGAAGCATGAAACACTGTGGTTTATGTGAAAAATCGTTGTCCTCATAGAATACTTGGCATGAGTACACATGAAGAAGCTTTTACTGGTAAGAAGTCGAATATATCTCATTTAAATATTTTTGGCTCATCTATTTACATTCATGTGACCAAGGATGCCAGGAAGAAGCTGGAGTCGAATGCAAAAGTTGGGATATTTGTGGGGTACACATAAACACCCCATAATTATCATGTGTATTTTCCAAATATTTGGATGACTGTGGTGCAACGGGATATAAAATTCAATGAGGAGAAAGCCATGAAGTTGTCGCTTGAGAGGGAGTTACACTTGCATGCAGAGGAGGAACTTCTTGTTCCCAAAGATGAGCCTCAAGATGTGGATCAGCCACAGGAGGAGGATCATGGAGTGGAGGATTCCACTCACGCGGAGCCAAAAATCAGAACAGGAAGAAGGCGTACCACAAAAGCTAAGAGGTTGAAGCTTGATGCACCATAGAATGTAGGGGTCCCTACTGTTAGCGCTCGAATCTACCTTAGGCTTAAATAAGGTAAAACTCAAGGCAACATCAAACCACGCTCAGCCTCGTAGCTAGCCCTACGAGGACAGGAGAGGGCTCTGATCCAGGTGGATATTGGTGGTCACCCGCCTATTCCACTTGGGGCCCCACCATTGTCTATTTCAGTTTTTCAGTTTCGGCACAGTTTACTATTTTTAGCAGTTTTTCGGGTCCTAAACTTCCGGAGCCGTTTTGGGGCCCTAAACGACGTTTTTTGGGAAAACGGAGGGCAACATGGGTCCATGGACCGATGTTGCTTGTTCCAAATTTGTAGTCCTCGGATAGATCTTTCTAACGAGGTATGGTACGCGTCAAACGGAGATCGTATGCCAAAGTTACGCCCCTGGGAAGTTGAAACACCAATTTACCCAAACGGGGCCCATAGTTTTGGCGCGTCATCTCCTAGGGTTAGGGTTTTGGCTGTTTAGGATTTCCCATTGTTTCTAAATGATAAATAGGCCCTCGAGCCTCATTGTAACACAGTTCAGAGGCCTGTAGCCGCCACATCTCTTCTCAGAGATAGCTACCAGCGCCCTAGCTAGTTTTATTTACATTCTGTCTGTAAGCAAATTTCAGTTCTTTGATATTAATGAAATGAAGTGTTATTTCCGCTGCATCTCTGTCTTTATGTTTATATGTTTATTCTGTTGCGTTCCTGCATAAATCCGGATCAGGCTCTCTCCGGGTCTATCTCGGCAAAAGGTCTTCAAAGGGCTGAGATGACTTATAATGGATACTGATTTTAGGCTAGTAAATAGATAGGAAGGTTTGATTTAAATTTTTTGGGTTTTTGTTGGAAAAATGGGAAAAATAATTTTGGGCTGTATGGGGCCAAGGAACAGCGTGAGAAGAGATTTAATCAAAGGCACATATTATTCCATAAGGCGAGATAGGAGTGAAGTTTAACAATTAAATTGAAATTAAATGGAATGTAAAGACTGTTTAAGAAAGCTGAAAAGGGCATTTAAACAATGAATCCTTTCCAACAGAAGAAAAACACATAACATGAATGCTTCTCCAGGGCAGAGCAGTAAGCTGAATTCTACCCTTCTCACTTAGAAACATTCAAATTGAAATGATTATTAATGAACTGTGAAACATAATGATTACATATGAAACAAAAGGAAAAAACATTCGCTAAACTCACACCACAGGGATCTTATGAACCAGAGCTGCATCCTTTCATTATTTCTCTGTTGAACCGTACAATGAAACTCTCTGTTATTCCCTCTACTTCCCCCATAACTCCTCCCCCTTACAAATGATTTACAATATAATAAATAAAACAGAACAGCGTTCCCCTAAAGATCGGTGAAAAATAGGGAGCTGTTTCAATTAAAATTGCAAGAATAGAAAGAGTCATCTATTTGTTCTAAAGAGAGAGCAGTGTACAACATGTAATCTGTTTATGACCAATGAAAAGGTGGCATTCGTAGATGTAAATCCCTTTGAAATCGAAACTGAGGACCAAAATAGGCAATCGAACCTATCTTTCTGCCATGGTGGATATCTAAGTTCCATTTAAGTTTTAGGTCTTTGACTTTTTACTTTACATTTATCGAGTGGTGGCATCAGAATCTCAACATATTAAGCCTGATTAAGCTCGCCTCCAACAGCATCTGCAAGTGTACCAATTGCATCATATACAATTCGAAAATTCCGTCTCTAAGACAATAATAGGGGGCGGTGTTTCTGCTTCCACGTGGATTGCTCTGAGGGGTTAAGCCGTGAGGAAGTGCTAGCTCCCACAAGGAAAACGAACATCAAAATTATTTTAAGGTGAGATATTATGATCTTTTCATGCAGAATTGATGTCTCATATCACCTAACACAAACTCACGTAATAGATGATACCCTAACACTATGTAGCAAACTGGAAGCTTAAACTAATAACAGAATGAAATGCCATGAGTTTTTAAAGCTACGAAAGACAATTCCCAGCAAGCAATCTGACGTTTTATAATCCTAATTCTCAAGTCAGCTCTCATTGGCCTTCTTTACTATCACCATCACCCTTTGATGAAGTTACGTTCTCCCTCTGTTGCAGACAATGCCACGCTTCCGTGGCTGTCACATGCTCGGCATCTGCATCTTGAATGGTTTCATCGATTTCCTGATCTAGAGACCACGTGGTGAATTTCTGTCTTTGAGGCTCGGTGCGCCGCACACATGCCCAATGTGCCGCGTGCCTTGGGTGCGCCGTGCGCATGTAAAAATGCACTGCCAAATGATGCCCAGTGCGTCGCGCGCACTCTATGCGCCACGCGCTCTTTAACACACACAGTCGGCTTCAAAACTATGATTTCGCCTTTCCATTCTTCATTTTGACCTCTCCAATGTTTTCTTGAATGCAAATGATATTACAAACACCAAAGCCACACTTTGTTTTCTCGTAAACACGATCTCTCATAAATTCAATACTGAATGCAACCGATGTTTGCCACCATAATTTGAATGTCAATGCCGCGGCTGAGTTCAATGATCCTAATTTTGCCTTCAACAAAATATTTTTATTAGCTTGCCAGGATGCAGCTATTTGAATATTTGAGTCTCCATTAGTCATTTCCAATCCCTCTCCAATGATCCTGGAATGATATTCAAAACCAAGATCAATGTAGTTTGTGATTCCAACAAATGTATCTTCTTCAAAATGATTCTTCACCCTCCTTTGGACCACAAGATGTTGGTAAAATGATGCTATAAGCTCTGAGTTATTGCAATATTCCAGACCAAAGTTAAAGGATGGATTCAGTGGCCCCTGCCTTCTAGTTCCGTAGTTCAACTGCAAAGCTCCAATTTCTCAAATCACAAATCGAATCCATCTATTTCTCTCCTCCAACAACTGGCTTATACTGAAAGCCTGAAGTAACTTGTCCAATCCTGTTTACCATCCACACACTTGCAGGAAATTCTGCAGATGGAATTGGTGTAAAGGTCATTCCAATTGATAGATGCTTTGATCCATATCTCACACCCATAATTCCATAATCTTTTAAATTGATCTTGTGCTTCATCAGTAGAGGTAGAATAGTGAATGCCCCCATGCCATATTCTGGATAGAAGGCACATGAACGCAGTCGCAGAGTATCATCCAAGTTTGACATCTTGATATCTACAAATGTATTTGGATCCTCTAGATCTCGTTGCCAACGAAATACTGTATCTCCTTTAACACCCATCTCGGTACTTTTCCAAAATGGACCTTGCAATGTAGCAATAAAGTCTACACGAGGGTCATCAACTGGCCTCAACATGATTTTAGCCATCATTTTCCCCGACTCTTCAAAATAGTCCGCAAAAGGCATGCCCTTGAAACCTTGGTAAATAAAAAGTCATAAGATGACACTGCCATCCTGGAACGTGCTGCTAGAGGTGGAAAATCAAACAATGGCGATACCAAAACCACAGGAGGAGGTGGCTCTGCCTTTGTGATCCAATATCCCAATAGTGAGGTCCAGTTTCCCATTCTTGCTTCGAAATGCTTTCGCTCTTCTTCCAAACTATGATGAATACATTTGCCTCATAGAATGCAATGAACTGATTGTTCTGTCTCCTCTCACACTGTATGTGAACTCCAAAACCATGTGCCGTGTTGTATCTTCTTCTCCTCTCCTGTAATGTGAATTTCTATTGGTAGAAAATATTTATAAAAAGTCATGGCTTCGATCTTTGTTTTGTAAAGACTCGTTTCTACCATATTTTAAACTTTGACATTTTACCTTTAACACATATTTCGTTCTTAGTTTCCACTGACTTTTGCGCTGATGATGAATCTTGTCACTCTTTTGCAGGGTTGGTGGCATATCCTAGCAAAGGATAACCAAGGCTACCTCTAAACTCTTCAAGACTGAAAAACTTCAATAATTACATATTTGAAAACACATTTTAACGATTTCTTCTTCAAAACGGGGTTTTGAAGAAGAATCAATCTTGCATTGATAACCATCTTGAAATAGAAACTCACTGAACCTTCTTCTAGCCTGTAGGCATCATTCGACATGTTTGAAGACCAACTATAAGACCTTGACTCTGAAATGACTCTTTTCTGGACCACAGTAACATCAATGACTGCAAATGACGAGAAATGAACTTTGGAGAATTTGATTCGACATGGGACCGATGGTGGACCGAGACTAACACCCACTGTCAGCCGTATTTCGCAGACATTCACTTGACTGATTCACTGGATACATGGCTCTCATGAGCAAGTGTATCATGACAGAGCCATCTTCCTTTGATGAAGCAGCACAGGAGCCCACATGGGTAGATGCCTTGGTGGAGGAGTATGACTCCATTGTCAGAAACAATTCTTGGGAGATTGTTCCAAGGCTGGTTGGTAAATCAGTGGTAGGTTCAAGATGGATCTACAAGGTAAAGCAAGTTTTTGATGGGAGCGTCGAGAAGTATAAGGAAAGATTTTTTGCCCGAGGCTTCTCACAAATCGAGGGGATTGATTATGAAAAAACCTTTGCACCTATCACACGGTATTCTTCCATAAGGACCATCCTTGCTCTCTCAGCGCAGATGGGTTGGCACATTCATCAGATGGATGTGAAGACTGCGTTCCTTAATGGGATCATTGAGGAAGAATTTTACATTGAGCAGCCTGAAGGATTTGAGATCTTCAGTAGCGAATCGCATGTGTGCAGACTCAAAAGAGCATTGTATGGGCTGAAGTTAGCACCCCATGCTTGGTACACATGGATCGATAGTTATTTCACTAGACTTGGCTTCACCAAGAGTGAGGCGGATGAAAACCTATACCAAATTGTGGTGGAGGGTAAGATTTTAATCATTTTTCTTTATGTTGATGATTTAATACTAATGGGTGATGAGAAGTTGATACACTCATGCAAGGAGGATCTTGCAAAGGAGTTTGAAACAAGGATTTGGGCTTCCTTCATTATTTCCTTGGATTGGAAATATGGCAGCGAGAAGGTGAAATATTTGTGTCTCAAAGAAATTATGCTTGGGAGATACTTGGTAAGTTTCACATGCAGGACTGCAAGCCCATGGATACTCCTCTTCCAGGAAATTGGAGGAAAGAGGATGCTACATCGGCAGTGGGAGTGGATGCTATTGTCTATCGACAAATGGTGGGTTCACTCATGTATTTAGTTAATACAAGACCTGACATATGCTATGCGGTGAACCAGCTTATTCAAGCGATGGTTAAGCCTACCAAGTTATTTTGGAAGGTAGGAAATCATGTCTTGAGATATCTCAGGGGCACATTTGAGTATGGCTTATGGTACACACAGACGGATGAGGTGAAGTTGCATGGCTTCACGGATGCAAATTGGGAAGGCAGCCCAACGGACAGAAAAAGCACATTAGGAGGGGTTTTCAGTATTGGATCTACAGCAGTATCTTGGTACAGCAGGAAACAAATATCCATGGCATTTAGTTCAGTGGAAGCATAATACATGGCAGCAAGTCAAGCTGCATATGAGGCTATCTGGATGAGGAAGATCCTAGTCGATTTGTTCAGTTCTCATTTATATCCTACAGTGATTCATTGTGATAATAAAAATTGCATTAAACTCTCGATTAATCCTGTGTTTCATGATATATATAAGCATATAGACATCCGATATCATCATATCGGAGATTGTGTGCAGTGGAAGATCATGTTGCTTCAGTACATTCCTATGGAAGATCAGGATGCAGATATTCTGACGAAGGTGCTCACCAGGAGAAAATTCGAATACCATATAGACAAGATCAGGGTGAAGGATAATCCCTATTTTTTTGAGAGAGAGTGTTGAGATTCAACAAGATTATGAGCTTAGTGAAAATTAAGAACCTTCACTAAGTGGGGCCCGCAAGCTATTTTTAGGTGTATGTCTTTTTTTAGAATGGTGAGCATATTCTAAAGTTAGCAGGATGTTGATTCTAGATGGTTGAGAAAATTCTATCTTTGGATGAATTTCTATTTTTAGAAGATTGGGTGAAGTCTATTTATAGATCGCTAATCTTAAAATAGATGCATGTTGATTATTATTAGCCCTTAATAATAATCTGACAATAAATATCAACTTACTCTCTTGGAGCACTTTATTTCAGTGAACAGATTCGGAAAATAAGTGGGCTGAAGGAATTACGCAATTCCTAGGGTGGTTGGTGACTCGTGCATGGACTCAGTTATAACTGATAGTGGCAAGTTGTGACAGAGTTGGAAGAGTAGTTATGTGATCTATTATTTAGTTTAACTCAATTAAGTGAGTTAAACTAAGTTGTGCTAGTTGTATCTAGTTCTAACTGAAGATACACTAGTGAGAGTTTAGTAAATCAATTATTTAATTAATTCACAACTGGAGACTCACTTGCAACTGAAAAAAATACAGCAGTTAACTACTTGTATGTCAATTCCAGTGGAGACCTAATGAAGAGATAGGTGAAAGGGTGATATGGACTATCTTTTGTGACTATAGTGATGCATTCAATGCATCTAACACACATTGGAGATGCCAATGAGGATTGTGCAGTCAAGGCAAGGCAAGATTGAATTCATTCAGTGATCTTCTTCGGTAGGGATTGCGCAGTGGAGGCAGGTTGTCAGGAGGCAATAAATTGGTGCATAGATATGCAAATTTTTGCATGACAGTGTGTAACGATTATTGATTGTACTGAGAGCTTGATGTACTAATATTTGTATGAGATTTTTACATGTTCCATTGATATACATAATATATGATACTTGGGGTTTTTATCTTTAAGCTTTCCCAATAAAATATTCTTGTTATGTGCGATTGATTTGCTTCATATGTGGTTTGCAATTGGCGATATAATTTCTGCAAAGAATTAAGTGGAAGGATTATGTATTTAACATAAGATTAATTTGTTAGATCAGGGGAGTCCGGTAATATACATGCATCTTGTATAAGTTCTACAAATTCCAAATCCATATTGTGCAATCCATTAGGGGCCTTCCTATGACTCCATGCACCACCTGTACAATTTGGATAATTATACAACTGATAGTATGTTGCCCTTGAACTCCAATCTCAACTAGGTATTTCTCAGAACTGACATGCATGAGTTATTTATGAGTGAATCATTAGTTATCTGATTGATCACTAGATGTGGTTCAATTCAAATTTCCACCCTTTGACCTCTCAGTAGTTCCTCCATCAGTTAGAACTATTTAAACTGTGTTAACTAATTACAACTCAAAATAAACTCAACCCAGGCTCCTATAATGTAGGAGACACTCTACATGACTCAAGTTAGACCCTCAAACTGAATAACTGAAACAACCAAGTCATCCTAACTTAGTTAACTCATACAAGTTGTCTTGTGATGTGGAATTACAATTTTATGCTAATTTAATTCAAGGGAAAACTAAATTAGAATCTTTTCTTGTTGTCGTTTTCAACATTCCCTCTCAACAAGAAAGGGATTATCTGATACCCCGATCCTGCCTCTATGGAACTCGAATTTTCCTCTTGACAGTGCCTTCATCAAGATGTATGCATCATGTTCCTTTGTAGGAATGTACTCTAGCATCATGATCTGCCTCTACACACAATATCTAATATGGTGGTACTATATGTCGATATGCTTGGATCTATCATGAAAAATTGGATTAATCGAGATTGATGCAACTCTGTTTGTCATGGTAAATCGCCATAGGATCCCTTTGTTGACCAAACAACCCAACAATTATCTCCCTCATCTAGATAGTCACACAAGTTTCTTAACTATAAGCCATGTATTATGATTTTGTTGAACTAAGTGAAATTGATCTTTTCTTCCTGCTGTACCAGGAAATTGTTACTGACCTAATACTGAAGATTCCACGTGATATATGGACTCCCTGTGCAGTCTACATCTATGAAGCCTTGCAGCTTCACTCCCTTTTTCTATACGATTTTACAGAAATACAAACCTACGGATAAGTATGCTTTCCCTAAGTGGGTGGTTCACTTAGAACAACAGAAAGAAAGATATCTGATATTTTCATTAATGTTAATAGATAAAGGGAGAGGAAACTACTTGTAATATGTTCGCTTTCCCTCGCCTCCCTTCGTCGCTTTTTTCGCTCTCAATCCAACTTAACTCGCTCAATTGATACCTGCCATGGAAAACAGAAGATAGAAAATAAAATAAAGGTAATACAATCTATTCAATTTAAACAAATTGAATCGATTAAACTCATTAATACACATATAACATCATTGAAAAGTGCATTAGTAAGGGAAAAAATGTCTTTATTATGAAGTAGAAGGAAGAGTACAACTAGTTGATCGCTTCCTCGTCACTCATCCAACTTGAGTCCCATCTGCATCACATCTGGCATCAACAATCTAGTAGCATCATAGTACCTACACACACCTTCATGAAGAGTTGATATCTCACCAGCATAACTCTACTTAACACAAATGCTTGCTCTCTTGTGCACTATGTTCGGTGCTCTATTTATAAGTAGATGAAGGTAGTTTGAAATAAATGAATCATTGACTAGCTTTCCTAAAAATGGTTGAAAATTTTTCTTTATTCATGGGAATAGGAGGATAAGAGGTTTAATGACTCCATGGGTTCCAAATTTGAGGCAATCAGATAAGGTGAGAGTTGGAACAACTTCTAGAAGTCACTATAATTTGGGGAGATTCCCGGAATCCAATGAAAAATTCACTCCCATACGACCAACACACTCCAAAGTGGGCCTAGATCCTCTGCAATGTAGCCTTGCATGGGATTAGATGCTCTACAAAGCGGTTACAGCTGTCTAGGGGTGCGTTGATGGCTTTATAGGGCACTTCAACTGGCATCTAAGCAGTAAAACTTTCAGGAAGGAAAACCATCAATGTGATGACTTGTTTAGGGCAGTAGCAATTAATTTAGAGAATGATAGACCCTAATTAATATTGATCTATTTTTTTCAATTATTCCCAAATTGACCTGTAACAGCTTCCCCCTAAAGCATGAAGTCAAAAATGAAATGTTGAATGATTTTCTTTACGACGTGATGAGGAGGGACTGAAGCGGACAACGACCTGCATCAATTACAATACATTACATCATGATATATGTTCATCTTGTACATGAATTGTTGAGGGAGGCATATCCCATACTGAACACATAAACTATCATAACATCAGAAAGTTGTCTAAGAATATAGACTATCTACAGATATAGACCCATGATAGGATGACCATCTAAATAATTACCATCGTATAGATGATTTTGTACTTCTCCTGAAATCGCAGCCCAGATGGATGAAAATACAGTTGGGGTCTTCTATCATGTTCACTCGATCACTTAAAATATGAGTCTAACCATGCGAATATATGATCTGAAGTCGAACATGGGAAGACACCGTCATATTATCATCCAATGATGTGAGTAGTTAACAGACACGAGAGAAACCATCGTTGATGATAATGGCTCTCAAGGTACTGCAGTACATTCTTCATGGTGTGAATAGATGATTTTATGTTGAACACCATACAAATTATTTCGTTCGAAGGCCTGTGATATCAACCTGTCGCCAAAAGAGATAAACCTGTCGTTGACGTAACCAAACTCCAAGGTATTGAAAGGTTGTTTCTAAGTCAACTTCCTGGATGATTTGTTGATGTCGATAGGAAACAAATCGTCGCAGGAGGGCATTGATTATTTCCTCATCAATGACACGAAACGGGAGTAATGATTTTGGAGAAAAAATGTGACTGATGAAGCAATGTCAGGGACGGCGGTCATGAAATGAAGTTTTATGAGTATTACAAAGGATGAGTAATAACTGAGTGAATTCTCTTGAACATATCGGCGACACTGAATGAATTGGCAGCATTTGACCCAAAAACGAAGTGATGGATGGTATGATAGACCATAGGTATGATAGACCGTCAAGTAGATTACCCAACCCAAAAATCATAGAGATGAAGTGAATAAGTGCCATGTTCAAGAGAAACTTGATAACATAAAGTGTTTCATCCCTTTCCAATTTTCCCCAGTCATTGCTGACTAGTACCTCTTTATTTTTTAACAATATTGAGGAGGATAACATATGCTTGATGTATAATTCCACCCTGTGGGTGAATCCATCACTATTTGATGCTTTAATGAGTCTAGCGAAGGTGAAACTCGATATTTTCACGATGGACAAGTCTGTCGCTATTTGGTTATTTAACGAGTTTAACAACAGTGAGAACTCGGTTCTTTTTCATGTTTAGAGAGTTTGAAAAATGGACTAAAATAAAACTCCACAAGTTCTTTTTCGTATAATAGTCCCTCAGATCCGAAAAAGCGTAAAATTATATCTGAGAGAACCTGCTAGCCATGTTCAACTAGGGCTTTAAATTTTTCATAATCATAATCTATATCAATATGGAAAATGGTTAAACTTATACTGATTAGATGTCACTTCAATTCCTTTAACGAGCTCGAAAGGACAAGCACTCGGCACTCTTTTCATATTTAGAGAGTGAAAATATCTGAAAGATAACTCCAGGGGGGGTTCCTTTTTCGCATTTAACAAAGCTCAAAAAAGAGTGTTATAGGTAAAATTGGGCATCATTCCCCATGACCTGGTCAAACTGGACATCATCCCCAGGACCAATGAAATAGGGCCTATCATTCCCTATCATTTCAGTTGCTACATGCCCTAAGAGAAGAAAAAACTATGCATGTCTTCTATTGTAAGGTTTCCAAGGTTTGAAGTATATGTTATATCACTATGATCTCACCAATGCTGCCTATCAAGGGACTAACTGCGTTGCATATGCAGCTCCCTCCATTCAAGGGTGGTTTGCAAAGCACTTCTCGACATTCAAGAGTGTGTTGGTAAAATGAGAGCGAAATTCTCATTGTTCTGGAATCTCCACACGGCCAGTGCCTTCTAGAAGAGTCCATATGTGTCAAAATTCGAATCCATGTGTCCATCTAACACCTCTGAACTTGGGAACATGTCTTTCCTATTATTAGAAATCCATTGATTGATAAACTACCATCAATTTCCCTATAAATTGAGCATGGATCCTAGTGCTAGAGAAGGAAGAAATTTGGTAAAGAAATGATGTTGGATTCTCAATTGAGAGAGTGATAGGAGTGATATGATGCTGGTGAGATATTGATTGTGATGAGGCAAGGATTATGTTGGAGTTGGCAACATCAAATAGATCATTGGTTGTAACCTCCCCCTTCTACTCATTAATAAATATTGTTGTTCATTTTCCCATATATGTATCTGTTTATGTTTCTATTTCTCATATGATGGATTCTTAACTGATATATGTTTCACGTTTAATTGATTTAACTGATTAAGATAAATAGGCATCTTTATATTTCAATCTATTTGTTTTTTAGTGTGTATACTTGCAGGAACTAGTCTGGTGATCTAAGTTGGATTGGAAGCTATATCAAAAGCGACATAAGGAGAATAGGAAGTGTTTGGATCACAAGTAGGTTCCTCTATTCTTTCTGTGTGTCTATTAACTCTTAGAGAAAGTGTCTGCAAAGTATTTGATTTGTTGTTCTAAATGCATAGCACCACATTTACGGAATTTGATTTATCTGTAATTCATAATTCCGCATAGCAAAGAGATAAAAGTGCGCTTTGAATTCTTTTTTCATGTTTAACACAGCTCGAAAAAAGAGGATAAAAGTATGCTTTGAATTCCTTTTTCATGTTTAATAAAGCTTGAAAAAGAGATAAAATTGTGCTTTGAATTCATTTTTCATGTTTAAAAAAGCTTTAAAAAGAGATAAAAATGTGCTTTGTGGTCAATATCGCATTTCACGATCATGCATGACTAACTCACTATAATAAGCTGCAAACCTGCTCAAAGAAACATCAAATGGATTAACAATACCTGTTTAATCAAAAATACTATTAAATTAAGAAATTACCAATTCATTTTTACCATTTCACATTTATCATTTGGATTTTAGTGCTCTGAGCCTATTTTTACCCTCGAACTTTAGCATTTGATTGTGGAAGATTATGTGGATCATTTCTCGTTCCGTCTAGACCAAGTAGAAGATCTTACCCTCCTCTTTCTATTAAATGCATTCTTTTCAGTTTCATGCACATTTTTTAGGTTTTTGGTGCCCCTAGGGTAAATATACAGTGCTCTAGGGCTAGTGCACCCTTGAATGTTGAAAAGTGTGTTGCAGAGAGGCTGGAAAGAGGCCCAGTTACTCTGCAATGCTCTTTCTCTCACTCAGGGGTGCGTTGGGCACAATTTAGAAAGTTGTATCTTTGTGTATACGTAAAATATTCCCATTTTTTTGCATGAAATGGATCCTAACTTAGCCTATGGTTTCATTTCATACTTTGATCAAATCAGAATGTCAATTACATGGCGAGAAAGAGAACATGAAGAACAGGATATGGTTTCCCTAAATGATCCTGGCACTGTGAGAGCCCTCAAAGATTGTGGGTTGCTGATTGTCAGGGATGAGGCAACACATGGAACTATTGCAATTCTTGATCCATTCATGGGCCCAGAAATTTAGGTAGTTCACATTGGGGACAAAGTGCTCCCAATATTGGTCAATGATATTTACTTTCTCACAGGTTTTTCGAGACGTCGTGCCCCCATTTCACTTGCGGGATCTACGCGTGGCGGTGAAACAGTGAAGCACTACATCCAACAGTTTTTTCGAGCAGGAACTGAGCCTAGTAAACATGGAAAGATAAATATCAAAGATGTGTGTGATATGGCTTTGCGCACTCTCCTATTCACTATCGCAAAACTAGCTAGTATCGTGACACTACATGTCGCAAATAGATCATACATGCAATATGCGCTTGAGTGTCTTGAGCCAACCATGTTCAACTAGGCTGAAGTAGTACTCATTCGTATGAAAGAACAAATAACCAAGGTAAAAATTGGAAGGACCAAAAATTTCAGTTATGGGTCTATTTTGATCACTTTTGTTTTGGAGTGAGTTCCATTGATGCAGCCACAGCATGTGACGTTGGGATTAGCTAGTCCTAGAGATCCACAAATGTAGCGGTGGGTCGAGCTGATGGCTAGACATGTTGGTCAGTCATCGATCTCATTTTCCACTGCATTCTTCAGTAGGCTTCGAAGACAAAATATCTTTATCGGGGAGCATCCATATGCAGGGATGGATTTTCATGGAGATCCATATTTGATTTTACCAGTTGGCGCTCAATGGGGTGCTATAGGTAAAATGTTGACCATATTTTTTTATTTTTTGGGTTTTTTTACATATTTTTGTGTTTTTTGATGTTTCCAAGACTAAACTAAAAATGTTTTATGTATGCAGATGTAGGTATCATTCGACCAAAGGTTCGTGCACAGCAGGTAGGAGAACCAACAGAGAAGATTTTCATAAGAGCAGTCCTACAGGATTTGGATTTAGCCGAGACTCTTGCTGACATGCAGCAGCATGTTGAGGGATTGACTATTGGGATACCAAATGTCTGGATCGAGGAGTTATCTATGAGGTTGTAGCACCATACCATTGGTGTGCCTAGTCGTTGGATGAGGTTGTTGAGCATGATACCCCAAGCAGTGACCTACAATCATGAGCATCACTAGGTTTACTTAGATTATGCTATGTCTGTATACATTTTGAGGTCAGATGACCAACATATCTTGGACACAATTTTGTAAAAAACTTGATATAAATATATTTTACTTTCAGTTTTTTTCTATTATTATGTGCAGTCCTATTCAATTGTATGATTTGAATTGAAAATTTAATCTTTACATATGATGCAAATGTTTATTTAACACATAATTCGCCAGTGAATCAGCCAGAGTGTTAAAGTTTCTGGAAATATGTTGATATTGAATGTAATCAAAATTTCTTTCCAAAATATGAACTCTAACGAACATGCGATGAATTGCTGGATTTCGAACAGTATAGACGCCAGTAAGTGTTGAAAATGCAGCAAGATGATGGAGCTTAGTGAAATGAAGTCGCCTTCACTAAGTGGGCCCGCGGGCTATTTTTGGCGCAAAGTCTATTTTTAGACATATGGAGCATGGTCCAGGGGTTGCAGTATGTTATTCTTGGAGTATTGGTCATGTTGGTAAAAATAGATGGACCTCTATTTTTAGACATTTAGGTTGAAGTCTATTTTTAGACTGCCTATCCTAAAAATAGGGAAGTCAAATATTATTTACCCTTAATAATATTTGGACTCTAAACTTCAGTTTACTCTCTTGGAGCACTTCAGTTCGAGCTACAGAAGTGGCTCATGCATCTGACAGAGGAATTATGCTATTCCTAGGGGTTTGGTGAACTCATGCATGGTTGACTTCAGTTAGGACTTCAGTGGCAGAAGTTTGGTGGAGTTGATGAGACAGTTGGTGGAGTTGTGTTCGGTTTAACTTAGTTGAACTAGTTGTGATTAGTTTAACTAGCTAATCAACTAGTAATGAGTGGAGTGAATTAAATATTATTTAATTCACTAATTATTAACTCATTATTCAAATCAAGAACACATCAGTTCACTACAGTGCATGGACAGTTCAGTGGAGACCAGTGAAAGAGGTAGATGAAAGGGTGAGTACAGCTATCAGTTGTGACATCAGTTGTGCATGAGATTTGCACCACACTTGGAGGCAATTTCCCATGATGATTGCGCTGTCAAGCCAAGGAGATTAGAACCTTGGATCTCTATTTCGACAGGCCATGATTGCGCAATAGAGGCAGGCAATTAGTGGATGTGTTTTGAACTCGTGACTTGTTCAAAACCAAGCTAGTTTGTGTGTAACTTCATGAGATAGTACTGAGTACTTGTGAGGAGTATTGTACTGATTTTGTTACATGTTTTCTCCATTATAATATACACAATAGCTGCGGGGTTTTCAGCTATAAGATTTCCCCATACATACTGTGTAATGTGTGTGATGTTTTGATAATCTTTTGATCGCATACCGCTTGTTTTATTTCCGCATGTGTGATGATCTGAGTGGAAGAGATTATGTGTTGCATATGAATTCGAATTGATATGTGATAAGGATAATCTCGGTGGATAAATCTTCATTATTCAGCAAATTTCTACAGTAAGTTGTAGTATGACAAGTTGTAAGTCCATCCTAATGATGATGCAACAAATACCAAGTGAAATGGCATCAGAGAGTAGTTCAATCATCTCGCTATACTCAGCGATATTGTTGGTCGATCGACCGATAAAAATCCCTTAGGAGCTCCCTAACTCACCACTTGGAGCAAAGATGGCCCATACTACAGAGGATAAATTTTGAGTACCACGACTAGCACCATCAGCATATCCAACAAATGGTTCCAAATATTCTGACATCTGAAAAAATTTAAAGTGGATTACTAACCATGTGAAAAACTCTAAAAGGCACACTGCTGCACACACGCAACCAAAGCATATAATATATTTTTTACTACGCAAAATCAGGCATAGTAACATTTAAGATACAGACCATTTCAAGGCGATGACAATGGAATGCCATCATAATCTACCAACTCATAGGCACCCTTAGCCAGAATTGACTTGACAATGTATAGGTCGTGCCATAATAGTTCAAATTTCCCTACTCCTATCTTATCAACTTCTTGGTCATAAAGCAAGACCAAGTCTCCTTCCAAGAAGGTGCAAGGCTTGACATTGCGGTCATATTACGCCTTAATTCGTCTCTTATGCACTTCGTTGGCCAATGCAGCTTCATGACGTGTTTCATCTAATGGATGAGATCTAAAAGATGTGCCTCTTCTTCAGAAGTGTCAAGTAGTAGGTCAATTGTGATTTTCAATGATGGTATTTCACATTGTCTCGATACGATAGATTCTAGACCATAAACCAATTGAAAGGGAGTGAATCTGGTTGCATTTATCACTGAGGCTTGATATTCCCACAAAGCCGAGTACGGGATCAAATTCCATTTTCGTTTAAGAACCCCAATCATGCGTCGAATCATACTCTTAATAATCTTGTTGATAGCTTCAATTTGTCCATTAGCTTGCGGATATTAGGGGGTAGAACTATCATGTGACAGTCCTAACTTGGCGGTCAACTCATCCATCATGTGATTGCGAAAAAAATTTCCATGATCTGTGACTATGGCCTATGGTACACCAAACTGTGAAACCGCATGGTTAAAAAAGAACAATGTAGTTGTTTGTCCTATCTTGTTGAATGTAGGCATCACCTCGGCCCACTTGGTAAAATAGTCAACAGTGACAATAATATACACATGCCCCCGGGTAGAGTGAGGGTTACATGTCATGAATTCAATGCCCCATTTTTCAAATGGTCAAACAGCGATGACAGGATTCATTAGTGCTAGTGGCAGGTGGGTTTTACGATCAAATATCTCGCAAGCATGACAACTTCTAACAGCGATAATGTAGTCGCGAAATATTGTAGGCCATAAGTAACCAGTGCGGAGAATATTTTGCGTGATAGTTTAGCCAAACAAATTTCCACCGCATGCACCAGAATGGCAATCATTTAGAACTTTTTCATCTTCCTCATGAATGAGGCACCTACATAAAATCGTATCAACGCCATGACGATAAAGTGTATCACCGAAGATCAGATAATCTTTGGCTTGGTATTGAATACTTCATTGTTGTGAGTGAGAGGTATTAGGCCAAAAATTTTGGGTCTAGAGATAGATGATGAAATCTCCATACCACGAGTCAGATGACTTGATCAGAAACAAAGACTTTTCCAGAATTGATGGTTTCATAGTAGGATTGGTACTACTCGAAGGAAGGTCACAAATAAGCTCAAAAAACACTAAAGGCTTCTTTGATTTGGATTTTATGAATTCCAAATCAAACTCCTGTAAAATGACGATCCATTTTGAATACTTTTCCCCCAGCAATTGACGTGACAGAATGTATGTCATACGGTTGCAATCTTAAATGACAATGGTCTTTTGGAGCAAGATATAATGGCGAAATATTTGTACATATTGAACAGCTACCAAAGCGAGCTTCTCTATGTATGTGTACTTAACTTCTGTATCATTGATATTACAACTCAAATAATATATTGGGTGTTCAATCCCATATTCTTCTTGGAATAAAACCATAGCGATGGTTGTATCTACAATGGCGAGATACAGGAAGCAGTCACTCTGATAATTTTGGGGATAGACTAATGATGCTCGGATCATGGAATCTTTAAGAACACCAAAGGAATCTTGTGCAACCTCATCCCAATGGAAGGGTATCCCCTTTTTCAAGATTTGAGTAAATCCTTTAGCCATTTCAGCATAGTTAGGAATGAACCTCCTTAGAAATTTGGCCTTCCCATGGAGTCTCTGTAACTAAAGTTGATTGGAAGGAGCACACAAATCAAGAATAGTCTGGAAATTCAGTGGATCAAGATGAATTATGTCTTTAGACACGACGAATCTAAGACAACGACAAGAACCAACACCAAACACACATTTTTGCGGATTGAGGGATATTTTATAGTGACAACATCGTAAAAAGTTCACTCTTAGATGTAGCAGGTGGTCAACCCATTTTCATGAATGTGCAGGTAATTCATCCATATACAGTTGAACTATCTGCTTGATGTCATGAAAAGCATAATTCATTGCCCTCTCGAATGTGGCCCCGGAATTTTTTAAACCAAAAGGGAGTTTGCAATAGGTGAATGTGCCCTAGGAACATAAAGTCATTTTATATTAGTCCTCTGGGCGAATATTAATCAGATTGTAACCAAAGAATCCATCCATGAAATAAAATATTTCACATTCGGCACATTCATCAATAATTTGGTCGATAAAGGGAGTTGGATAGTTGTCTTTCGTACAAGCATGATTAACAACTCGATAATCAACACACATTCTGATTTTCCCATGTTTCTTCATGACAGGAACAATGTTAGATACCCAATCGGTAAGCAAAATAGGGTAAATGAATCCAGCACGCAAAAAAAATTCAACCTTTGCTTTAATGGAAACAACTATATTAGGGTGAACATGATGAAGGAATTTTCACATTGGCTTAGCATCAGGAAACATTTTAATTTCATGTTCAAAAATGCTGGAGTCGATACCTAGCATCTCCTCATATGACCAAGCAAATACATCTCGGAATTCATGAAAAAGAGCGCGGTAATTGTCAAGTTCAGGTGGAGAACAAGACGCACCGACATGAATGTTCTCTACAATATTGGGTTTGGTCAAAATATCAATAGAAATCGTTTCTTTGATATTCAATGGGTTTCGCTCAGAATCAATGGCATGGATAGGAATATAATTCGTCAAGAACTCAACGACAATAGAGTGATATATTTCAGATGGATTATCTTCACTGTAATCTAGAAGATGGGATCGTTGATGTGATGATTCCCATGGTTCTTCTTCTGGCATCATGGATTCCATAATTCTCTCATCAGTCAAGAATACACATGAAAATGGATCAGAAGAAGTACCAAAATCTGAAGAAAAATCAACCCAAACGGTCGGTGACAATGGATTTGGATTTTCCACATAATCCAAGAAAAATTATTTCTATGCTAGCTCAATTGGACTTAGCGGCATGATTTCGCCCAACCTAAATACTTCATAGTCATTGGGTATCTTCCTTAAATTTAGATGAAGTGGAAGATATCATGTTTTTGGTCTCTATATGTGCGATTTCTGCCGATGTCGCAGGCGACAGTAACGAAAAGGTTCCCATTAGGGAAGGATCCTTAAAGAGTCCTACACCAATGTTTTGAAGAAAAGGTGGGGGTATGTGAACTAACAAAATGCTTCCGTTTACCTAGGAACCAGAGGCAAATAACGAGAGTTGACCAATGGCTGTGATACTTCCCTTATGAGGGAAGATGATCATACAAAAATAAGTAGATACTACCGCAACCATAGCGTAAACCCATGGTCTTCCAAGTAATATGTTGTAGTCGAGGGGTCTGTCAACGACCTCAGCTTCTACAGTAACTGATTTTCCCCCTATTTCTACTTGCAGGCTATTAAGAATTCCATAAGGATTATATGTACAACCATCAAAAGCTTACAACGTCATAGGTGATTATGACAAAGTCTGTGAACCAAGTGACTTCCAGCAACTCATTGACATGATACAAGTAGATGCACCTTCATCAATGATAGTGTGATGAATGAGGTGATTCAGAACATGTACTTGAATCAATAATTCTAACTCTGCTAGTAATTTTGGCACATAGTCGGAGTGATTAAAGACTACAAGATTTGAATCTATCAAATCAATTGTACCGATCACAGACAATGAATCCTGCTTCTGGGAGGGACAATTCTGAAGTACCTCAAGCATTGACATAGCAGAAGGTGACTGAGCCAAATCTTCTACTACATTATAATTTTGAGTTGCATGAGCTCAAGGGTTTAATGTCAATTTGTGAACTACTCTCTTCGGTGGCTTTATTGTTAAATCTAGAAGGATAGGTGGTAGAGCTGTGTCAGGTGACATCGAATTCGAAGTGGTAGGTTGATCTGTAACCTGACCATTGAACAATGACAATGGATTAATGTAATATTTACTTCGTGTCGACAAAAAAACATCAGTTTTGGGCTTTGTAATGGATAGCATAAGCACTTGGGAACTAGAAGGAGAATCTGTTGCAACCAAATGTGTTTCCAGGTTCGGAAAAGGATTTGTCAACACTGCAGATGCGCTAGAAGTTTGAAGAAGCTTTGGGACTTCCGAGCGGTGAGGAAAATCTCATGTAAAATGCTCCTCATTACATATCAAGCAAGGGTAATGAGGTTTCCGAAAAGAACCAGATGAATCAGATGATTTTTCCTGCGAGGGTGAATTTGATTTCTTCTTGTCTTTCCCCTTCTTCCTATTTCCTGGTTGCTTATCACTTTTTCCTTTTTCAGATGGCACAACATGGATTTCGGAAGAAGATGAAATATCGGATGTAGTAGATTTTTTATTTGAATTACCAAGTGTAGGACCAGATAGTCAACTTGTTGCCGGAGTGCTAGCAGAACCAATCATACCATCGTCAACATGAATGTCCTGACCAGATGGATCAGGAGGAACAATAAAATGTTGTCATGGCACGTTTGGAATCTTTTCATAGAGCATGATAGACTGAGTGAAAATAAAATCCAGATACTGGGCATGAGAAATGACTTTCTCTTCAGTGACAACACCTCCTTTGGTCACATCCTCGGTGATAGATGGTAACAAGGACTTAATAAACCACTCAGCTAAAAGTTGATCAGGAAAAAAATTTTTAACCATTCGATGACAACGATGCCACTCATGTATATGATTAGATATATGAGTAGCAGTGGTATGTTTAAATCTGGTAAACAGTTTCATTCCATTTTCATATCTGATGGGTAGTTGAAAGTGGGTTAAAAAGGTAGTGGCTAAAGTTGTAAAGTTATCAAAAGAAGCTCACGGAAATTCAATGTACCACTCAGTGTTCATTGGTTGGCTCGAGGGGCCCTGACCCAAGTTCAGAGGTTAAGGTTTGCCAAAAAACCCCTATACTACTGGCCCTTTTGGCAGTGACCTGCTTGCATAAGCCAAATTCTCACCCGAAGCAGTCTAGGAGGGTGTTGGAACCAGGTTTCTGCACCCTGAGAGAGAGTAGGTAAGTCTAGCAGATCTACGTTCACAGCTTATCATGTTCACCTAAGACAGTTCTATTTTCAGGTTTGTTAAGAGTACAATCCACAGTATAACAGAGTTATTATCATGCACATATCTAGTCAATACCTTCGCATCCATGTGCGTGTCAGCAGTTATCAACACACCATATCATAACATATTATTAATAGCAAATTACATATACACTTCATACCATAACATAGACAGATTCGTAGCTTAAAAAATTAACACAATTGTATTCTTGGCTCCAACAAATCCCAAAGGTTTGTATCAACAATAACACATTAGATCAAATAACACAGAGATAGTTTAACTATATCCGCATATATTAGTATCAAAACCCAGTACAATCCAAACATAGCCTGCGCACACAGCCAGCAGGAGTCCTTACCCAAATGACCCAACAACATATCTAACAATTCGCACTTAGCATCAGACTTAATTATTTCCTACCTTAAGACTCAAAATGTTCATCTATTTATATCGACTTAGCCTACGCTTCCAATGGTCCACAAACCATCGTTTATGGACTCTTGGTCTACCCTTAACCCAATACAATGCATTCGGGGCTTTTACCCACCCCAAAACCCCTGTGTTAGACTAATTAATACCAAAAATATACAAAATTGTACAAAATTATCAGCTTTTAGGGGACCCTGTTCCAATAGTCCCCCAACACAATCTTGTGACTCATCCCGAGTCACTGCAGTGGTGGGCTCTCCACCTTTTTTTGCAGCAGCTTGATCGCATCAATCAGCTCAGGAAGCACTCCTTCACTTTGCACAACAGCATTCTGAGCTATATCCACCAATTTTTGTGAAGTTAGTCCCTCTGTGGCCGCCGAGACACTTTCAAAACTTTGGTTAAGTTTCTTTATTGCGAGATCAATGTCCTAGAAGAGCTTGAGTGTTTCATCATCCTAAGGCTTGAGACGGTCACCAATGGTTTTCTTCTTATGGCGGAGCTCTTCAATTTCGTCTCGCAAGGTGTGGCTGGTATGCAGCCATGCCAACCGTTGAGCAGGGATTAGAGTAGGCATCGTAGCTTCCAGCTGTTCAATTTTTTCTTCCTTCTGTCGCAACGCCTGATTGATCTCATGCGGGAGAGGATCGCACTGCACTTTGGTCCATAGCTACATTGTTGTTTCCAACAGCTTGGCACCTTAAGCGATTTGCCCTATGATCAAATTTTTCGCCTCCATAACTAGCACGACCCACTAGGCCCTTACCTATGGTGGTGTTTCCAGCTGCAACTTGGCCTATAAATCCGCAATCTGTTGCTCCATCTGTGTTTTTACCACTTGGTTCTCTGTTTTTTAGGCCTTTAAAGCTACGACCAACCCCTCAATATTTTCCTGGGGGGTGTTAGAAGCTGGAATATCTTCAGAGATGTCCATGCAAAGCCCAATAATGAGGTGTTCCAGCTCTGTCTGTTGTACGGTGGCGAGGGAACATGTAGCCTATGCTTGGGAAACTTCAGCATTTTTTTCCTCAATTGCCTGCTCAGTTGTACTGAGCTGCTGGTGTACTCGACGGTCCTTGTGTTGAATTTCTTCGAACAAGGAGGTGTTGAGTACCTGCAATGAGTCATGTGGCAACCTGGCTAGGTCCAGTTGTACCTCTGCACAAGCCTGGACTTTCACTCCCAAGTCGGGTGGACTTATCGCGAGGGCTGCGCCTGGAAGGGAATAGAGGAAGCTTTTCACTGTAACAAGTGTTGCACTGCTAGTGGTTGGGGCCATGCGTACATGAATCATAATTTTTTGCATTGTATCCATCTTCAGCTGTAGAGCTCGGAGCTTAGCCTGAAGCGTGTCGACCGCGACTTTCTGTTTCTCTTCTAGAGCCAGCCATTTGTCTCCTGCAACCAAAGTGACTGTGTCTACGATTTTCTTGAGGTCCCCTTCGATCAGTGTAACCACTTCATCACGTTCTGGTCATTGAGAGTGCTACTTCTTCCATGGCCCTTTAGCAAGGTCACCCATTCGCTTTATTCCCCGAGGGGAGTCAGCACCTTCCGCCTCCTGACCTTCGGTACTGAGATCCTGCTACGTATCCTTCTGTGCTGATGCTTCTGCTCCTTTCCCTGTACTCTTACTGGGCTGCGAACCCTTCTGTGATGTGGCTTTGGCGCCCGTCCCTGTGCTTTTTCTCGATCCTCCGGTGTCTTTGGTGATGACAGGCGGGGTAACCTTCGTGGTTCTCATTCCTTCAGTGCTCTTCGCACCTGTTTTGAAGCCAAGCTTCCAGTGAGGAGGCCATTGCACAATTAAACTGTCAATATCTTCATCAGCATCCATGTAGGGGAGCGAAACCCACACAAGATCCTTGCGGCCTCGGATTTGGATGCTATGCATAGTCACCTGGAATGCACCGATGCTTTTATAATTATCGTATATGGCTGGCGATAGGCGCAACCAAGAGTTGATAGTTGTTGCGAGCCCACTCTAGACCAACACCCAGAAGACTTAATTGTCCTCGATGCACTGCACATCCTTAGAGTCCCACAAGTTCATATACTGAGCCCCCTCACATATGTTTGGGGTGAGCTCAGGGAGGACTGATTCCTCGGGTGCTTCCCAGGCGACCAACGTGATGAGAAGCAACAGCTAGGAATAACAAAATGCTCATCCCTACTCCTGGGATTTGCAGACATTGGCCAGAAACTCGTTGCACAAGTACTGGGACCAATTGAAGCAGACCCCTTTCTTGCACCAGCCTACCAACTGAATTACACATGCGGGGATGGAGGCTGCCTGGCATTTTTGCATCATCTTGCATTCCAATAATAGGGTACCCAACTGCTCATGAGGGTCCCTGATGGATTTGATCATGAAGCCTTGAGTGTTATGTTCCACATGGTAGGTTTTGCACACATGGTCAGCGATCTTCCCCTCGTACTTCTTACCAACGTGCAGCAGAGGGTTTGGCCCTTCCATGGGGAGACTAGTAATTCAATGAATGAGCACAACATCGATGGGGATTCGATCCTGGATCCATAAGTAGTCATCATTGACCAAGGCAAGCAACTGACGTACGAGACGGTCTGTGATATTGTAGTGGCCGAAATGCAACATCCTAAGCAGGTTTAAGAACCTGGACCCTGCCAATCAGTGTACCCAGTGCATGGGGACAATCTTGATCCCGTCTTCTTCCTGTATTCTTTCAAGATATAATTCGGGTGCCAACTCAGGGAAGGCCTCCAAATTGGCCAAGTCATGATCATCAAATTTTACCTCATGGAGCCTTCCAAAGGGTTAGCCAATGACGGGGACCTCATTCGGGGTCAGCGGCATCTACATGTAGGTGCGAAGGCCATTGAGACTCTTCAATGTGTGGGTGGAGGGCCTGTGGGGCCGAACAAAGTGTGGTAGCCAATTGATTGGTTCGGCTACCTAGGCCTCTTCCTGAGAAGACAAAGGTCGCTTTACTGGGTTGGGCGAACGTGCCTGGGGCGCGGTTCGCAGTGACTGTACATTTTGTGGGGAAGTACGGGGCTTCACCCCAACCCATTTTGTGGGTTTCCCCGACCCCTAAGCTTTTTCTTTCCCCTTCTTTTTTGCTTGACTCAGCATAGATATAACTTCCTCGGCTTCTAGTTCGACTTCCACTACTTCCTCGGATTCTTGTTCCGTCGAGATCACTGGTTCTGAGCCTTCAGCGTGATTAGTGGTCATCATTATGGCATGGAAAATGAACTCCAAGTTGCTACTGTCAGAGGGTGTAGGATGCTCAGACATGAAAGGGACGCAATAGGCAAAGAAACTCTTACAGCACAAACTTTCAAGGAAAAACACGCCAAGTACAAACTATTCAAGCGATACGGAACCCTTTTCCAATCTATCCATCTTCTTTTATAGTCACAGGGATCGATCAATGATTGGATGAACCTCACTTGGAACTTACCATCAAGTAAACATTAAAAAACCTTCAGAAATTGCCTCATTAAATGATGGTTGCCTGCTCCTTTCAACAATAACTTTTCCCTTTTACCCGATTTTACTGTTCCAACGCACCCCTGCACTTCCAGCAGACCTCCTGTGCACCTAGCACACTTCTACCCGTCTATCACACCTGCTATGCTCTAAACATACACCTTCACCTCCGGCGCACCCCCCGAGCTTCCAAACCTACGGGCACTTCCTGCGCGTACCATGGTGCATGTCATGCTTACCTACCTTGGTGGGCATACCCCACTTCATACAACTACTCCGGCCATATAGTAATTTGATCCAATACGGTTTGAGCTGGCTGCCATTGACATATCCGGGTATCATATATCCGTGCAGGGTGGCTAGTCGAACAACTTCACCATCCGTGATTTCTTTAACTGTATAGGGCCCTAGCGAGTGCTGTCGGAACTTCCCCGGGTGTTTCACAGATTGGCTATCGTATAGTAGGACTAATTCTCCCTCCGCAAAGGTCTTTTTTTGAATATGTTGATCATGCCATGCCTTATCCCGAGCCTTCTGAACCTGCTGATGGAATTAGCAATGAAACGATCTTCCTCCAAAGCGACAAGTTATGCCAAACACTCCTCCATGATATCAGGCTCCTCCATATTTGTCAAAAATTCGATGCACAGGCTAGGAACAATATATTCCATGGGAATAATGGTCTCCTTGCCATAGACGATCCTAAATAGTGTTTTCCCTGTCAACTTCTTAGAGGTGGTTCGGTAGGCGCAAAGAACAGATGGGATGCGCACATCCCAGTCTCTGTGATCGGCGTTACAGAACTTAGTCAGTGCATGCTCCAAGAATTTATTAAAAGCTTTGACTGCTCCATTTTCCTGGGATGATACGGAGTGTTTTTCACATGATGGATTTGAAGTTCTTCTGTCAAGGCTTGTATTGTTTCATTAAAAAAATGTGTACCTCTATCGCTCATCAAGATTTTCGAACATCCAAATCTGGACAGAATCTTCTCAAAGATGAAGTGCACAATGGTATCTGTAGTGCAATAATTCACCGCTTGTCTTCGGCCCACCTGGTTACATAATCAGTGGCAATTATAATGTATCGCGCACTTGTCTTCTTTCTAGGTGGTTTGATAGGTCCCACAAAATCTATGGCCCATTTGACAAATGATTGTAGGTCCATTTGCGGTTGAAGGGGCAATTCATCTCTGTGTGATGTCCTTCCTGTTTTTTGGCATGTATCGCAGTCTTTACAATAGTCATGAGAGTTATTATGCAGGGTAGGCCACCATATTCCAGCTCTCAAGATCTTTTGTGTCGTCGCTTTCACTGCGTAGTGACCTCCTACTACACCGTCATGGGCTTCTGCCAAGATAGCATGTCGTTCATGCTCCAAAACATACCTTCGCAACACTTCATCAGCTCCCATCTTATATATATGACCTGCGATGATGGTAAAATATGCAGCGCGGGTTACCATCTCTTTCTTATGTTGTACCAAATACTCTGCAGGTGCCATGCCTGTAGTCAGGAACTGAATGATATCGGCAAAGTGTGCATCAACTACCTTAATAGCAAACAGTTGTGCATCAAGAAATCCTTCTTCCAGGTTCATCGATTCCTCGCCACTCTCAATTTGGGACAAGTGATCTGGCCTAGCATTCAACTTCCCCTACTTGACAATGATCTCAAAGTCTTATTCCTGAAACAACAGTAGCCATCGGCTGATTTTCCCCCCCAACACAGGCTTATGCACCAGGTACTTCAATGCCGAATGATCAGTAAACATTTTGAAGTGTCCTCCTAACAGATAGTGACGATACTTCTGTAATTCATAGACCATGGCCAATCCCTCCCGCTCCGTAGTGGAATAGTTGCGCTCTGCACCAGAGAGTTTCCTACTAACAAACGCAACAAGATGATCGATGTCTCCATCTTTAGGCTGTGTAAGGACCGCTCCCAGGGTGATTCCTGATGCATCTAGATGAACATGGAATACCTTCACCCAATCAATAAAGATGAGAATAGGCGCAGAAACCATCTTCTCCTTGAGTAGCTCGAACCTCTTCTGTCATTCGTCATCCCAAAAAAACGAAACATCCTTCTTAAGCAGCTTTTCCATAGGCATTGTGTAGGCGTTGTGATCAGCACGTACCCTTGAATAAACTTCATGTAGTAGCCTGTATGTCCAAGGATCGAACGCAGCTATTTCTCAGTTGTAGGTACTGCCAGATTTATGATAACTACAACTTTGGCAGGATCAACCATCAATCCTTGTCGACAAACTATGTGCCCGAGAAAGATTCCAAAGGGTACGCAGAATATGCACTACTGGATATTCAGGGAAATTTGGTACTTCCTACAGGCATCCAACATCATGCACAGTTTTGAGATGTGCTTCTTCACCAAGCCGAAGACAGTCCGGTCATCAAAATACACCTCCAAAAACTTGTGGATGAACTCTTTGAACACTGCGACCACCACCAACGAAAACATTAGGGGAATTTTGAGGTCTAAAATGGGCCTCCTAAGGAAATAATAAAATAATATTTAAACTAATAAAATAATATTTATGAATTTTCAATTCACTTTTTGCACCAAAATCCATGTAACCATAGTTAAATTCAATTCAAAATTTCTACCAAAATAAAAATAATAAAAAATTTGTATTGATGTGACTATTAATAAGAATGAGATTTTCAAGAAAAATTCATTATCATTGCATAACTAATGCATTTTTCCTTTAGGAACTAAAATTTACTATTGTGATACTCAAAATTGATCCGGTGAAGACTCTGCTAGCTATGTATACTGAAGGCATGCTCTGAACTCCGGCAAGGACACTGGCAAGGAGCACATATCTACTCCAAGATCTGTGGCAGAGAGGGCTAGCTCTGGCCCAGAAAATGGGAAGGTCGGGGGCCCCTAGAGCCCCCACTTTCAAGCAAGTCATGATTGACAAGGGAAAAAGGCCAGTGGAGGGTGTGAAGATTGCAGGGTCTGCAGCTGCAGGAAATAGAACAAAGGACAGTAACAATATCATGGTCGATTGCACCGCTAATCCAAATAAAGTCACTGCAAGAACACAGGAGTAGATCAAAGTGATTCCCACACAGGAAGCCAGTCCTCCAGAAGACGTCACAGATCCGGACAAGAATGCAAATGGCAGCCCAGACCTGAATCGATCGACTCTGAAAGAGTCAGCGGACAACGAAATCCACCAGAAATACCACGGCCGCTGCAAGCCGAAGACCAAGGAAAGTCTTAGGGTAATCATTAATGACCCATATCTGCAAGGCTACAGGGATCACATGATTTTTCATGCAGTGATATGTAAATTCATGGGGTTTTGGCCCAGCGAAAAATCCCTTTGTCAATGGATCAAGCAAGTCTGGAAGCCGAGGGGAGATATGCAGCTACACCTAGGAGCCAGGGGCTTCTTTATGGTGGTGTTCGCAAATCTGGAAGACAAGGATCGAATCTTCGAGGGCGGACCTTACTTTTATGCCTCAGCAGGCCTCTACATGAGGCCCTGGAAACCCAACTTCGCCCCTGAACAAGAGACGTTCACACATGTTCCAGTCTGGATCCGGTTATTCTCTCTGCCAATCGATTATTGGAGACCAGCGGCGTTGGAACAAATTGGAAACACCCTGGGAACTTTTGTTCGTGCTTCTGAAGCCACTCTTCAAAAAAGGTACACTTCCTATGCCCACATCTGTGTTGAAATGGATGTATCTGGGTCTCTGCATGAGGGTCTGTGGTTGGAATACAGGGATGAGGTCTATTTTCAAACCATAGATTATGAGCAGATACCCTTTAGGTGCCATAAGTGCCATGAACATGGGCATTTAATTCGAGAATGCCCTCAGAACAAGATTGCCGAGAAAGCCAAAGAGAAACCCACTCCGGTTTCAGATGGATTTATTCGACCTACTGGAAAACATCGAGCCAATCGCAAAAATACACCCAAAATGGATGATCAGCTCACCAGAACATTAAAAACCTTTGAGATACTTGGAGAAGACCCTCCATCGGAGAATATAGCTCAAACCCCAGCTGTGGGGCAGCAGGCCACCGGGTCAGCAGAGCACGGCACCCAGCCAAGGGAGCCGATCACAACTTCAGAACCATTTTCAGGCGCAACAGATGACAAAGATGAGGAGGGGGATGAGGAAATGGCCCTTAGTGAACTCGGCACGGAAGATCGGGAATTAGGGGATATCCTGGAGAAAGAAGGGTTAGATATCAATTCTATAGTTGAGCAATGGAAATAGAAAGGAATAGACCAAATACCAGAGGAGGAAATCAACCAGGTCAACTACCTATTCCTGACTAGACAGGATGCAGTGTTAAAAGGTATGAAACGAGGTAGAGGAGCGACCAAAGGCCTAGGTGTAAAAACACAGAATATCCACCACACACAAGCCAGTCTCAAGCATAGGAGGAAAAGGGGCAGAAGATCCAACAGTGATGCACTTCACGAACTGGTTCAGATGTTGATTAATTCGGGAAAGATGAAAACCCTTGAGGCTTTCTCCTTCTCATCTTAATAAATTTTCAACTATGAAAGTCCTCTCATGGAATGTAAGAGGACTGGGTAGCCTAAGAAAATAAAGGCTCCTGAAAAATAGAATTACTCAAGAAAAACCGGACTTGGTTTTCCTCTAGGAAACCAAATGCTCCAATCACAAATTAGATGAATTGGGTAAATGCCTAGGTAAACATCTCGAACACCTAACAGTGGAAGGAAATGGTACTGGCAGAGGTCTAGCTGTATTCTGGACCCCTAGAACCCTTCATCTTCTCAATGCGGAAGCAACTAAAGCTTTTTTGTCCCTTCAAATGCAGATCATAGGGGAAAAAGGCACATTTTTGTTTACTAATGTCTATAGTCCTCAGCGACCAGAGGAAAAGCTGCTGCTGCTAGAAAATATCACCAAGCTACATCATCGATACCTCAATTCCAGAGCTATCTATGGGGGCGACTTCAATATGATAACCTCTCTCAATGAAAAAAAAGGTGGTACACGAGCGCTCAGTAATGATGCCAAAGCCTTCAGCTCCTTTATTCAAGCTGTCAACTTGGTGGACATCCCTCCTCAAAATGGCATCTTTACCTGGACCAACAGAAGAGGGGGAGATAAGCTTATTGCCTCCAGACTTGACTGTTTTCTGGTCTCTGACAGCATTCTCATAGAAGGGGTCACTATTGATTCTGATATCCTCCCCTCTAGGGGCTCAGACCACTGGCCTATCACGCTCCAGGCCTCCATTCTAGGTATTCCCAAAAACATGCCTTTCCGTTTTGAGAGATTTTGGCTTACTCACAAGGATTTATCCAGCAATATTAAGAAATGGTGGAAGGAACCCCTAGCTGTAGAAGGAACGAAAATGTTCAAGCTACAAGCCATGCTAAAATTTATCAAGACCAAGCTAAAGAATTGGAATCGTGAAGTCTTTGGCAACATCTTTGAAGACAAACAAAACTTGGAGCAACAAATGGAAGATATTCACAATGACTGGATCCAAGGAACCATTTTGCAAGACTCAATCAACACAGAGAGAGAACTGATGCAAATATGGAATGAAAGATGCAAGTAGGAAGAAATTCTATGGAAACAAAAATCTCGCATTCAATGGCTTAAAGAAGGAGAAAGAAATACAAAAAATTTTCATAGATCATCCATGGATTATAGATGCAATAACAGAATCACCAGGATTAAGGACGAGCAGGGGAATGTCTTCTACTTGCACCAAGACATCACCTGCCAACTCTGAAACCATTTTAAACTTATTACAACAGAACCAGTCTCTGATCGACAGGAAGCCATTAAGGAAGTAGTTTCTTCTATCCCCAACCTTATAACAGAAGAACAAAACAGGGCCCTGGACAGATCAGTCTCCCTCCAGGAGGTGGAAGAAGCGGTTAAAGAAATGGCCAATAGGAAAGCACCAGGGCCAGATGGATTCACCGTGGATTTTTTCAAAGCCTGATGGGATGTGGTTAAGGAAGACATCTGGGAATTATTTGAGGACTCCAAAATCTCCTCTTCAATTCTCAAGTCCCTAAATTCCACGTTTATAGCGTTAATTCCCAAAGAAGCTGATACATGCACCCCTTCCAAATTCAGGCCCATAGCGCTTTGCAATGTACTCTACAAGATCGTATCAAAAGTCATGGCTAACAGATTGAAGCCTATACTCCCTCTGATTATCTCAGAAGAACAATCAGGATATGTGGAGGGCAGAAAAATTATGGATAATGTCCTTCTGGCTCATGAGATGGTCCACACTCTGCAATCACTCAGGAAATCCGGCATGATTATTCAACTGGACCTCTCCAAAGCTTATGACAAGGTCAATTGGAGTTATCTAGAAGCAGTTCTCAAGGCTTTTGGTTTCAGTCCTAGGTGGATGGCCTAGATCCTAGCTATGGTCAGATCTCCCAATCACTCCATTCTGGTCAATGGGGCCCCCTCCAAACCTTTCTTTCCTTCAAGGGTCATCTGGCAAGGGGATCCCATCTCGCCTTTCCTTTTCATTATTCTCATGGAAGGCCTCAGTCAAATCATTAGATCAGCCAAGGAAAAGAATATGATAAAAGGTCTTCAGCCCTTAAGCAACATCCCAGCTACCACTCATCAACAGTTTTTTGATGATACCATGTTGAATGGTACCCCCACTGTGAAGGAAGCCAGGCGTTTCAAATGTATTTTAAATCTGTTCAGTCGAGCCTCTGGTATGGACTTTAACTTTGATAAATCCTCTGTCTTCTTCTTTAACACGCATTTTTCTATTCAGAAACATTTGACTGATATCATGGGTTTCAAAAGAAGTAATCTTCCATCCAAATACTTAGGTATACCCCTCACAGACAAACCTTGGCAAAAGTATCATTGGGAGAAAATTATTTCCAAGCTAGCGGACAGTTGTAATCACTATACCAATCGTGTCCTTAATTTGGCTGATCGACTGGTCATGACGAAGGCCATCCTCCAGGCTATTCCTCAATACGTGATATCGATCCTTCCATCTCCTAATGGAGTCCTTCAGAATATCAGAGGCATTTGGCGGACCTTTCTGTGGTTTAGTAATTTAGAAAAACCAAAGTGGACGCTAGCAGCTTGGGATCAGCTTTGCAAACCTAAGAGCCTTGGAGGGCTGGGGCTACAAGATTCAGGATCAATCAACAAGGCTTGCGGAGACAAACTCTGGTGGAGATGGCTCTCAAAACCTAATACCCCGGGGGTGCGCATCTGGAAAGCCAAATATGCGGAGCACTCGCAGCATGAGGAGCTCGTAAGGATAACAGACACCCCTGCAGGCTCACCAATATGGAATCTAGCCCGAGCCAACCGGAATATCATACAAGATCACTGCTTCTGGGAGCTCAGGAATGGTCACAATGCCTTGTTTTGAGAGGATGCCCAACAACAGCTCCCGAAGCTTGGAAATCCCGACCTACACCCTCTGCAGCAATGGTTTCAGAACAATGGCAAGCTGAAAGTGAATCAATACTGGGCGAACGATATGGGTCAACATCATTGGAGGACATGGAATCTAATCCCTTCCCCATCGAATGAGCAAATGTCGAATCTCCTTAATGTCCTTAATACCATTCTGAGGAAAAGACTAATAAGGGCAACGCAAGGGCCGGATATCCTTCGCTGGGGAAAGCTCAATGGAGGTTCATTTAACCTCAAAGAAGCCCGTTATTATATTGAAAATAGGGACAGTGAGGATAAGGTAGCCTGGTATGACAATGTATGGAACTGTAACCTATGGCCCAAAATTAAAACTTTTCTATGGCTTCTTCTAAACAGGAATATTTTAACCTGGGAAAATCTTATAAAAAAGGGTTCACAGGACCATCCTGATGCCCTTTATGCGAGGAGCAGGAGGAAACGATGAATCATCTATTCAATGAATGCGTCTGGACTAGCAACCTTTGGAGTGGATACAAAGCATATTCAACCAAATGGACCAGAGCAGAAGTTCCAATAACGAAACTATCACCAATTGGCGCTTACACTATTCCAACAGTTGTATGGTAAACAATTTGTGGAGGCAATTTGAACTGGACGGTGTGGAAGGAAAGGAATAATCGCATCTTTCAAAATCATAGCTTCAGACAACCCGATGAAATAAAAACTATCATTATGCAAGGTTTGAAAGAAACAACTCTTACCTACTATAAGACCAAGAAAAAAAATTCGTTGTCTCCCAATGACATTCGGATACTGGCTATTTTTGGCCTCTCTGAAGTGGCAGAGCGCTGTGTGCATGAGAACACCCTCTGGCCCGCTCCCTCTCCCGCAATCTGGAAATATCCTCCTCCGGGGTACTGCAAGATTAACTTTGATGGGGCTTCAAAAGGCAACCCTGGGCCTGCCGGGTTGGGAGGAGTCCTGCGCAACGAGAAGGGAGAAATACTACATATCTACTGCAGATATTTGGGAGAAACCACTAACAATGAAGCGGAATTCGCCGCTTTGGAGCAAGGGCTGCGGATCCTAATTCGGCTCAGCAAAGGACTAGCCATAGTAGAGGGTGACTCCCAGCTCGCCATTACAACCATCCGGAAAATACAACATGGAACGAAGCCCAGTAAGGCCACAAAGCACTAGCGCCTAGCTGTTGTTACGGATCTCATCACGCAGCACCTTGCATCCCTAAGTGGTATCATCCTTCAGGCTGTGCGCAGGAAAGCCAATACACTAGCAGACCATCTAGCTAACCACGCGGTAGATCACCCAGCTGAAGCCCATGACACGTGTCGGCAGGATCTAATGCATGGAGAGCTTAGGGATCAGTGTAACATCATATCCAGGAGAGACTTCACTGCCGGTACTACCCTGGAGGATGGTCGGCAGCTTATAAATCATGAGTAGCTCATGAGTTTACCCAATTTGATTAATCACGTCAGACAGTACAGCCCAGAAATGTCACCAAGCACTTCTCGGGAATGGCAGCCCATTATTCGAAAGGACAACTGTAAGGATAACCAATCCTTATAGCGGATCAAATGGAGGTCTCGAGCATGCGAAAGGATTGCTCAGAAGCAGACGATCTATGCTTATTGTTCCGGCATTGGTGGTGGTTTCAAACGGCAAGTTGCCATGCATCATAGCATTAAATGGCTTTCAATTGGAATTTCACTCCCCACTACCTGTCCTTATATTTATAAGCAGTCTTGCTATCCCATTTTCATTTCCAATCTAGCCTTGTGGTATCTACGCTCAAAGTCGAAGATCGGTTATCCTTTTCTCGACAAGTTATCCGCTCTCTTCTACCTGCCTTCAATGGCAGACCACAACCTTCGCAGTATCAAAGCATCGCAAGCCCTCAAGCGGGCCAAGGACAGCTACGAGGCCTCTGTCTCCAAAAGAGGGAAGCAAACGATTGAAATGCTGCAAGAAGAGGTGGACAGGTCTCGGGCCCAGATTGATGATAGCGCAATCAGTGAGGAGGTCGACTGGTTGGTCGACCCAAGGACACCTTCTACTCGAACCACCCAATTTCTGCAAACCCAGGCAGTTGCCTGGCAGATGAAAACCATGCTGGCAAAGGCAATTGGAATGCAGGGAGCAGCAGTTAAGGAGACCTTTGCTGCAACTTCCATGGCCTCTGCCAAGAACACTACTCGACTGGAAAACCTGGAAATTTCCTTCAATTCACTGACAGAAGAACTACGCATGAAAGGTAGGGCTTTGGACAACTTTGTTCGCTGCTTTGATTTATATCTCCGCCATGTCCTCAATGTCTCCATTGAAATTCTGGCGGATGACTCACAGACTACCATCATTCGGCGTTTTAAGCCTAGAATTCAGCCAAAAGGTGGCGAGGAAGCGAGTCCAAGTGCTGCGGGACAATCTGGGGCCTCGAATCCAATTCAATGATGTTTGTGCTCTCTCTCTGGTTTATTTCCTGTCTTTTTACTGTGTCTGTTTCCTATTTTAATCGGTATGTACCAGGCTACTATCATGCCTACAGTAGATCTTTTGTTAGCTCTATATCTTTCACAGGCAACCCTGCATGGTTGGCCTGAAGTTTTGTTCATTGGACTGTGCTTCTGAAATAGCTAGGCTTTATATAGCTAGGGTTCATTCAGTCTAGAAGTCAGCATGCAAATGAGCAGGCCTGTGACCCTCCATGTTTATCAAAATTCAGGCTTTTTGTACACTCATGTAACCTCTGTTTTTTGATATAATATACTGCTTCTGACTTACAAAAAAAAAATGCATTTGTCCTTTATACTTAAATAGCTTAAAATAAAATACAAATATAAATTCATAAATTAGTAATTATAGAATATAATATTAATTAAAATTTATACTATTTAAATTATATAATAACATGTAATTAATATACTATATAAAAATTATATAATATAATATATTGTTTTATTTATGAATTTTATATTACATATTGAATTGATTTTATTTGAAAATATACAAATATAATATTTATTGAAAAGTGTGTAAATACATGAATATTGTGTAGGGATATGCATTGTCTCTTTCAAAAAATATGAAATGACAATAATAATATTTTATTCAAAAAATGTGAAATGACATTTATTATGAGTACTTCAATTTATGACTTTAAAATTACTTAGAGCACTAGCATGGTTAACCATGAGTTTTTATCCACCATTGAGAATGTGACAAGTAAGTACCTTTAACTCAAGCAATGCCACCTCAACCATTAGGGATGATGCCACCCCTTAAGTGTGATTGGTTCTCATAAAGTGAATTTTGATTGTACATTTTCCTTAGGAGGCCCATTTTAGACCTCAAAATTCCCCTAATGGATGGCAGGGGCGTTTGTTGGGCGGCTTAATTTTCGGATTAAACCTCTCAATATTAATTATCAATATGGGAGTCATAAACACGAGTTGTACTACGTATTGGCTCAGCTTAATGGTCATAGTATAAATATATTCCTTTGTAATGATAAACTAGGTACTGGAATGAAACACACCTTTGCTGGGAAATAAAAAATCTTGAAAAGGAGACCTACTTAACCAATTCTCTCAAGGTACTTTTAAAACTATATCTAGCATTCACTGCAACTCCATACTGCAATTAAACTATAAGGAAATTCAAAGCAATCCTAAATCATATGACATTCTCGCAATCGAACTCTACTTTTAAATCTCCTATGATATCTTGAAAATTTTAACCTATTTACTCCTTTCACTAACTTGAAACTAAGACTTGAGATAAGCAAAAGACACACATTATTCTAATGATAACTCACACCTAAAACTAACTATCTAAACTACTCTTGATAACAAATTCAAGATCCAAATTAACAAAGGACAGTCCTAACTATTACTAGAAGAAAACTACTTCACTCTATGTAAAATAACATCTAAAAGATCCTATTAAAAATATCATTTCAAATAATCTATGATAATATTTCAAAACATTTTAATCTATATTAATTGAATAATCCAAAAACAAGCTTACTATTCAAACCATGTAACTCAATAATGAAAACGAAATCACTCTACCTGCACAATTAAATCTGCACTCAAACTTTCTCTTCTAAGGAAATGATTACACTATGAAAACAAGAAGGATTCAAATTAAAAATAAATGATTACACTATGAAAACAAGAAGGATTCAAATTAAAAATAAATATAAATATTAAGCAAAGTCCCAGGAAGCATAAACAAATAAAATAAGCATAAAAACCTGCAAACATTCAAAGAGATTATGTAATGCAAACCAAATTCTAACTCAAAGCATTAAATCTGTTCTCACTCCGATCACTAAGAAATTGTTGTATTCATATGCTCCCATTACATTTGATTTGACAAGAGGGATAGAGCATAACGTTATATTACAGTTCTCAAACACCAGTTATGTAATGAATAATAATTCTTTAGTCAATTAATTTGCGCAATATGAAGATGATTGAAATGCTTTGAAATTCAACCATACATTCACATAGAAACCTAAAATTTTAAAATCACACACATCTAATTATCCTACGTTATCGATCAAGCTTAGCTCCAGATGTGGTGGGCCCTCCCACGCCTGGAGTAAGCTAGCTTGCTGCAACGAAGGAACGGTTTTTAAAACATCAAAAACTGGAATTCGAAATGGATCACAGTGACAATGCTACTGCTCACAACATGAAAGCTATGATGTATATTGAAAAGAGAATTTGGCAATCTATTTATACAAATCACAGCAATCCCTCTATCGATATTACATTATCTGCAACTCGATACCTGTTCTACCTCTCAGAATTCGACTTCGCCATTTTAGAAATGTCGCCCCGGTTCTACATCTGACCAATCGACCTTCTATTCCTATTAATCCCAGCTTATCTAATTGATAGACTCCTCCTAATTACATCTCTACCCCTGTGTAATTAATGGACGAACTCCCTCCCCTTGTTTGATCACGACAACTTATATAAATATATATATATATATATATACCGGATTTACACATTGGGGCTTCAATCAGCCAATTAGAATATAGAAGATAATTGGTTTCAACAATTTTTCCGAGAGAAGAATTAGTTTTGAAACAGAATGTTGAATTAGGAAATCGCTCCTGTTTTTCTGGAATGTTGCTATTGCTGGAAGGTGCAATCTTGGGTTCTGGAGGAAATTTTACCTTCGTTACTTTTCTAAGAAACTCCTGAACTTCTCCGGTGTATGGGTGAACATGGTATGCGTATTATACCATTGTTGTGCTGCAATAGTTTGTCGCAGAAAATAGTGTAATCAAATGACCTTGAGCAAAGCGTTCAAAACCGTCCACTACACATTCATGTGCCCTAATGATTAGCTGCAATTTGTTCTTCTTGCAGAAGTCCAATACACGGTCAAGCCCAAATGTGATAAGACCTAGACCTCTCGCATTTGGACGCAAGCCTTCTACACTATCATTCTCTGTTTGATCGTACCACGGAAGATCCATAAGAACAAATGATCATGCATCCATGCTTATCGGTCGTTGCAGGCTCTCTATCTGTTCCAAAAATTTTATAGATATTCCAATCCCACCATGCATACACATAATCTTTCTTTCTATAAGAGAAAATAAGGGTAACCAATTGAAAATCTGGTTAAAGTGTGTCCTTGCCCATATTCCATCTCTATCTCCCATTCGTTCAATGCATTCAAGTCTAAATCCAAAGAGTGCATTGATGTCAGCAGCTTCATGATTTCCCCGAATCAAATGTACATGGTCAGGATACTCAATCTTAATAGCAAGAAGAAAGGTAATAGTTTCTAAACTGTGCTGACCACGATCAACATAATTTCCCAAAAGAGGTATTCAATATATGTAATATCTCCTGTAGTTGAAGGAAATCCATACTCATCAAACAATGACATTAAATCACCAAATTTTCCATGAAGATCACCAAATATTTTGACTGGAGCCTTCAACTATAGGATTGTTGGTTGATGCATGAATTTTTTTTCTACAGTATAACATAGCTCACCCACTTCATAGGAATCCAATAAGAATCCCCTATTTACAGGAGGCCTCCAACTACGAGGCCTAAGAAAAGACGAAATGACCTTTTTATGCAAAGCAACAGGAGACCTTTGTTTTTTAAGCAACCTTTTAGTAGCATGTGCTTGGTCAAGATTCCAGGGGCTCATTCGCCTGCCCTCATTCTCAAATTGATCCAAAGAGCGTTGTCGCACTAGACTGCCCAAGCTACCTATGCGTTCTTTAGAAACTACAACTTCTCTGTGATGAAGGTGAACATCCAATTTAACAGGATCATCTAAAATGTTTGCCATATTGATTTCTGAAATAGATAGAGTGTTGCCATATATCTTGTCAGTAATAGGTGTAGGTTGTCCACTACGGTAATTAAACTTGATATCCTAGTCATTTTCTAGTCCTTCAAGATTGTGACGATGGTCTGATGCTTTTATTAATTGTTGAAGATCCCGTAGATAATGTCCATTCAATTGTTTCTATGGTTAAGGTGAATCTGTACTCAAGTATGTTTCTACCCTTGTGCATGAATCGTACTTAAATGCGGTTTTGCACTGCCATTACCTGCCACCAAGGTATTTATTAACGAAACTATTACACAAAACACCCTTTAAATTAATTAATAACAAGAATTTATAATTTAATTATAAATGCCTCTAATCATCAACTTATTAAGATAAAAAGGTTTAAAACGCTAGATACAATCACAAAATTATCTGATAAAAATTGTAAAAATGTGGACAAAAATGCAGCTCAACATCCCCCCATGCTGAACTTCTTACACGTCCTTGTGCAAGCCAAAATTATAAGACGATGAAATAAGGTAGGGAAAATGTCAGCAAAGAATTAAGCAAGTAAGGATGAAGATGCTTGATATTGTAATGAATTCATTAACCCACGACATTTCTATTACATTACCAGCTAAAACCATGTGAAATGATAAAACAAGATCAGGTACCGAAAGTAGACATTCTGGAGAAAATAGTGTTGCACATACCTGTTACCTTGTCCCAACTGAATTCCATATTTTTGTTTCTACCCAAAGTCTGATGATAAAAATCATTTTTTTTTTAAAAAGTGCAATTTCAAAAGGAATAACACAAGATTCTTGCACCTATTATAGCAATCTCGTACCTAGGTCATGCATCACATATTTAGAGGAAATTACAATCAATACGCATTGTCGTCAACCAACAACTTGTGAGTAGTCATCATTGAGTAATTCATCACTCTGAATACCATGAAAATTAAAGTGAGTTATGATACCAATCAGCAACCTCTTTATTTTAACATTCTAAATTACGTTGTCATCCGGATTCAAAAATAAATTTCCTCTTAATCTAGTACAAAGGATTACCTTCACTAAGGGTACCACATTATTCAAAGATTCTTTATTTTTGAAAGATAGAACTCAAAGCATCATGTTCAAATTATCTTAAAACCATTGCCCAAGAAAAATTATGAGTCTTAGGGAAAGAGAAGGATAACCAAGCAAATCATAGTATGCAGTTAACTTTAATACCACATACATAGCCCTGTTGCCCGCATGTGTCCATAACCTCGGCAGGGTTGTCTTTTAACCTAGCGAAATGTCAGTATCTCACTTACAAGATACAGATTCATAGCTAGCTTATTTGCCTCTTTAGATGAAGGCCATTGTCCTAGCTTGGTAACCAGCTGATGGTAGTGCCACTCACAAGAAGTAACATGAATGAACAAGTCGGCTCATGATGAGACCTCTTGTCTTCCAAATTTTTGGCTGAAATCCATTACTCTGGCTTGGTGAGCAGTAGCAGTAATGTCATGCATGTTAGGTCTCATGATCGTGGTAGGTTGGCTCATCACGAGACTTCCTATCCTTCCCTAAATCTTTGTAGCTCTGATTATGATTAACCTTAAAAGTTACTTAATAAGTGGGGAGACAGATCTACTCCTTAAGAGTACAGGATGGTGTGAAAAATTTTTAATGACTAATCATTGCTGGCTAATTCCTCTACCCTAAATACTTGTTAAATATATCCCAGACAATGACTGAAAGATTCTTTGAGTTAATAATGCTAGTGTTCTCCTAAATAGCTCATTGTGATCTTTACAAGAGTGGTCCACCATAGGGGTTTTCAAATAGTACCTTCTAAGGGGAACTGAAAATATATATCCGAAAAGACAACTTATTAAAGTGATTAGTCATGGTTACTTTTGAAAAATCATAAGGTATTAGAGTGAATTGTACTCAACGAGATTTGTCACAAATGTGTGTGTTAACAACTAATGTGGATCAAAAGTAGTTTTAACAAGCATGCTTTAAAATTCAAAACCCTAATAGCATGATAGAAACATTATTTATTTATTCTCCTACCCTAATTTACCCTAAGAGGAGAAAGACTCTCGTCTAAGTATAGGATTACTTCCAATGAAGCCATGTGTGTAACAAAATGTTGATTATACTCACGCTTAGTTTTAAAAAAGAGACTTCAAGACATATGAAAGCATGAGAAACCAGTTGCTTCAATTGATATGGTACCAAGAGTTTCTGAATGTTGAGGAAATAAGATGGCTTGATGATTGCTCGAAACCAACATTCAATGGAATCCACATATTTATGATTTTCCAACTGATGCAAGTCTTCCACAGTTTGATAGTCACTCTCTTGGAGGCACAAAGAATCTGGTGAAAGAGAAAAGATAAATCCCTCAAGTTCAGGCTCAAATATATGCTTTTCAAAGCGACAAGAATGGTTGAGAGAGATTCTAGGGTTTTGAGTTTCAACAACATTTTTAGAATAAGCTCCAATGAAATATTTCTCCTCTTGTAGTATTTGAATTACACCTTCCCGGGGTGATTTTTTTGTGGTAATGGGGGGAGTTTCCAAATTCATTCCCTTTTCCAACATGGAAGGTGTGACATTTTGTTCAATAGGGGAATCCATGGAAAGAATAGGTGGTTCAAACTGTTGTGCAACCTGATGGTTTAGATTAGGGTTGAGGATGTGGTTTGGGCTAGGGTTTGGGTTAATGCATGGACTAAGGTTTCTATTTGGATTGGGATTAGGCTTTGGACTAGGGTCAGGTCTAGGTTTTAAATTAGAATTAGGGTTATGTCTAGGGTGTGGATTAGGGTTAGGACTAGGGTATGGATTAGGGTTAGGGTATGGTTGCACATACGACTAGGACCATGGAGGAGGATAACTTAATGGTGCATTGGAAATAAATTTTGGTTGTTGTGGGTGCTCATATGATTGAATTTTCATGGGATATTGCCCTAGAGATAAGGATCCAAACGATTCTTGAGACCATGGAGATATCTGGCTCGGGGATGACATCCAAGGAGACAGCCTCTGCGGCTATGAAGTAGGATATTCAATTGGAGGAGGATTAAAAGTTTTCCATGAAGTTGCAGGATTATAAACATGTTGAGGAACTTGCACAGGAAAATAAGAATTATTCCAAGTATCAAATGGTGTTGGGTTTTGAGTTATACCTCACAGTTGATTCGTTTCCTTGCTTGATTCCCTGAGTACTTTTCGTAATCGTGGAAATGATGGGAAATGTTCGGTTGCATGACCATCCTCACAAATTTTGTAAACTTTTAGACCATTAAGTGGAAACTTTCCAAGGCAATGTTTCTTTCGACAGTTGGTGCGAAGGAGAAGCAGTGGTTCTTCATCCTTCTCTTGCTCCTGCAAATCATCCAATTCCGAAATCAAATATTTAATAATATTGAATTTATGTTCAAGTAAGGTGTTAAATTATGCACTTGTGAATTCTTCATCGGATGAGTTTTTCGTCTCTGTAGCAGCATGAAAACTCCTCATTAAATGATTCTTCAAAATACCATCTTCTTGTCTTCAATAAGAAAACTGGTACATTTTTTCATCACATGTATTAGTACGCAAGGGTTCTTACAATACCCCAAAAATGATATAACGTTGAAGATTGGATTCTAAAGATAAATGAATTTAAAAGCTATTGACTAAAATAAAGCTCACCACACTTGCATAAAAGGAAAATTCCGAATCAAAGTACTATTTATAGAATGAAAAGCAAATAAATTTGGAAATTAAATGTCTAAAGCCTGCTTCTACTTCTACACATAAGCAAGATAAGGAAATAAAAGTTCAAGAGATAAGCAAGATGGCCAGACTTTGGAGAAACCCCACAAAAGTGGATGCATGGGTCTTCACTCACGTCTTACAGTACACTCTCCACCCTTGGACGTCCTGCAATACCCTTGAAACTCTGTAAGAAAAATTTTACCTGAGCCAAAATACAACTCCTCGACAACGGCACCAAAATGTTGGGCGGCTTAATTGTCAGTTTAAACCTCTCAATATTAATTATCAATCTGGGAGTCGTAAACGTGATTTGTACTGCATATTGGCTCAGCTTAATGGTTAGAGTATAAATATATTCCTTTGTAATGATAAACTAAGTACTGGAATGAAACACACCTTTTCTAGGAAATAAACAATCTTGAAAAGGAGACCTACTTAACCAATTCTATCAAGGTACTTTTAAAACTATATCTAGCATTCACTACAACTCCATACTACAATTAAACTATAAGAAAATTCAAAGAAATCCTAAATCATATGACATTCTCGCAATCGTATTCTACTTTTAAATCTCCTATGATATCTTGAAAATTTTAACCTCTTTGCTTCTTTCACTAACTTGAAACTAAGACTTGAGATAAGAAAAAGACACACATTATTCTAATGATAACTCACACCTAAAACTAACTATCTAAACTACTCTTGATAAAAAATTCAAGATCCAAATTAACAAAGGACATTCCTAACTATTACTAGAAGAAAACTACTTCACTCTATGTAAAATAACATCTAAAATATCCTATTAAAAATAGCAAATAATCTATGATAATCTTTCAAAACATTTTAATCTAGATTAATTGAATCATCCAAAAATAAGCTTACTATTCAAACCATGTAACTCAATAATGAAAATTAAATCGCTCTACCTGCACAATTAAATCTGCACTCAAACTTTCTCTTCTAAGGAAATTATTACACTATGAAAATAAGAAGGATTCAAATTAAAAATAAATCTAACTATTAAGCAAAGTCCCAGGAAGCATAAACAAATAAAATAAGCATTAAAACCTGCAAACATTCAAAGAGATTATATAATGCAAACCAAACTCTAACTCAAAGCATTAAATCTATTCTCACTTCGATCACTGAGAAATAGTTGTACTCATATGCTCCCATTACATTCAATTTGACAAGAGGGATAGAGCATAACGTTATATTGCAGTTATCAAACACCGGTTATGTAATGAATAATAATTCTTTAGTCAATTAATTTGTGCAATATGAAAATGACTGAAATGCTTTGAGATTGAACCACACATTCACATAGAAACCTGAAATGTTAAAATCGCACGCATCTAATTAGCCTACGATATCGATCAAGCTTAGCTCCAGATGTGGTGGGCCCTCCCACACCTGGAGCAAGCTAGATTACTGCAACGGAGGAATGGTTTTTAAAAAATCAAAAACTAGAATTTGAAATGGATCACAGCGACAATGCTACTGCTCACAACATGAAAGTGATGATGTATATTGAAAAGAGAATTTGGAAATCGATTTATACAAATCACAACAATCCCTCTATCGATATTACGTTTCTCTACAACTCAATACCAGTTCTACCTCTCAGAATTCGACTTCACAATTTTAGAAATGCCGCCTCGGTTCTACATATAAGCAATCGACCATATATTCCTATTAATCCCAGCTTATCTAATTGACAGACTCCCCCTAATTACATCTCCGCCCTTGTCTAATTAATGGACGAACTCCCTCCCCTTGTTTGATCACGACAACTTATATATATATATATATATATATATATATATATATATATATATATATATATATATATATATACCGGATTATATTTAAAATCTTAATCGCCCAATTAAAATATAGAAGATAATTGGTTTCAACAATTTTCTTGGAATAAGAATTAGTTTTGAAACAGAATGTCGAATTAGGAAATCGCTCCTTTTTTTCCGGGATGAGGTTGTTGCTGGAAGGTGCAATCTTGGGTTCTGGAGGAAATTTGAACTTCGTTACTTTTCTAAGAAACTCCTGAACTTCTCCGGTGTATGGGTGAACATGGTATGCATATTATACCATTGTTGTGCCGCAATATTTTGTCACAGAAAATAGTGTAATCAAATGACCTTGAGTAAAGCGTTCAAAACCATCCATTACACATTCATGTGCCCTAATGATTAGCTTCAATTTGATCTTCTTGCAAAATTCCAATACACGGTTAGGCCCAAATGTGACAAGACCTGGACCTCTCGCATTTGGACGCAAGCCTTCTACACTATCATTCTCTGTTTGATCGTACCACAGAAGATCCATAAGAACAATTGATCTTGCATCCATGCTTATCTGTTCCAAAAATTTTATAGATATTCCAATCCCACCATGCATACAGATAATATTTCTTTCTATAAGAGAAAATAAGGGTAACCAATTGAAAATTTAGTTAAAGCGTTTCCATTCCCATATGTCATCTCTATCTCCCATTCATTAGATGCATTCAAGTCGAAATCCAAAGAGTGCATTTATGTCAGCAGCTTCATGATTTCCCTAAATCAAATGTACATGGTCAGGATACTCAATCTTAATCACAAGAAGCAAGGTAATAGTTTCTAAACTGTGTTGACCACGATCAACATAATTTCCCAAAAGAGGTAGTCAATATATGTAATATCTTCTGCAGTTGAAGGAAATCCATACTCATCAAACAATCGCATTAAATCATCAAATTATCCATGAATATCACCAAATATTTTGACTGGAGCCTTCAACTGTAGGATTGTTGGCTCATGCATGAATATTTGTTCTACAGTATAACATCGCTCACCCACTTCATAGGAATCCAAGAAGAATCCCCTCTTTACAGGAGGCCTCCAGCTACGAGGCCTAAGCAAAGACGAAATGACTTTTTTATGCAAAGAAATAGGAAACTTTTGTTTTGTAAGCATCCTTTTAGCAACATGTGCTTAGTCAAGGTTCCAGGGGCTCATTCACATGCCCTCATTCTCAAATTGATCCAAAGAAAGCTGTTGCACTAGACTGCCCAAGCTACCTACGGGTTCTTTAGTAACTACAACTGCTTTGTGATGAAGGCGAACATCCAATTTAACAGGATCATATAAAATGTTTGCTATCTTGATTTATAAAATAGACAGAGTGTTGCCATATATCTTGTCAGTAATAGGTGCAGGTTGTCCACTACGGTAATTAAACTTGATATCCCAATCATTTTCTAGTCCTTCGGGATTGTGACGATGGTCTGATGCTTTTATTAATTGTTGACGATCTCGTAGATAATGTCCATGCAACTATTTCTATGATTAAGGTGAATCTGTAATCAAGTATGTTTATGCCCTTGTGCATGAATCTGTACTTAAATGCAGTTTTGCACTGCCATCGCCTGCCACCAAGAAGGTATTTATTAACGAAACTATTACAAAAAACACCCTTTAAATTAATAACAAGAATCTATAATTTAATTATAAATTCCTCTAATCATCAACTTATTAAGATAAAAAGGTTTAAAATGCTAGGTACAATCACAAAATTACCTGATAAAAATTATAAAAATGTGGACAAAAATGCAGTTCAACGGCGTTCTTGAGCCCAAATGGCATGACAGCATATTGAAAGGATCCCCATTCAGAAGCAAACGTAGTTTTGCTACGATCTTCAGGTGCGATTCTGATTTGATGGTAGCATGAGAACCCGTCTGTAAATGAGTACGATTCCTTCCCTCCCACGCTGTCAAGGATTTCATCTGAGAATGGCGTGGGAAAGGGATCATGTACGCAGGCATCATTTAGTTTGTGTAATTCCACACAGATATGTATCTCTCACTTCTTATTTTTCTCCTGAACCACCATCGGACTACCCACTCTAACTGTTCAATTGGTTCAATGATACCTGCGGTGAGCATCTTTTCAATTTATTCCTTGAGCATTTTTTTATACTTAGGGTTCATTCGATAAGGCCGCTGCTTCACAGGGTGCGCATCTAGTTTTAACGTGATGCGTATGACCCCTAGGTCTCCTGTGATCCCCTTAAGCTCTGAAAATTTCATCGAGAATAAGTCCTGATACTCTGTGAGCAGTCCTGCAACTTTGCTGACTGTATCATCATCCCAGTAATCCCCAATTTTAGCCAACTTAGGTTGCTCTTCCATGCCAATGTTGACTTCTTGCAGCTTAAGAGGCTTAGTAACATCGATAGTTTGTAGTGGGGTTCCGGCCACTGCGCACTATCCCTCCGATTCCGGGATAGAGACATTACGTGAATCTTCATCGCACTCTTCTATTGCTATATTGTGAAAGTTAACAATATCATGCATCTGTGTTTCCCACGTTGGTGCCCCAAGTGATGTGTAAGGGTGAAATTCATTAAATACGAAGGTATCTATATCCTGCAGAGCTTCGTCAAACACCTCTGTTCCCCCTGCTAACCCAAATGTTCCTACAAATTCATCCTTTAATGTTTCCCAATGGTGGGTGCACTGATGTAGCTCCACATCTAAGTACCATGTAGTGGGAATTTGTCCCAAGGCATGAATAAATAGGTGAACCCATTCTTTTGTAGTTTAGTCACACCATTTCTCCATCCAAGTGAACAAATTCTCGTGTGAGTCCCCTGGACCAAGGAATGTCTTTATGCACAAGTGAACCAGAGGTTCAAATCACAGGATCATCATATCTCGACACTCTTCCCAATCCTAGAATGCCCCCTTATGTGTGTCCCATCACCTTATAGGTGTTGCGCGCATGGCTAGATTAAGGGCCCATAACCTTCGCTCTCTCATAACCTCAGCTTCAAATGCTCTCAAAAAGTCCTTAATACTACCAGAACCATCAAAGTAGGGAATTTTTCTTACCTTAGAGGAGATGCATCGGAATTTCTTGGTGATTCTAAGACATCGCAACACAGATACATCATGTAACTGATTCTGCCAATTTTCCATCTCTCCATCGGAGTCAGAGAAACATTCACTATATTTTTCCCAGAAAAGTACACCATCGGCCATGGGATTGATCCAATCTTCATCCCACGTAGTTAACTTATAGATATGGTCCATATCCTCTTCTTCGCACACTGGCTCCGTATACCGTTCTCCTTCCGCAGGGTCTCATGGTACTATCACCTGCGTACCTTCATTTTCAAACACCATGCTTCTTTTCTTTAGGTTGATGATACCTCCCATATCTATGGCCCAATCCAATCCTAGAAGTGCAGGATAGGGGTCTACATCTTCTACAGTCTGAATGACCTCAAATTCAGCCCGGACCTTAACTCCTACAATATCTACCACGATCTTTAACAATCTCCCCAACGGTGTGACCTTCTGCTGGTTGGCCATGCACAGCTAGATAGTGGACCATTCTAACTTAGGTTCTCCCATTCGCTGCCAAGTTTTCTTGGGCAGTATGTTCGCATCTGATCCCAGGTCCAAAATAACCTGATCCATCTCATAATCTCCAATTTGTGTTGTTAACCGCATTTCCCTACCAGTGCATTTCTTATGTTTGTACAGTTTTTGCACATCCTTAACTTTCAGGGGTGGATTAGTTCTTTCTGTGCAGTTGTCTATTAATGCTTGAAGATTTTCTACGGCCCTTTGGTTGCGCAGTAGCTTCATACATGCCTGCAAAATCTTCATCTGCTTTGAGGTTTGCGAGGGCTTGAGAAGTAGATGCCTCAGCCTTAGAAAAGTCTTAGAGAGCTATGACAAAGGTTTCCTTTTCCTTATTTAGGTCCAAACCTTATTGTTTGATGACTGATTTTCGGATAAGAGGCTCAACTATAGCTTTCTCCTCGTCTCCCCCAATGGCCATGCCGCTGCGTGTTATGACATTAATGCTTGGTCCTTTGTCCTAAGGTTATACCTTAACCCTTTACACATTCTGCGTAGGTGTTTACTGCTTTTCCTGCATTTTTGCTATCAGAATTGGAAAGTCTTCAATCACATGGTCCAGCTGTCTACAGTATCTGCAAGATTTCCTCACAGGGTTCGAGCAGTCCCTCGCAAAGTGCCCTACTTCCCCACAATTATAACAAATCATTTTTCCTCTTCCCCGACCTGCGCTTCCACCTCTACCCCCTCCCCTACCCCTAGCTGGGGAGCCACCCATGCCTGAGGGGGATCTTGGTGAAGACGGGTCCGATTATACCCTATATAGGTTTCCCTGATCTATCATTAGATCATAAGCTCGACAGTTTTTTTCATCATGTCCTACTGATCGGAAAATTTGGCACCATTTTTGTTTCAATTCTGGGACATACGCACCCAAAAGGGGGCAGTGGTTAGTATCATGCAGGCCGGCTATGCGGAAATCATCACACCACAATGCTAGTCCACTTGGTCCCGGGTGCAACGGATTGGGTCCCCCTGCCTAGAGGTAGTCTGCCATCAGTGGGCACTGATCTTTGGTATGGTCTGATACCCTGCATCGTATGCACCATACATTTGGGCTAGCTTCCTTCCCTCGGTCCTTTCGCAGGTTCTGGAACTCCATGTGCGTCGCCTCCAGTTGGCCTTGGATTTGTTGTACTCCCAACTGGGTATCATCTCTTGGCACAGCTTCTAATTTCATAGCAATCTCCAAAACTTTTTCCTGTGATTCAATGGCTTGTTGACCCATAGGTACGCGTAGGTGAGGCAGTAACATAGCGATGAACCATTCCTTGTGCTATCTTTCATCACACAGAACTCCCCTTCTCTGATCACCTTCTTTAGCCGCAGGTCAGCTTCCCATACAGACTCAGAGGGTCCTTGCTTGAAATATTTTAGATCATTCACTATCTGAGAGTAGGAATTAGGCTTTCGAAACTGCTATTTTAGGGCATTCTTAACCTCTTGAATGGTCACATTCGCATGTTGAGCTACGTATCCCATATACCGTCCCAGGGCTCTTCCTTCAAAGGCAAGGGATAGCTGTGCCCTTTTCATAGCATCGCTGGCCACATTCTGCGCAATCCATACCTTTTCTGTGACAAACCAAAACCGATCCATATCTTCGTCCCCTATGCCCTTGAAGGTAGGTAGCTTTATGTGCGAGGCCATCTCGTCTTCTGCTGGGGGTGGAGGTACTGGTGATTTCTTACCCCTATGCTAGTTTGAAGGTGGTGTAGCTGGAGGGTTATGCGCAGCCGAATCTCTTACTGGGTTGTAGATAGATCTATCTCCTTCTTAATTATTTATGTAGTATTTACCACTTCGTGGTGTGCTTTCACCCAAATCGAAGGTCATTCATTCAGTGTAGCTACACAGACTACTTTTTCTGCACAGCAGAATTTAGATTAATAAAGGTAGTGTTTTTAGAAACTTACCTCGGAACCCTTTGAAGAACCTCCGCTCTGCTTCTGAATATGATACGAATTGATCGACTATGAATTCTGTCACAAATCCTCCCAGCACAGTATCCACCCAGTGATCTACCATACGAGTGATGGTGTTATCAATCCTTTCTAACTATTGGATCAACTCTGGAGTCCACTGTGTGACTCATTCGTCCTTCCAACACGTCTGGAAATATATGAGCCTTGCAAGCCACTCTTGAAGCTCATTCACAAATGTCACAAAGAAAATTTCATAGACCTCTGTGAAAATGTACTTATTATTCCACTTCTCTGTTGTCAACTTTGAGCTGCGATTTTATTTTACCGAAAATTCTTGAACTTTTTTTTCAAACCACTCTTCAATTTCTTTCTTCTCAGGTCTCCAATGTTCTCTTGGCATTACCAGATCTCTCTCTCAAAATGCTCCCGGTCCTAGCAACGGAACCATTTTTTGGCTCAAGGGGTCCCGACCCAAGTTCGAAGGTTAAGGTTTGCCAAAAAACCCCTATACTACTAGCCCTTTCGGCAGTGACCTGCTTCCGCAAGCCAAAGTCTCACCCGAAGCAGTATGGGAGGGTGCTGAAACCAGGTTTTAGCACCTTAAGAGAGAGTAGGTAAGTATAGCAGATATGCATTCATAGCTTATCAGGTTCGCCCAAGATAGGTCTATTCGTGGTTTTGTTAATAGTACAATCCATAGTATAACAGAGCTATTATCATGCACAAATCTAGTCAATACCTTCGAATCCATGTGCGTATCAGTAGTTATCAGCACACCATATCATAACACATCATTAATAGCATATTACAGATACACTTCATACCATAACATAGATATATTAGCAGCTTAAACAATTAACACAATTGTATTCATAACTCTAACAAATTCCAAAGGTTTGTATCAACAGTAACACATCAGATTAGATAACACAAAGATACTTTAAATATATCCGAACATATTAGTATCAAAACCCAGTACAATCCAAACATAGCCTGCACACACAGCAAGACTAAGGATCTCCGTGCACATAGCCAGCAAAAGTCCTTACCCAAACGACCCAACAACAGATCTAACAATTCACGCTTAGCATCGGACTTAATTCTTGCCTACCTTAAGACTCAAAATGTTCATCTATTTATATCAACTTATCCAATGCTTCAAATGGTCTGCAAACCGTGGTTTGCGGACTCTTGGTATACCCTTGACCCATTACAATGCATTCGGGGCTTTGACCAACCCCAAAACTCCTACGTTAGACTAATTAATACCAAAAATATACAAATTTGTACAAATTTCGTAGCTTTTAGGGGGCCCTGTTCCAACATCGCTGGAAAATACGCAATCTAACAGAACCATCATTTAAGGAGTTTGATGAACACCATAAATGATAAGTCATGACATGCGTTGAGGGGTATTCTCTAGAATTTCCATTGAATTTTGGAATGTCCGAGGGTAATTTATGTGAAATCACCGGCCACCAAGGTAAATAATGAATTGGATCATTGGTGAGCTGATTTAAATCCGGTAATTATAATGTTACAACAAATGGCAACTATCGATTAAGGTTAGGTTGAGCATAACCAGGATAAGATGGAATTTCCTGAGTAGTAAGCCTTTGCATACCAACAAACGGATTTTGTTGTTGGTAACCCAGATAGGGGTAGGTTTGATGACCAGGTCCTGGATAAGCCTAATGCTGTGGGAATGGTTGTTGTGGCTGCCATGGTATCTAATAAAATGGTTACCCGCCAGGATAATTCAGACTCGGTTGTGAATATACAAGGCCAGCATAAACCTGTGAAAAAGGTAAACTAGCCTGTGGTTGTGAAATTCCCGATACAGATGGTTGTTGAATAGCAGCCTGGGAAGGTTGATTCTGTAGACCCAAAACTTGAGGATTAGGGGTGGAAGGACCCGCTTGTGAAAATCAAGCAACAACCATAGAAGAAATGATAGGCGTAGTAGGCATAGATGCGACAGGTTGAACTGGTTGATATTGATACACAATCATTTGCGGCTGAACAGGAAAAGTAGGTTTCCATTGGCAAACAAGAATTCCAGAATTTGATGGACCTAAATACAATGGAGTATTACCATATGGACCGAACATCTATGGACCCCCATCATATGGAGTATAAGGATATTTCACATATTTACTTTCATATGATGGGTATCCATCATATACTAGATAAGATGGATGGTAATTAGATGGGCCAACCTGATATTGAGGGTCAGGTCGTTCAGTACTTGTGATAGATGAACCAGATATAATTCCAAACGATGACATGGGTGAATTCCATGGACTAGAGGAGACACCAAAGTAGGTTCCATTTAAATCTCGGTAACCTTATGGGATGGACGGACCACCATACAGATGTTCCTCAGGTGTCATCGAAAACATCGAAGATGAAGCAAAAATAGATGATGTCGCAGCCGTAATAGATGGTATAGTATGGGATGCTGTCTCTGTCATGGTTAAATAACCCAGCAAATACTTTAACGAATCTACGAGAACTTGAGAGTCAAAAGGATCAACGGAAGCAGAGTCGTTCAAACAAGGAAAATACTGATATAAATGAAGCTCCAGCCCAAAATGAGTGGGGGTCGAAGGGGTTGTCTCTTCCTAAATTTCTTCCTCTATCAAAATCAAACCAAGTGGAATTACTTCACCATCAAGCCCAAGATAAATTTTAGGTGGTAAACTCTACGGTAAAGGGGAAGACTCGACGATTACAGATGGATGAGAATCAGATGCTTGCACCGGAACAACTTCTTGTTGTTCAACTTCGGAATCAACTACTGGATCGACTTCCAACTATTTTTGCTCTATCATATGTTGATCTTGATTATCATTTTGTCTTTCAAGTTCACCGTGAGATGTATTGAACATTCCTAGAATGAAATTAGAATGATAAGCATTCGTTTCGAATTTATTTTCGACAATGAAAAACTAGCTAGTAGGGATAGAGCAATCGGATAATTTTCAATCATCAATGAGCACATATAAATGCAATTTTTCCCTGAAATATTCCTCAAGTAGCACTCACAATCCCTAAGTGCAAATGCATTTTTCTTATTTCAGTTTGTTTTAAGTTTATATGAACGAAAAAGAAACTAATTCACAAATAGTCACTCAAAACTTTCAAGAGAAATAAAGACTGAAACGATAATTCATCTTTCGAAAATAATGAATTGATTAAATGTAAAATTTAACTTTGTAAATATTCACAATGATAAAGAAAACACAAATAAACATTGATCAAACAAATCCAAAGTGAGGCAAGAAGAGTAAAGGTAAATTGGTCTCTGGAGGTATTCAGTCACTCAAAACTTCAGCAAGAAGACACTGACATGAGTTGGCAAAAGATAAAACAAATATATTTTGGTTGGTCACAGGGGCAACGCACCCCTGAGTGGGAGACAGTGTGTTGCAGAGAATTTTCCCTAAGCCAGCAGTGTTATGCAAAGCATTGTGTCAAGACCAACAGTGCGTTGGTGCCATAGGACTCTCTGTAAAATCAAGTAATCACACTACTTTTGCGAAGACACATTCAAATGACTGAAAATAAGCAAGTAAAGTCTACTTTATGTTGATGGAAAAGAAAAAAGCCACTAGGGACGATCCATCGATCCCCAGTATGGTTGCAAATTTGTTTTACGAAAATACAAACCTACAGATAAGTATGCTTTCCCTAAGTGGGTGGTTCACTTAGAACAACAGAAAGAAAGATATATGATATTTTCCTTAACGTGAATAGATAAAGGGAGAGAAACCTACTTTTAATATGTTCGCTTTCCCTTGCCTCCCTTCATCGCTTTTTTCGCTCTCGTTCCAACTTAACTCACTCGATTAATACCTGCCATGGAAAACAAAAGACAGAAAACAACATAAGGGAAATATGATCTATTCAAGTTAAAAAAATTTAATCGATTAAACTCATTAATACACATATAACACCATTGACACATGCATTAGGAAAGGAACAAATGTCTTTATTATGAAGTAGAAGGAAGAGTACAACCAATTGATCGATTCGTCGTCACTCATACAACTTGATTCCCATCCTCATCACATCTGGCATCAACAATCCAACAGCATCACAGTACATGCACACACCTTCAAGAGTTGATATCTCACCAACATAACTCTAGTTAACACAAATTCTTGCTCTCTTGTGCACTATCTTCAGTGCTATATTTATAAGTAGATGAAGGTAGTTTGAAATAAATGAATCTTTGAATGTATTTCCTAAAAATGGATGAAGATTTTTCCTTATTCATGGGAATAGGAGGATAAGAGGTTTAATGACTTCATAGGTTCCAAATCCGAGGCTATCAGATGAGGTGAGAGATGGAACAACTTCTAGAAGTCATTAGAAGTCAGGGATATTCCTGGAATCCAATGAAAAATTTGCTCCCAGTCAACCAATGCACTCCAAAGTGGACCTAGATACTCTACAACGCAACCTTGCATGGGATTAGATGCTCTGCAAAGCAGTTACAATTTTCTAGGGGTGCATTGATGGCATGATAGGGCACTTCAACTGGAATCTAAGCAGAGAAACTTTCATGAAGGAAGACCATCAATGTGATGACTTGTTTAGGGCATTTAGCAACCAATTTAGAGTATGATAGACCCTAATGAATACTCATATTTGTTTTTGGATGATGCCAAAATCGACCTATAACACGTTTGTACCAAAGACAAAACTGAGTGATGTCTTTTAAGTATCTCAACACATGTTTGGATGCCTTCCAATAGAGCTTAGTTGGCTTAACCATTGCTTGACTAAGTTGGTTAACCGCATAACACGTGTTTGGTTGTGTGCTCACCAAGTACATAAGTGAACCCACAAGCTTCCTGTAAATGGTAACTTATATTACTTCACCTGAAGTAGCATCTTCCTTCCTCTAATTCCCTGCTAGAGTAGTCTCCATGGTTTTGTTGCTCTCCATGTGAAACTTCTTCAGTATCTCGTTGGCATACTTTCCTTGAGAGAGAAACAGTTCCCCATATTTTTTCCAAATTTCCAAACCAAGGAAATAATGCAAGAGGCCCATGTCTTTCATCTCAAATTCTCTTCCCAACTATTCTTTACAATAATTCATCAGCTTCTCATCACTTGTTAGAATTAAATCATCGACATATAATACTATAATCAATAATTTACCTTCAACCACATTATGGTAAAGGTTTGCATCTACTTCACTTTTAGTGAAGCCCAACCTAGTGAAATAGTTGTTGATCCTGATGTACCAAGCATGGGGTGCTTATTTCAGTCCATATAGCACTTGCTAGAGTTTGCACACATGCAACTCTCTTTCTAAGGTCTCAAATATTTTTGGATGCTTTATGTACACCTCTTCCTCAATTACTCCATTGAGGAAGGTTGTATTTACATCCATCTAATGTATCTTCCATCCCATCTGCGTTGAAAGTGCTAGAATAAATTTGATTTAAGAGTACATTTCTACTAGAGTAAAGGTATCCTCGTAATTTATTCCCTCCACCTGAGAGAACCCCTTGGCCACAAATTTGGCCTTGTGTTCCTCAACACTCTCATTTGATGTTTGCTTCACCTTGTATATCCACCTAGATCCTACAACTGACTTGTCCTCTGGGCTTGGGAAAACTTTCCATGCATTGTTTCTAATAATGGAGTCATACTCCTCTACCATGGCATCAACCCATACTAGTTGCTTCATTGATTCCTCGAATGAGGATGGCTTAGTATCTACTCTCTTGCTCATAAGAACCATTTAGCCAATGTACTGATCTAGGGACCTTCTCTGCCTGCATTGTGATGTGGGTTCTCTGACATTATCTCTAGCATCATCCATCACCTTGACAACCTCTTTGGTGTGCTTCCTTCCATCTCTATATGTCTCTACATGAGTGGGTGCTTCCACTCTTTGCTCCTCTTCTTGTGGCTACTCCACATCTTGAGGTTATTCTTTTCAAACAAAAAGCTCATCATATTTATGCATATGAAGCTCCCTCTCAAGGGAAATTCGCATGGCCTTGTCATCATCAAATTTCACATCTATACGAACCAATTCCATATTGTGATATGGAAGGTACCCCGATAGTTGTGAGGTGTATCAGTGTACCCTAAGAATATTCCCAACTCAATTGTTGGTTCTAGTTGTTTCTATCCATCGTTGGTAGCATGACATTAAATTGATGAACCAAAAATTGCAGAGTGTGCCACATTTGGCTTCTTACCAGAAAATGATTCCTCTGGTGTACTCATCTCGAGGATCCGATGAGGAACCTTGTTCTACATATACACAGTTGTGTTGCATTCTTCTGCCCACAAGTGAAACAGTAGGCCATGATCATGTAACATCTCCCATGCAGCTCCCACAATGCTTATGTTCCTTCATCCTGCAACCTCATTCTGTTGTGGGTTATAAGGTGATATCAACTCTCGTTGAATGCCTTTTGATGCACATAAGTTCTTAATTCATTTGACACATATTCTCCACCGTTTTTGCTCCTAAGAGCCTTCACTTTCTTAGTTGTGTCTTTTTCAAAAAATGCTTTGAAATCACAAAATTTTGAGAACATCTGGTCTTTCTTCTACATGAATAATATCCAACACTTGCATGAAAAAACATCTACAAACATCACACAATACATGTGCTTAGCCGTGGAGGTTGTCGAGAACAGTCCACACACATTTGAGTGAACTCTTTCAAGGATTGCTTTCCCTTGACTGTCCTTTTCATGAAAGGTGGCTTTGGTGTACTTCCCCAATGTACACCCTTTTCATGTATCACATTGCTCAATTTCACCCTTGGGAAGTCTTTTATAAATCTGTTGCATTATCTTCAAAGTTTCGTGGTGTAGATGGCCCAATCTTCTATGCCATAACTCACTAATGTCTTGGTTATCCACCTTCTCTTCTTTCATGCTCAAGGAAGCACAATATTCTACATCCAATTTGTAAAATTTCTTTACCCTAACCCTGATATTCTTCACTTGTCCCATGGATATGTGATGAAGGAATGTCTTTCCTTTGCTAAATATCACATCATAGCCACAGTCTTCCAACATAGAAACTAAAACTAAGTTCTTCTTCAAACCAGAACATACATGACATCTTTTAATGTGAGAGGAGAACCAGACTCCCTCTCGAAGGTAATAATACCAATGTCGGTTGCACTATACCTCCCATCATCTCCCATCTCGATGTGCTTCTGGATGTCCTTCTCCTCCAATTCACTGAAGAATTCTTTGTTTTCAGTCATATGGAATGAGGCTCCACTACCAGATACCACACATAACCCATCACCGATGACACCATGCATGCTATGAGAGTGAAATCCAACTTGAATTGTGAAGCAAGAGCTTCACCTGTCTCTCCTCCTTAGGGATTCTTGTTGAACTTCTTGTGTGGACACTTCATGGCATAGTGTCCCATCTCATGACAGTGAAAAGATTTAATCTTTGACAAGTACTTCTTCTAGTCTGTCTGACCATAATATTATTTGGAATGAGATGAATTACATTTCCCTTTCTTTTCCTTTCCATCCAAGGCACATTTATCCTCATCTTCAATCTTTGATGAGGATCCATCTCTGGTGTTCAGTCAAATCTCTTCTTACACCAAGTCAGACCACAATCTCTCCCACTCTGGTAGCTTCTCCCTCCCATTTACCGAATCATGGTATCTTTTCCAACTCTTGGGAAGGCATAGAAGTGTTAGGCTCACCATATCATCCTCGTAAACTGTAACACCAACACTTCCAAGCTCATCCAGAAATTGGGTAAACTTGGTCAAGTACTTTGTCATTATGTCGCCCTTCTCCATCTTGATTTTTTTGAGGTTGTCCTTCAGTGCTAGCTTCATGTGGTCCTTGTTGTTCTGGAACAAATTTGTTAAGGCCTTCCACATAGCATATGGAGTTTCCTTTCCATAGAGGTTTGAGACAATATGATCTTGAACACTTTCCAATATAATCTTTCTTTCCTTAGCTACATTTTCTTCCAGACTGCCAGATCTTAAGCATCTGTTGTTGTAGACTTAGGAATATCATTGTCTATGAACTCTTGCAGCGTGTTGTCTTCTAACATTGTTTACATCTTGTCATTCTAATCCATGTAGTTCTAACTAACCTCAAGGGAATATTCGAGTCTCAATCCAGATAAAGACATCTTGATCATGTTGCTAGTCCTAAAGAGTAAATCTACAAATTCAATTCACCTACATAGAAAAAACTCGTATCCTTCTATTCTATAATGATTCCTGATCTGATACCATGTAGAAAATCCACGTAGATTCAAACTGATAATTTTAATATGCTAAAACATTATAGTTGAATATACTCTACCAATTGTAGAAACCAATTACGATCCCGAAATCATGAGACATTAAAGAGAAATAATTTCAATCACACCACATTTCCTGGGGAAATCCACAGCTAAAAACCCCGCTATCTATATATTGCAAAAGTCACAAAATATGAGAATATTAAAATGCTTTTCTCCAACCAGAGAAACTTATGCATTATCTCTCTATGTCCCATTGATTCCTAGACAAGCTTCGTTCAATACTTAACCAATTTTCTGCCCTCCACGATACCTATTTCCTTGTCTTTTTTATTTGGGTAATCAAGCCCTATTAATTAGGTAAGTTCTCAATCCATATTGAGAAATCAACTAGGGGCCTTCCTCTGACTGCATGCACCACTTTCACAATTTGGATGATTATACAATTGATAGTACATTGCCCTTGAACTCCAATCTCAACTGGGTCTTTCTCAGAACTGACGTGCATGATCTATTTATGAGTGAATCATCAATTATATGATTGATCACTAGATGTGGTTCAAGTCCAAATTCCACTCTTTGACCTGTCACTAGTTTCTCCATCAATGAAAACTAGTTAAATTGAGTTAATTAATTACAACTCAAAATAAACTCAATTAGGGCTCCTATAATGTAGGAGACACTCTACATGACTCAATTTAGACCCTCAACTCGAATTAACTAAACTAACTAAGTCACACTAAATTAGTTAACTCATACAAGTTGTCTTGTGATGTGGAATTACAATTTTATTCTAATTTAATTCAAGGGAAAATTAAATTAGAATATTTTCTTGTTGTCATTTTCAACAGATTTGATTTATGTGTTTTAAACAAGAATTATTTGGATTGAAATGTTTCCATAAGAGAGAAAATTATATTTCTTTAACAATGAGACAAACCTAAGTTGTGACTACAAGATAAGTTATGACATTTTTGTAGTGTGAAAATTTATTCTGTGTTATCTATCTATCTTTCTAACTGTATTTGAATTATAGATTAAATTAATTGATATTTGTTTATATTTAATACAACAACATGCTAATTTGAAGTAAAGGCAAGGCTAAAAATAGAAATAATGACAAGCATGAATTAAAGAAAAACTTATGTGAATTATGTATGGAAAATAATCTCAAATTGAGCCATATTCTTTTTACCTTTTTTTCCCCTTTTTCTTTTCAATGCTAGATTGTAACTAAGCTAGGATCAACCTATATGTTTGATGGAAAAACAACTAACCCAACACCTAAATGTTGTCATCAAAATTGTGCAAGCTTCTATTAAGCCTAAACACTTGTTGGAACAATGTAACACCCATAATTAACTATCTCCCTTAACCCGTCCCCATGAATTTTTAACCTAAGAGCTTAGACTGAACCCCACATAAACCAACTAATATACATCTCATAATAATTATCTCATTATATTTTTGGATATTCAAAAAACATACCTGGCTTATATTATTTGTGATACTATGTTCCCTAATCAAAATTTTCAATTGGAAATCTATATAATATAATGGATACTCAATTTAAAAGGAATAAAATGATTATAATGATGATAAAAATATTGTCATATGTAAACAGACTGAGCTACATAGCATCCCAATTTTTGTGCTAGATTTGAAAAGCATTAGACCCAGTATCTTGACAGCAGTTCGACCAGACATCTTTGTGGACTACTTTTTTTTAACAAAATTGTCTATATATACTAGAATTTGAACTAATTTTGATTATATACGGTTACGTTTATTTCATCATAATTTGAGAGCTTGTTGTCTTATATGGATCCAGATCATAGAAGATTCAAACTACTCCATTTTATATTACATTACATGTAGCTATAATATTGGCACGATGACTAAGCTCATCAAATTCAACGTTGAAAACATACATGATTTATCCACCCAGCAACAAGACCTTCAAAGCCCTACCAGAGTATGCAGTCCCCTGCTATGCCAATATGTCCATCAATCGAGCATTCAATGTACCCATGCAATGATGAACCCTCGTGCCCATAACCCATGACATATGGCAGCGAACAACACAGTAGGTTGACGTACGTTGGATGCACACACACTTTAATGGTGCAGCTACCTACCTACCCTGTTGCATCCATTTTATTTTTTTTCAAAAGCTCCACGTTCACTCTTTTGCATTTAGATGCCCTGTTTTGTTCTATTCTTTTGTTATAGGGGTTCTATAATCCTGAATGAATAGAAGAGTAGCAAATTCCAAACGAAAAATTGGTCTTTTTCTTTCCATCCGTTGTTCACTATTCGCGGATCAGAGTTATCTAGCCATTGTTCCTACAACACAACAGCTACTTAGGAAAGATAATGGGCATGGGATGGGTTGGGACAGCCCCAGTTGGCAGAGCTTTGGGTGGCTTGTTGCTGGGAGATTCGATCAATAGTGCATTCTCACGTTGGGCTTGATGATGGTGGTGGATTTTTAACACATTACTTTTCATAAAACCCAACACCAAACATTTCCACACATGGCTGAAAGATCAATGTGTGAATTTTTCATTTCGCAGTGTTTATCAAAAAGATATTTTGGTTTAAAGTCGGTTTATTTTGGCATACCAATTTTTCAAAAAGCAATTTCAGGATAGGGAGAAGACTATATGGCTGAAAAGTTGGATTTGGTCAATTAATTCTCCACATGGGTCATGGGTCAATGCTAAGAACACTGCAAAAATGGATGAGCAGGTCACCCCGGAGGAGCTACTTCAAACACTCAAGGAGATGGATTTGGTCAATTACTTCCCCACATGCGTCAATGCTGAGAACATTGCAAAAATGGATGAGCATGTCACCCCGGAGGAGCTACTTCAAAGACTCAAGGAGATGGCCAAGGACAAGAGTCCCGGCCAGATGGATGGCCTAGTGAATTCTTTCTTCACTTCTTAGATCTCATGGATTCAGGTTTGGTTAAGATAGTGGAAACATTCAGAATGTTTAGTCCAATACTAGATGCAATCAATTTCACTTTTCTAACTCTTATTTCTAAGATAAAGATTATAGGCCAATTTCATTATCCAAATCTGTCTATAAGATGATGTCTATAATTATAGCTAACCAAATGTAAAACATCATCTCCACTCATATTATGCCGGAGCAGTTTAGTTTTTTTTTTTTTTTTTTTGGTCAAACAGGAGAATCCAGAACACTTTAGCTATAGCACAAGAAATTATTCACTCGGTAAAATCAAAGAAACAAAACTCATGTTTAATGAAAATTGATCTCATCCAGGATTATGATTGTGTGGATTGGGAGCTCCTCGCAATGATCCTTTATAAAATCGGTTTTAACCACAGACATGTCCAATGGATCTTAGGATGTATCAAAACGGCCTCAATGGCGATTCTCATCAATGGAGAGCCCACAAGCTTTTTCAATTAAATAGAGGTCTAAGACAATGGTGTGCACTATCTCCAATAATGGAGCCTTTTAGCAGAGGAATTAATGCCAGGAAGGTTGTTGGAGAAATCAGAGGTTGTAAGATATCGATAAATTGTCAGATATCACATTTACTCTTCATGGATGACATTCTTTGCGCAGGGGCAACTAGGATCTCAGAATGGGAAGCTTTCTCCAACGTCTTCATAAAATTTCACAAATCTGTTGGCCTCAAAATAAATAAAGACAAATCAGAGCTAATTGTTGATGACGTTGTTTCAGAGGAGATAAAGAACATTGTTGCAATGTTCGAAATCAAGATCCGGTCTTTGTCCGATGTTTTCAAATACTTAGGCTGTTTCTTAAAGCCTAGTGGATACAAGAATTCTGATTGGGATTGGCTTGCTCATCAATTTGAGAAAGCATTATTTCGCTCGGACCATTATGATTACAGTGGTCTTTCAAGGTACCCCAGAATATTGGATGCATCTCTTTCACATCCCCAAGCTGTCATAAAGAAAATTGAATCCATTGTGACAAAATTCTTATGTTCTGGATCGGGTTCTAGAAGGAGGATTCATCTTGCTGGCTTGCACTTTGTACAAGGGGCATTGCACAGTCAAGGGTATTTTTTGTATTAAGTTAGCTTCTGTTAGTGTTTCATGTGCTCTTATGGTTTTATGTTCATATCTGAGAGACACCTTTTGTCATTTTTCAGTTTCTTCTCTCTGCCTTAGCCAACAGATGATGAAACTTGGACTCAATCCTCTAGAATCGTTTTGATCAAAGCCCTTTATGGTTTTATGTTCATCTCTGAGAGACACCTTTTGTCATTTTGCAGTTTATTCTCTCTGCCTTAGCCAACAGATGATGAAACTTGGACTCAATCCTCTGGAATCGTTTTGATTAAAGCCCTGCACAATAGTGGGGTTAATTAATTTTTTATTCCCTTCTGACTTACAGCGAAATTCAATGGACAATCTACGAATATGTAAAACATTTTTTGATTAATGGAAAGTGTTCTATTTTTTTCTCCTGAAAAAAAAATTAATTAATTAATTAATTGTGTAACCTTCAATATGAGTCACAAGAACTAATTCTTATTTCAGGGCAAAAATAATTTCAAGATTTCTATCTCAGTGTGTGGTCTACAGTTTATTATCATAGATAAATGTAGATAATAGATCATGTGAGCTTGCTAGTCAAGCAAATATTGTATTCGTGTTATTAAATTAGTTTTGAATGTAGACAAGTTACCTGGAAAACATCTCTTGTGATTTTTTATTTAATTCTCATTTCTATATGTAATGATAATTTTTTTTATTATGATTAAAAGAATTGGTAATTACGGTGTTTTTTTTTTAAGTGTTTTATGAATTTGGGTGAGTAAACACTATTTAGCTCACCCAATCACCCAATCACAGAGCTTTGTTATCGCTCTTCAAACAAATTATATTTTAACACGTTTTTGCGAAATTTTCAGAATTTTCAGTCCGTAATTTATGGATGAACCCCCAAACATTATGAAACCATCTGCGTACATTCCATCATCAGGTCGCCCTCCCACCTTTGCACAGTGGCCATATGGCCTTTGGGGACATGCTGGAAAAGTAGTCGGTCAGACCTGCCAAACCTTGCTCAGCCTGCAAAGAGGGGAATTATTAGATCGCGACTAAAAGGAGGTAAAGATTTAGATACTTAGGGGAGAGTTGTCTAATGTTGTGCAGAGACTAGTAATTGTTATAGTATTGGTCCCATCAACCCACCAAAAATAGATATATATGCATCCAATAATTAAACATAAATAAATAACTTGAAGTCCAAATATATATTAAATTAAGTCCAAAATTACTAGTAATTGTTATAGTATTGGTCCCATCAACCCACAAAAAATAGATATATATGCATCCAATAATTAAACATAAATAAATAACTTGAAGTCCAAATATATATTAAATTAAGTCCAAAATTACTAGTAATTGTTATACTATTGGTCCCATCAACCCACCAAAAATAGATATATATGCATCCAATAATTAAACATAAATAAATAACTTGAAGTCTAAATATATATTAAATTAAATCCAAAATTTCCAAAGTCATTGACCGAGCCCACAAGTGTTCATAAATAGTTTAATAAGTATCAAGATCACAAATCCTATCATGTCAACTAGAAAACTCATAAAACCATTTTTTCTTCCAAAATGGTCAACTCAATAAGTACAAAAAGCTAGTCACTTCAGCGAATCTAATCAGCCGTGATGATGTGTTAGAGAAGTAAATATTAATAGCTGCACATAATAAAAACTGTTTGTCATCCATAATTGTTGTGTTATTCAACATTTAAACCCATTGTGTTCAATAAATGGCACCCACCCAATAACAACTTTTAAACCCAGTGTGTACAATAAATGACACCCACCTAATAAATTCAATAAATGACTTTCTATTAAAACATATCAAAACAAATCAAAGCACGTGGATCAACAAAAACAAATTCCCATCCATTGGATCACATCAAAATCAATCCTGATCACACATGCAAAATGAAGCCATTGCAATCCATATCTATCATTGTCACCAATTAAATTCAACTACAAAGAACTATAAAAGAATTTTAATCACTGCTCAAGTTGCATGTTTCACATTCAAACTATTCACCATCCCTAGAGACAAACTAGCACAGAACACACCCCAAACATTTCACCGTATATTCAAGTTATTTTTCTCAATTACAACACAATTTTCTTACAATTTTATTTTAATTTCTAAGTATTTATTTCTAATTCTTACACTTTTATTTTCATTTCTGAGCCTTTATTTCAGTTTTCTTACAAGTCTTTATTTCACTTTTCTCACAGTTTAATTTTCATGAAATTGTATATTTTTTTCTATTTTTCTACCAAAGTTTTATAGTTGAACATAGATTCATCCCAATAAGAGATTGAATTCAAAACAATTTCCCCAAAACATAATTGGGGACAATCTAGACGGGAGGTTAACAGTTGAACACGGATTCATCCCAATGGGAGATTGAATTAAAGACATTGTAAAACATTAATTTTTGAATTTAAGACATTGTAAAGAGCACCTACATTAGTTGAACTAGTAAAGAGCACCTACATTAGTCACCTACATTAGTTGAACTAGTAAAGAGCACCTACATTAGTTGAACTAGTAAAGAGCAATGTCTCTTAACAGGTTGATGGAGGTTCAAATCTCATGTTGTAAATGTCAAACATGCAAGGATATTTCTGTAACGGTACAAGGGTTTGTGCATTGCTAATATTATTGGAGGAGAGACATCATTTTAAAATCCAAGGATTTTGCACCAGTTCCCCTAACATTTGAACATGTTTCTAACTTAGGATTCAAAACCTAAATGACAGTATCCAGATCTTGTAACTTGAAATGGATCCCTAAATAGAATATATTGAATGACCTAAATACAAATTAAAGACTAGCAAGTAACAAGCATAGTGAGCAAACAACAATTTCACATAGTAACATAATGTGGGGACCAGGGGGAGGTTTGGGAATGAAACTAGTAATGCATAATATATAACACTCAACCTCTACACCACATCGGTTGAACCTAATACCGATAGTCCTTAAAAACCACCCATAGTAACTTCACCCATTGGCTCATATCAAAACCAATGAAGTCGAGCCAAAGGTATTTGTACCATAGCTCAGTTTGAGGCTATTAATCTCAGGGTTTGATGAAGATGCCATTAGTTAGAGGATTTTGTCTCTAGTGAGTAATAGTTTGCTGGTAGTTCTAGTTGTAGTTCCTAAGCTAGGTAGAGTATTAGATTACTAGTATAAATAATAGTATAACTTTATTATATTACAGAATTAATATAGTGTCATTATCTTCATACTAAACTAGAGATTAAGCATAATATATATTAACCCACTATGGCTCTAATTAGAGGACTTTCTTCATAAGAACAACTTAGGTGGATATTAAAGCGATTTGAGAAAAACTCCTATATAGTAGAGTGTGACAGAAATCTTTCTCAATTAAGGCTCATTTTTCTATTAGAAACCAAATAGACTTTTTAATACACACACGGGAAAACTAGACCAGAGAATTTAACATTACAAGGACGTCATTTAGAAGTTAAGCTTATTTAAATTCTATTAAGGTGCCGTAAGGCCGCTTGACCGTAAGGGAAAGGACTAAATCTATGTTTTCCTAGTCTAGCTCTTATTAAGAAGGTAAGTTATAGCTACCTCTTCACTTTAGTTACCTAATTTCTCCTACTACATAAGAGACAAAGACTTCAAGTTCTTTTGATTGAAACTAAATGAGAAAGTCAAATAGTTCTTAAGGATGCAATTCCCTGATTCCATGATGATTCAGATTCGGGTAAAGGGCTAGGAATGATGAATTCGGTAACTATGATCAGAATGTTCTGTATCCAAAAAATATAAAGGCAATGCACAGTGGAACTTACCCAATCATTTGAACTTACCCAATTCAGCTACAGATGAAAAAGAACACAACAAAGAACAAAACTCATTTATAGTTGAACACATATTTCCCCAAAACAAAATTGCAAACAATCTCTACAACAGGTTTATAGTTGAACACAGATTCATCCCAATGGGATATTGAAGTCATTTGTACCTTGGGTTATCGCTTATCTTCTTGTATATGGAATGATTGCTAATATTAATACTTTTTTGGGCTCAGATTATTAAGATAAGACATTGTAAAAAATTAATTGTTGCAGCACAACAACAAGAGGGTTGTTTATTTTTAGAACTTCCATAAAAAGGATAGTAGAACCATAGGTTGAGTTTATGACAAAATGAACTCAAATAATGCACCTCAGATTGAATGCCTCCCACAAAGTAAAGTGACATGAATTATTGGCCCATAAAAATGAGCTTTGTGAGGAATTGACTTTGTTGTGCCAAATAATAAACAATATAATGATCTTATTTGAGTGAACTTGTTATGTAAGATGCTACTTGAACCTGTTGTGTAAGATGCTAATTTATTTTGGTGAATAAGGAAGCATTGCAATTGAAACTAAAACATATTATATATTTCATAAATTCAACACCTTAATCCCTGAGTTTTGGCCACAGTTTATAATTCCCTGATCACCAATTCCTTGATTCTATGATGATTCAAATTCGGGTAAAGGGCTAGGAATGATGAATTTAGTAACTATGATCAGATTGTTCTGTATCCAAAAAATATAAAGGCAGTGCATAGTGGAACTTACCCAATTCAGCTTCAGGGTACAAAATGACTTCAAATGACAAACAAAGATCACACTGGAATTCAATTCAAGCTCACTAATTCAAAAGGCTAAATCCCTCAGTGTAAAAAATCCAATTAAACTCTCGTAGGCCAAGTAAAACAACTAGAAAAACCTGTTGAGCATAGAAGCTGGAAACAAATAACCAAAAACAAAACATGAGTAGTTGAGCATAGAATCCTGTGGAAAATATCTCAGTAGTTGAGCATAGAAGTTGTAGCATTTGAATTTAACATACCTATCTACATTAGCTGAGCATAAAAGTTGTAGCATTTGAATTTAACATATCTATCTACAATTGCTGAGCATAGAAGTTGTATCATTTGAACTTGAAGTGAACATATCTTTCTGCATTATATGATCATAGGAATCAAAGATGATAAGACAGAAAATAAGAAAAGTGTAACAGAAGGAAAGGCATTCAAAAACCTTGGGCATGAACACACAAACTAATTGTAAACTGTTATAAATTGTTATAAATGGGAAGAGATGATGCTACCAAATGATCTTTGGCTTGTATGAAAGCATTATTTTCAATTATTCTTAGCTAAATGCATGCAATAACTCTACAAGTAGTTGCATCCATGGCAAGAGTGAGTTATGTAGCTCGTACAAGGAGAAGTGGTAGAAGAGTGACGAGGGGTGCCCAGCTGCGATGCACTTCATCAGATGAAGAAAGAACAGGTGATCTCAATGTCAACAATGCTCCAAGAAATGTTGTTGAGGATGACCATGTGGCTGAAGCTGATGTTGTGACACCATCAGTCACAGAGCCATCGTCAACCACAGTGCAAGGCGCAAATTCAACTAAAAATATTAGTGCTATAAGAGGTTGGACAAAAGAAGAAATGTTAACTACAATTGACAACATAGAGTTCAATGGATATTCTATTCGGGAATCTGCAAAGAAACATAGTATTCCCCCCTCATCAATACATTATTGGATAAATGGACTCACTCACACCAAACGTAGAGGGCATGTTACATTTATGACTGAAGAGGAGGAGGCCGACGTGGTTGAGTGGTGTAAAGAAATGGCTCAATTGGGACATAGGCTAGAGTTGATACAACTCAAATCCACAGTTGCTCAAATATGCCAAGGGAGGCCAAACCCATTCAAAGATGGGTTTCCTGGTAAATCATGGTGGTTTGGGTTTAAAAAAATGCATCTAAACCTTGTATTGTGTATAGTTGAGGGCCTTAACAGAGACAGAGCATTAAATTTGCGCCCTACAGTTGTATGTAAGTTATATGACACTCTTTCTAGTGCATACGATAAACATTATTATGCAGCAGACCATATATGGAACTGTGATGAAACAGGTTTACAGGTGGCAAGGAATTGTGGCATGAGGGTAATTGCCAAGAGAGGCAGCCGAAACGTGCCAAAAATTTTGCCTAAGAGCAAGGAGTGGATAACCATTTTATGTTGTGTTAATGCAATTGGTGCTTCAATCCCAGGATTTTATCTATTTAAAGGTAAAAATCAATTGAAAATTTATATACAAAACTGTGAACTAGGAGCATGCATGTCTGCACATCCCCATGCATGGATGACTAAAGAACCTTTTTTAAATTGGCTTTTCCACTTTGTTGCATCTCTGGCAGGTGGTGTCTCACCTAATAACAGACACCTATTGATATTATAAGTCCATGGAAGCCACATGGTTGTACAAACAATTGAGGAAGCAAACAATTTGAGCATTGACCTTTTAACATTTCCCGCTCATATCACTCACAAATTGCAACCCCTTGATGTTAGTGTGTTTGGCTCTTTCAAGAACTATTTCAAGTCAGAGCGTGTTGCATGGATGGAAAAGAATCCAAGGGTTGAGGTGAAAAGGTTTGAGTTAGTAGAGCTTGCAAGTAAGGTTTTTAAAAGGGCTCTAACACCATCAAATATCAAAGTTGGCTTTAGGAGGACAGAAATATGGCTACTGAATTATGATGTTCTTATGCATGATACTGCTTGTAGCCAAGATTTTCATGTGGATGGTCAAGAAGAAGAGCATGAAATGCAAGAAGAAGTACATGAACATGCTGATGTGGTTGCAGCTGGTAATATAATTTCCCTCTCTCAAGGACAATTATATGCTGATAATGATGAGCAGGTGTGTGAAACATAATATATTCATCAACAAATTGATAGCAACATGGAGGTTGTTCTACCAACTCAAGAAGATGGAACTCTTGATTTTGATTGTGTTAATGACACTGTTGAACATGCAATTGACAATGCAGATGTAGTTGAAAATGAAATTGTTGATATTGTTAATGCAGATGTAGTTGAAAATGAAAATGATGATATTGTTAATGCAGATGTAGTTGAAAATGAAATTGTTGATATTGTTAATGACATTGAAAATGACCAATTGACATTGCCAAGCCAAGTAAACCCACCATCATGGCTGGCAGAAGCCATGATTAATTTGAACGAACACAGTGTCTCAAGAACCAATGAACAAATCATGAACATGGCTTCACAACTGGCTGAATTGAATAGTGATATTGTTAATTTTTTTTTGGACAATAGATCAATGGAAGAAGATGGAGCACATAATGAGGCACCAGATGAAGAAAACAATATAGTTCAATCAAGTGCCATGGATACTGAAGTGCCAAGCAATGACATGCAAGTAGGAGGGGGGGAGAAGTTACTTGGGTGATTCCTAAAGCTACCAGTAGAAAGAGTGTCAATGAAAAAGAAGCAAGGAACACCCAGTAGTCTTCATTTGGGGCGAAGTTCACGGTTACTCACCTCAGAAGACTATATAAAACTCCTAGTTGAGCCTGAAAATTAAAAAAAATGGAAATTCAAGAATTAAAACATGAAAAAAAAAAAGATCAAGCCAAGGAGAAGAAGGTAGCAAGGGCTATTGCAGCACAACATCAAGCAGATGAAAGGCTTGAAAGAGATAGAGCAAGGAAAGATAAGGAGCAACAAAATCAAATGTCAAGACAGGAAAAGGAAGCAAGGAAGGCTAAACAAATGCTTGAAAGGGAACAAGGGATGGCTAATATGGTTGACATAAATGCAAGCACAGTTGATGAAAATGAAACCAGGGACATGTCCAACACATTGGACAATATTGCAAATAATACAACATTATTCCAAGACCTCATAAACATTCAAGTGCCTCACTATCAAAATGGGGGTTTACCCACTTGCCTTATTCCTACCACAGAAGGTGTGAATTCAATGTATGCTCATCACACACCTCCACTTAGTGCAAGTGTGAGGTATGGGTACTCAATTCCTCCATGGTTGGATGGGACAAATTGGTCTCAATTATATGGCACCAATCAACCACAACCTAATCAACCCTTCTTAGGGAGGCCAACCTACTTGGCTCAATCAGGAAACTGAGGGTTTGGCACTGAAAATTCTCAAGGCCATATAGAATAGGGGTGTTATATGTTTTTGGTTGTAACCACATTATGATGTGGATTTTGGATGGACTGTATATTTTTCTTGTCACGTGAAGGTTGATTTATTCCATAATGTATGCGGCATTGTAAGGAAGGAACATCTATAGTCTATTAAAATGTTACATTTTGACAAAATGACTTGACAATGTTGTTAGATGTGTTATTTTTTTTATACTGTAAATTCTATATATTGTATACACTCTTCGCATGTTTGTGGGACTCCATGTCTGTTATTAATTGGATGAAAATATGTACTCAACCTCACAACCATACTGTTATTTTTTATTCCAAAAAGTAAGTTATTTAAAATCTACTCTAATATGAACACTAAAACAAATGTCTTCTCAAAGGATCGACTGGACATGGACAAAACTTCAAGCCAACGCCACAGATTGAAACACATAACAGAATATGAACAAAACAAGATTGAAGAAACAAATAACAGACAGAACATGTAAAGAGATAAAATGTTTGTTAAGCTTCAAGGTTGACCAATTTAAGCCTTAAGGTACCCCTCTAAGGCAACATTGTCTCTAAGACTTATATAAAGACTGCTTAATGAGCCAAGAAAGTCTCATAATAAGATGCTTGTGCTAACCTCTTGCTCAATTACACAACCAAGACATTCATGTTCAACTTTACAAAACATATTATTTAGCTTATAGGAGATATTGAAACTCTATCACTACTTCAAACATCTTGCTCAGTTACACAACCAAGACATTCATGTTCAGATTTAAAAAACATACTATTTAGCTTATAGGAGATATTGAAACTCTATCACTACTTCAAACCTCTTGCTCAGTTACACAACCAAGACATTCATGTTCAGATTTACAAAACATACTATTTAGCTTATAGGAGATATCGAAACTCTATCACTACTTCAAACCTCTTGCTCAGTTACACAACCAAGACATTCGTTTTTAGATTTACAAAACATTCTATTTATCTTATAGAAGATATTGAAACTCTATCACTACTTCAAACCTCTTGCTCAGTTACACAACCAAGACATTCATGTTCAGATTTACAAAACATACTATTTAGCTTATAGGAGGTATTGAAACTCTATCACTACTTCAATATACACGTAGCAAAACAACCACGTCAGAATCCACTCATCTGTACAACACATGCCACTAAGCTTTCCAGCTGTCATGTGGTTGGTAAGTATATTATTGTGACAGTTTTTTCCTACACACTGAAGAGATGCCTACTATAATCTCAATAGAGGACTCCTAAATAATTTAAATTATTTTACAAATGCTTTTCAAACAAGATAAAAATCATCACATCAAAATCCAACACAAATTTTGAAATTTTGAAAATCAATTTTAAATTTTTCCAAACTTCACCTTAATATATACAAATAAAACATTATAAAACTTTATTAAGAAAATTATTATTAAGATAACTAATACAGAATAAAAGGAATTTCACTCTAACCAATTACAATATAAATGACAAGGTGTCATTCCATTTAAGATATGAGGATGAGGAGAAATGCCGCATCTGTAGGTATAAAAATGACAAGGTGCCATTCCATCTGGCATATGAGGATGAGGAGAATTGAAGTAGCATATGAGGATGAGGAGTGAAATAAAAGGGCTGAAATAATTAGTCTTCGTCTACTACATAGAATGATCATTTCGTCTAATATTTCCCAGTGTTCCATGGGTCACTCCCTCCGCAATGGGAGTAACTCTGAGAGATGGAAAGGTCATATCATCAACAAAATAAAGTGAATTTTGAATCATTCCTTTTGTAAAGGGAAAACAGAGAACGAAGCCACCTTCTGTCGTTGAGTGTAGTAAAGGTAACAAAGCATCCAAGTTGGGGATGTGGGCATTGGGTACTCATTGGAAAGCTCTCAAGGAGGAGAGGCCAGTGAACCCAACTGTTGTGTGGAAACCTTAAGCTGATTCAGAGTAAGGATTGTTGAACCTAAGTTATGTAAAGGGTCATTACCATGGATGATTTTTAGGATGTGCAAAATTTCCATGTCAATAGATTCATCAACCCAAGGTCGTTGAAATGCATACCAATTGATACGGATGGGATAGTGAGGAATCTCATTGAGCATCTGCTAAAAACCCATGAGGAGCGAACTCTGTGAACAATTTGTAGCTACATAATCTCGCAAAAATGAAAAAGAAAACTGCAAGGAAGAACAGAGATGAAGAAACCATAAATTTCATTTAGGAAACTGAGAAATCACCCTTTGATTCCACTACATTACAGTCATCAGAGAGTTCTCCTAGTAGGAGAAAAAGGAGGAAGCGAGTGTAATAACATCTTACAGTACCTCTTGAAGTAAGCCACGGTGGCACAAACTTAAAATTTCTAGGGAAACAACAGGAGATGAATGCCAACAGAGCTGCAAAGGATAGGAGGAATTTTAGAAACCAAACCCTAAACCATGTTGTATGCTTAGGGTTTCCACCGGCAAGGAACGACTACATACTAAAGACTGCGCCAACTCAGGGTTTCCACTGGCAAGGAATACTAAAGCCACGCTAAACATACAACCCTAAAACAAAACAAGAACATGGTTATAGCCCTAAAACCAGTGCCAAAACCAGTGCCATTCAAAGAAGAACAAACACTCTGAAGAAGAGCTAAAGGAGCTAAATTCCATTGAATAAGATTAAAAGTGTTAACAAACACATGTTTTCAAGTGTTAAAAAACACAACAGTTGGCTGGTAGAAAAATAATTCCTACCAGGAGGTGAAGACACCAACTAGAGAGCCAAACGTTGATGCAGGAGCCAACTGGATAGCCAGACCTCGCCACAGTTCGGAAATACCTACAACACAATGGAAATGAGCATAAATTAACAAAAACAAAGGAAAAATCTCTCGAAAATGCAAGAAAAACAACAAATTTACCTACATAACAATAAATTACCTGCAAAACCATGGAAGTTCTGCAAACGAGCACAGGGGACAAAGTCGTCGACAACTCTGCACAGCATTGAGCAGTCGAGGAGGGCAGTTTGACAATAAAGGAGCAAAGTATCACAGTCGCAGGAGCTGAACAGGTCCACAATAAGGTGCAGGAGTAGCATCAACGAAACCATCCCACTGCAGCAAATCATCCCAACAGCAACAGCAAAGGCGGACATGTGGTTAACAGCAAAGGCAGAGGTGCACAAGCATTAGCGACACAGCACGCAGCGATCGGCGGAGCTCTCCGAGCAACATCCCGCCTCAAACAGAAATGCACATGGTAAACGAGCCATGGTGAATAACTCCCCATTTGAAACCCTAAACGTAAGGCGAACTGGCAGATTTAACGCCCTCACCAACCACACAACAGCTGGCGATCTTGGTGGCAGGTGTCGTACAGGCGAGTGGATTTTGACATGGTTATTTTGCTATGTGTCGCGGAGGGCACCCAACAATTGGCGTCCCTTCGCTATATACCAATGTGTGCTTGCTAGGAAGGGAAAGTGGAACTCAGAGAAGCAACAGATATTTCTGGTTTTGTGCGAAAGGTGAATACATACACATTTATTTGAAATAGAATTTCGAATTCATCTAAAAATGATCTCGCTTTCCTATTTTTAATTACAATTCTGATTATATGTGCTTCAGAGACCGGGATAGGTTTCTGGACAACATTGTTAAAATTGTATTAAAATTGATCAAAGGGGAACATAAAATGTTTTCAGATATGATTTTTCATAAACCATAGGGACCTGATGCCAAGCTCACTCATGCCATCCTAATTTAATCTACCATCGTCTCAGCCACTATGGGTTGCGCATTTTTCTGGATGAGAAGGAGCCATTCGTAGTCCCTCCATGCATATTGTCATTTTTTCTAAGAAATATGTTGAAACTCGTTGGTGCGGTGCTTGTGTGCATATTGTCATTTTTTCCTGAGAAATATGCCCAACTCTACCATTATATCCAAATCATTAGGGTAATAATCAATCAGGTGTGTTCCACGTTGACTAATTTTACAACCTAATGGCAATCGCGACATCAGGGGTTAGTCATAGGATACCCTGCCTCATTTCGTCCAGAGGTAACCCAACACAGAAAATAGGATTCCCAATGTGTTTTATATAATTTGCAAGGTGGGTGTTCAGAATTCCCAATTGGGTTTACAAAATGGCAACAGCTTCTGCATCTCCAATTCTAACCTTTTCAGATCTCTTCTGCATACATATCCCAAGAGGAAAAGGAGGACTTGGAGAAATAGTGTGATAGTAGCAGAATCGGTGGCCAATGTGAACAAGGGTACTTCAGGCTCAAAGTGGTGGGACAATGTCATAGGAGCTGCTAGTCCTCGCTTTAGCGATATCGTTTGGCCAGCCCTAGGTGTTTTTAATCATTTCCTTTTGTTTTTCAAATTCATCTGCAAGCCGTTCCTGAAACGGTCCGGTTGGGATTTCATTTGCTTATAATTCCCATTGAGCTCTTGTGGGATTTGAAAGCGGTATTGCCTTTTTTCGTTGACTGAATTGGGAGCCCCTTTTTTTCTGGGTGAAGTAATTTGAAGAATTGGAGCATCAGATTCCGAACTTGCAGGCGATTTCATCGGGTTTTGAAAACTTTGAAAACTTATCTTCTCCTCTGGGTGAGCTGGGTTTGGTCTATTGAGCCTTTTTAGGCTTCTTCACAAGTGGGTTATGTCTGTTGGGCCATTTAAGGCTTCTTTAGAAGTGCGTTGTGCCCATTGAGGCTTTTAATTTTTCCTTAGGCCCCAGGAGGTTTTATAGAGCGACCGATTTGCCAGTGCGTTTTTTGGAGAAAAAAAATGGATTATCAGACATAAGATGGATTTATTTTGTTAGTCTTGGAAACTATCAGAAATATAGGGACTGTTGCAGTTGTTAGTGAGAGTTGGATTGACAGAAGATTGAATAATGGGAGATCATTTTGTTTTGTGTTAATCGTCTCATAACTGCTTCTACCTTGGAATCAGATACCGAAGCTAGAAGGCCATTCAATATATTCATCCGCCCCAAAATGGTGTAGTATCGGCAGATTCTCCATCTCAGGCTTCCATGGGGATTAAATCGCTTGATGATGGTGACCTAGAGAAGGTTCCCATATCTGGAACCTTGAAGAGTGGGGATGGGGATGGGGATGCTTCTTTTGCAATGGTCGAATGCCTCATTTGCCAAGATGAGGACGTGGACAGGAATATGGAGTCCCCTTGTGCCTGTTCTGGCAGTTTGAAGTATGCTCATCGAAAATGTGTACAGCGTTGGTGCAATGAGAAAGGAGACACCGAGTGCGAGATATGCCATCAGCAATACAAGCCTGGCTATACTGCTTCTCGCCCTGCGCGTTTGGAAGACATCCCGTTTGATATCAAGGAAAGTTGGGAGATATCTGAAGCACAACTGGACCTGCGCGAACCTCGTCTGTTTGCAATGGTTGTAGCAGAGAGACACTTCTTGGAAACTGAATATGATGAGTGTGCATCAGCCAATGCAAGTGGTGCATCATGCTGTCGTTCTGCTGCATTGATTCTCGTGGCTCTTCCGCTTTTACGACATGCACTTGCCATAACTAATTCTGGAGGAGATGAGGATACATCAACTTTTTTCAGTCTTTTCATTCTTCGAGCTGCTGGATTTCTCTTGCCATGTTACATCATGGCTCATGCATTGAGTATTATACAGCGAAGAAGAGAGAGAGAAGCCGCAATAGCAGCAGCTGAAATGGCACTTCGTCTGCAAGGACAGACTGATGTAGCAAATCATGAACACGTAATCAATGTGCAGTAAGAGTTGGATGTACCAGTCTTCAGTTATTTTGAGTGAGGTATTCATATCCTCTTCCATCCTCCACACAATTTCGAACAGTTTGTGAGATGGAATTTCTCAAGAAGTACGAAATGGAGATGGCTTGGAGTATCAAAAATGAAAAAATAAGAATTGCTATAAATATTAATCAGTTGATTGCAGCCAATAAATTCTCAACTTGTAACTTGGAGTATTATAACATGCAAAAGATGTTGATCAAGGTTCAGGTTTGAAATTTCACGATCATCAGCGTTCGGCATCTGGCCATACAATTTAACCTGTCTAAGAAGAGGACTGTCATTGGAGGGACTTCCTTGTCCCTATAATGTCAAATGGCCTTGTATGTATTTAATCTGAAGGCTTCATCAACATGTGAGATGAAAATGCCAAGCTTTCGCTTTGTATATATTTGTTTCAAAGGAACTTCTGACTAGTTTCTATAGATTGCATTTAAAGTAGGAATTCTATAGGAGTTTAACTGATAAATGCGTAATTATGGTCTCCTTTTTATGTTTCATTTTTTCTATTTACTATTAATAACTGTTATTTAACAAAACATTTTCCCCGCAATTTTGTTTTACTTCACTCCCAGTTTCTTTCCTCGAGTGTTTCCATAACTACCTTGTTGCTTCCATATTAAACCAATTTCTCAAATGACAGCCTAACTGCTACAAAGGACTTTCTTGCTTCTACAAATTTGCAGCCTCTTGCCTTATATCCATTATTTTGACTTTAAGTTGGCAGAACCCAAGGCCCCAAATTTGTCCTCTCTTTTGCTTGGCAGTTCCCAACAAGCCCTTTTAGAATTTTGTATGGTTATAGTTTTAACATTTATATTTTCGTCCAAGTCAGCCTTGGTGACATGGGAATGTTTCAATTCACCCTTTTCAAAAGGGTTCAAATGTTAGAATTATGCCTTGTTCATAGAGTACAGACAATTAAGGAGGAGGTAGATAACCTGATCAAGAAACCCATTCTCAGTGATGAAAGTGCAAAATGTCGGTCAAACCTTCTGTGAAAGCAAATAGTGATCTAACCATGTTGTTAAAGAAAATTACAACAGGGTTGAGCTTCATGAACATGATAAAGACAAGGGCAATTTATAATTGGGGCTACTTTTATTCTGGCCAGTTGAATAATCACTATTTGTTTTAGATTCTAGAATGTGAAAATTTCTATGTTCTACTCACTATGTAGTGATGTGCTATCTTATTCTCAAAGTATCAACTTCAAAGTGATGTGCTATCTTATTCTCAAAGTATCAACTTCAAGTATATGGCTGATAATATAAGCCCATAATATCAAGTATAGCCAATAATTTTGTCTGTATGGCAAGCATAAATAAAATGTTGTTTAGGAGGAGGAACATTGCTCCCAAATCAAAGGGGGTTATACTTCAAGAGTTTATAGAGAAAAAATTCAAATATTAAGAATAAGAATTGAGACACTGTTAAATTATTTTTTATGGTTTATATTTCTGCTAGTTTAGTGGTGCTCACCTAGCCTTGTCTTTAGGTTAGGATCACTACAAACTGGACAGAACTCACATTCAGTTTTAGAACCAAATATAGTATCGACTTATGGATGAGGCAAACTAGATTAAAGCAGATTAGAGCTGATTTACATACAATAATTCAAGTTAAGATGTTTGCTTTGCATTTGACAGAATAGAAGCAAAATATTATAAAAAAGACTAGCCACTTTTTGTATTATGGTAACTTAAAGAATGTTTTACAGATTATTTATGTTATAATTTCAAATTTCTGTTAAAGTTTAGTAGGCATTGCTTAAAATTTAATTTTATAAATATGTAATGTAAATTTATTTTTCTTGTACCACAAAATAACAATGGTGTAAAAGTATTAATTATTAAATAAGTTTCATCATTTATTATATTTATTAATTATAAATTATATTAAAGAAGATAAGGATTGAATATCTATAGAAATTGAAACTATGAAATATTAATTAAGATATATAATTATTTTTAAAATTGAATTCCAAATAAAGATAAATTATTAAATATTAAATATTAATTAAAATTTATGTTTTCTCTTATATAATTGGACAAAACAAAAACATGTGTGCATATTAACTAGGATATATTGTCAATGCTCTCTAGATTTTATTTTTTTGAAGCAAAAAAAAGTTATCTTTTAATATTTTTAAATATATATATATATATATATATATATATAATACAAATATTTTTATTTTTTTATTCAAACCATATATAAATAGATAATAATTTAATATTTAAATTGTATTTAAGCCCACAGGGGCATGGTCTAGTGGCCAACGGACGCATTGTTAAGGCATTTGTATTGTTAAGCAAGGCACGAGTTCAAGTCTCATCTTATCCGAGTACCGCTCTTGCAGGCTGGGCAGTTCCCTGAGAGGTTATAGTGGTAGCCGGGGGATTGGACCCCGCGCTGCGCGTGTGAAAGTTGCAAAAAATTTTAAACTTTTATTCAAACCATATATAAAGAAATAATAATTTAATATTTAAATTGTATTCAAAATTTTTATAACATATGATATATATATATATATTATTTAAATTTTAAATTTATTCAATCATTTTATAGGATTTATTTAAATTTATTTAATATATTAAATAAAATATTATAGACAATCTAAAATATAATTTTTGTTTTAATTATAAAATAGATTTGAACATATTTATTTAAATTTATTTAATATATTAAATAAAATATTATAGACAATCTAAAATATAATTTTTGTTTTAATTATAAAATAGATTTGAACATATTAATCTAATGGAACAAGGATCATATTTCTAAATTTTAGCAAAGAAAATACAAGTTCGTTTTAAACTTTATCAGACCTGAAAACAATTATTCAAATTTCCCAATGAATATCTAGATTTATTGGTGCGCCCTCGGGTCTATAAAATTCCATGTTTTATGGACTTTTTTATATTAGCCAAATTGGTATATCTGTTAAACTGGAAAAACACATATTTCCCAATGTTCATACTAGTGATTTTCAAAATCAACCTTTGTTGAACATGCTTATAAATTCAACCACCTCATATTCTTTGGCCAAACTAGAACCCTTCCCCCTTGAGCCCTCAAAATGTGGATGACTTTAATCATAAAGATAGATACAAGTAAGCCATTCTTGGAAGCCTCTCATTCAAATGCTTAATTTTTCATCGTTAACAACAAATCCTTCCCCCTCGTTAATTTTTCAAATTAATTTCTTCTTCCCCTCTTTCCAGGAATTTATTTCATGCCATTTTAAAAATACTCAAAAAAATTTTGCTATTTATCTTGTGCCTTGAGGGATTGTCATTGTTATGGGACATTTATGTTAGTTTAACTTTCTTCTTACATTTAATTTCCACTTACATTTTTAAAAGATATATAAAAACTCAATTTTTTTATTGTATTTCATTGTCCAGATATTTGGCTTGATTATAGGCTTCCAAATTCCTCTACTCTTCTTACCAATATTCATTTTCACTTTCGATGCAATTGCTAGTTAAGTTAATTTCATATTTATGAAATATATAGTTTATTCTTACCACTATCACTATAATATTTAAATACTCATATATTCTTTTGTTCTAATATAGATAATTTAGAATATGAATATGTAACCTTTACACAAAAAGCTTCAACCTAAACAGAAAGTTGGTGTCATCAATAAAGAATACCCTAACAAAGCAATTTTCACCAACAAAAAAATTACTATTTCATGGCCTTAGAAAATTGCTATTTCATGGTCTTTCCTTTTACACAAAGAATTTCTGCCTTACCAAAAAGCCCTTTCACCAACAAAAAAGCCCTTTCACCAACAAAAAGTGCTTTAACAAAATACTCCAAAAAAAAAACATACTATTTCATAGCCTTATTAAGGTTTTATCATGGTGACGATGCAAGATGCAAATTCATATTAAACAAGAGTGGTTGCAAGGCAGCTAGTCCCTGCCTTGAGCCAGGACAAGTGTGAACGACATGGGCTTTCAAGTTACACCGTTACCTTATTTAACTAATATCTTCACGTGAGAGACAACATTATACCTTGTAGTCGCAACTCATAGGGCGGCAACTCATAGTATCTGTTGATTGTTGTGAAACCTAAAGCTTGTTCAAAATTCCCTACAAGTCAATAATTTCCACTTTATACATGTAACATAGTCTCCCATAGTATTTGTTGATTGTTGTGAAACCTAAGGCTTGTTCAAAATTCCCTACAAGTCAATAATTTCCACTTGATACATATAACATAGTCTCCCAGCCTTGGTTCTATATCTCACCTGACAGACAATAAACAGGAAAATTCTAGGCCTTCCTTTCTGATTTCCATTTTTAAAAGAAGACCTATGTATTCCATTAATATGCACCAGTGTATGATAAGTTGGAAGAATAAACAGGAAAATTCCAGGCCTTCCTTTCTGATTTCCATTTTTAAAAGAAGACCTATGTATTCCATTAATATGGACCACCGGTCAGTAAGCAGAGTAACATATGGCCTAACAAAAATATGATTTTGATAAGCAGATTGACATATGGCCTAACAAAAATATGATTTTGAAATTTGAAACATAGTGTCAAAACAGATCTTGACGGAAATTACTTCCCCTTGAAATCTACCATCTTTAGCTTTGTTGAAAGCTGAATAATAAAATATACACAATCCTTTCACTCGCAGTCCCCATCCCTTCGACCAGAAATAGAAGGTGAAGAAGATAACCGGTAACAAAATACCATAACCTGTTCAGAAAGAACAATCACTCCCTTGGCTAGCACTCATATTTGAATTATCTGGTTGCTTGAAGATCCAACAGGACCAAGAAGAGAAGTGTATGAGGTTTGTAGAACTTCATTTCGATTCGTTTGCTTCCCTGGAGGTTGTTGACTGTCTTGGACTTGGTGATGTTGCTGTTGTTGCTGCATTTGATAAAGAGGATGATGTGGACCCTGCTGTTGAAGTTGAAATAATGGTGAATTCATGGACATTTGCTGTGCCAGAATGCCATATTGACCAGCACCTAGCTGTCCTGTGGCCAATTTCACCTGTTGGACCTCCTCCCCAAGTGCCTCATTCAATGCTATATACAAAACACAAAGCCGCCAATTGTAAGACACACACCAGTTCTTTGGTGTTATCCCAAACAAACATCACTTTATTTAAGATTTGAAAACATTTATGCAGAAAAAAGCTTTCCAAGAAAATTTGGGCATAGAAACTACAATAGAAGTGTCTTGATAAAGTCAAAGCCAGATGAGATTCCTCATTTTTTTCTCTGATTTGCAATGAATTCCGAAAATTTAGTCATTTGAAAAGTTTAAAGCAAATAAAAGACAAAAGGCCTTGAACTGCCCCTTGTTGACGCGGAAGGAAGAGATATATTGTGCTAGCCTCTAGAAAATCATTCGAGCGAAAGTGCCATGGATCAATTGTGTCTAAAGATTCTAACTAGATATTAAGAAACCATTCTTTCAAATGTGCTCTGCAATCCATATTTCCATTTCCTATACTTTAGAAAAGTAGATACCATGAATACAAAATGAGACCAAGATCATTACCATCACGAAGTTGTGCTTGTTGTTCCATGGCCTATAGGTGTAACTTGAGCTCATGGTTCTGACTGCCCAGTCCAGCTGAATCCCTCTGCACGGAAAAATATTAATCAATCCTTAACTGGGAACATAAAAAAGAAAATGAATTAGCGAGATATAAATATCAAATGAAAATTTTATGCCCAGTATAAGCAACTCACCTGCAAAAGAGTAAAGTTGTTGCCTCAGTTTGCAAGGTTTGGACTTTGTGTTCCAGCTCTGAGATATAGCGCATCTTTCTTTCCATGGAGCATGCAGCCAACTGGAAATTGGCCAATATACTGCATTATGCAGCGAAAGCTAATTTCAATCGATGCAACATAAGAACATTGAGAAACAAAAAGAAAAAATATCGGGCAGCTGCTACAGCTAAATATGAGAAATCTTCCCATTGTATACTGCCCAGTTTGAGAAGAATGTTAACGATTTGAATCTCAACTTTACAATAACTATTCCAGATATAAGAATGCTGAGAAAGTCCAAGAAAAAAATAGTTTTTTCAAGTAATGATGCCTGAGTTACAGCCTGATTTCCAAGAGACTGAAATAAGTAATGATGCCTGAGTTACGGCCTGATTTCCAGGAGACTGAAATACTTACGGAAAAAAAAAAATTGTAATAATTTAATGTTTCCAAAACTTCGTTGACTGGTTTCTCTAGTACCTATGAAGCCATACTAGGTTACAATGGCTAGTCCCACCAAAGGCTGTAGGGATGAGGCAGAGTTTCCCAAGTAGCGGAGTACCGATGATCTACTAGTATTCACAGCTCTTATGAGTCACTTATTTAACATAATCAACGGCTATGATCATAGTTATACTATTTCCATGACTTGTAAGAGATTACATGAGGTATAGATAGCTTCCACTTTATCACAGCTATGAGAAGCTTGTTGTATCTGTTTTACATATAAGAAAGGTCTTGTATACTACTTTGTTCTGGGTGCTGCTCGATCTGCATTAATATGTAGGATCTTAATTTAGATTTGAATCAAGAGCATCTTAAGCAGAACCTACTTGATAGCTTGGACTGCGCCTCTATTACCATAGCAACCAGTCATAAATCCAGAAACACATAAACTCTGATCACTGTTTGATCAGACTGAGAGACAGTCCCACACTAGAACTGACTAGAGTAGGTATGTCACAGTGATATCATGGAAGTGGGCCAAGGCACAGCAGAACAGGAGAGGGTGCACTGTCTCACCAACCTACTGCCCTCAGTATCTATGGTTGGTTTATCTGCAAGAAATTTGGCGCCTCCATCGCTGAAATAGGATAAAGACATAAGTGATCAGCCTTATGGATTTGGGCCTGTTTAAGGTTTCTTAAAGGTTTTTTTGTGGTATCAAAATAGATGTATTCACAATTCCCAAGACAAAAACTAATAGACATGTCCACTTGTCTGTTATCTTTGATCAATAGAAAAACTCATACTGAGCAGACAAATTAGAGAAAATGTCTAAATAGTGCATGTTAGCACCAGAACCTCTACATCAAACAAGTTATTGTTGTCTGCCAGATTAGTGCGCAATGGGACCCACATTTTGATTAATTATGAACTCCTTCAAGATGGGACTCAGTTTACAAATTACAAAGTAGTTCTAAATGTAGCATTGTCATTGTCAGAGTAAAAATGAGATAAACAGGTAACAAGGCAAACAGCTCTAGTATTACTACATTATAATCCAGATGAAGTTTATATATAGTATATACAAACAAATTGCAATAAAGGAAACAGCTATAATCAATACAATTGTCATGTGAGTGAAGTTTGCAGGCACAGCGATTGAGGTAAACAGGCATTGCAGTAAGCACAAAATTGAACAAGGTACAACAAACACATGGATCATTATCAAATGAAAACTTCACTTGTCTTTTGTAAAGATAACAATTTTTTTTGTAAAGATAACAATTTTTTTTGTAAAGATAACAATTTTTTTTGTGAATACAATTTCCATGCCCAGCGCTTTCCCTCATTCGGAGGATGATACCCAGGATAAACAAGATTATGTAGAAGCTAGAGTTTTTGTCAATATACTCATTTAAGAGCTCGACATATCACTTGGGGAAATTGAACCAAAGTAGAGAGGATAACACTCCTCACAACTGCCCTTGCTAGACCCAATAAACTATTGTAAACATTACAAATTGCAAGAAGCAACTTGTATATTCTCAACCAAAAATTTGATGGTCTGTTATAATTATGAAAAATTGCAAAACGATGTCAGGCACGACTATTAAAATTCTTAAAAGTTGCTGCCCATCAAAGGAACTTAAGGGTACAGGAAAGATCAAAACAATAACTCGATAGAGAATAAGGCAAAGCCGCAAAGGAACATAACCATGGGTTTTGTATTTTTTTTAATCATAAATTAGTCATTAAAAGCTCTAAAATAGGGCTTCAAATGCATCTATAGAGTGAAAAAAATGTCTTGTCCTGAATATTACTTTTTCGTGGAGTATTAAAAAATGTTGCTGAGCCAGCAAGTAGTAAAAACAAATAAATCAAATAGTCAATTCATTAGAAAGTACAAAAATAAATAATACAAGCCTTTTTACCCTTTTTGTGACACAAGGGAAATCCATAATTCTGTGTATTCAAGTCACACGTTGCTTTGTCAAACACTTAACAACCACCACAGTGGATACAAGGGCAAAATCAACAATGGGTATCAAGCACAGCAACTCCTGGGCGAAAAACACATGAACCTAAAATATGAGCTCTGGCCTCCACAGAACCAGCATGATAGTGTCAAATACCACTTGCATTCAGGACCATGTAAACTTAATGAGATGGCCGTAATTTACTTGCAGTGTTGAGCTGTTGAGAAGCTCTCTACCATTGCTTAAAATTTTTTGGATGGATTGAGTTTTTATTTAAGAATATGATAAGGAAAAAAGTTGTATATGTATACCTGTTGTAACATAGCAAGAAGTAGTAGATCCTGCCATATTCATGAACCTAACGGCCATCATCTCCTTGTTTCCATCCACTTACGGGATCCTGTAATTGCGGGATAATCGTATGCAATAATGCCAAAGAAAAACTAGGTACAATGTCAAGTTTGGTTGTGTTGCTGGGCTTTTTTTCTTGCACCCGTAGAAGTTAGGTATTCTGCAACCTGGATGGAAGAAGAGTCCAATAGGTTAGATTTGTTATAAAACAAAATTCTGACTTGTGGGTTCTGAGGGGAGTATCTAGGTTGTCTAAGTTATTCAAAACCTTACTTGGTTTCTTAGGCATTCAGTGAGGGTTTTGAACCTCTCAGTCTTTGCCTTAATAATAAATTGATTTCATTAAAATCTGATAAAGGTTTTGAAGTTTGACCTCTACCTTAATGCAAACTAAATCACCTAGAGGCTTGAAGCTAGACCAAAATCACATAGAATTTCTTAGTTACATTGTGTGTAAACCCAGAAATATAGTAAATATTTGAGGTTGCAACTGAAGTTTAGATCATTCTAGACCTAAGAGATCTAGGTTTAGATGAATCTTGTTAGGTGGAAAGATGACTGGGTTTAAGATAAAACTTGTTAAAACTTGTTTCTATTCATAGTAGCGATGTGTTTCCAGGAATTTTCTTTGGTTCATTGGCAGTTGTAAATGTAGAGTAGGAACGAATTCTGACATGTTTATTTTCGTTAGATTTGGAAGAAACTACCATCAGTTCTCAATCTCCAGTGAATTGAATTCTTCGTTCTAGTTGCAAACCAGTTGTTCCCGTCCCAAATTTATTTAGAAAACATTGACTCCACCAAAAACTATTCAAAATTCTTCTTCATGTAAGTCTATGCATGATTAAATCTCAAATCAACATACACTAGTACTAAAATCCCAGGCAAACTCAAGCAGACATATGGTCAAAACAATAAGGGATTCGAAGTGTACCATGAGCATTTTGGAGACATTGCTAGCACCAAAGATCTTATGAACACAGGCGAAGTTCTGAGGCTCGTGAGGGAAAAAGTATGGCGAAAATGGACACTCCTGAGCACACCTCCGTCAGAGCAGCTTGCATGCAGCGCAGGGGGTTGATGTATTTAGTGGTTTCTAACCATCGACCATTTCCTTCACTATATCACTTCCTCTCCTTCACAAAATCGCAATCTTCGCGAGTTCCCTATGAAAGAAAAATCTGTTGCCCATGTCAATGGAATTTCAAAGAATCAGGCCTATAACAGAAAGCCTTTGCTAGATCATTAAAGCATATAAAAAACAATCTATGCTTGAACAATGATGGCAGACAACTTTGTATATCAGAGGGGCTAATCATGAGATCAATATGAATTAGGGTTATGTATTAGGGACTAATACAATGGGTAAAACCATGGGTTCTCATAAATTTGGAGTTTGAAAACTGCTAGTAATTTGACCAAATCAATTATGACATTGATGACTTGAAAACTGCTAGTTATTTGAGAGAATTAATTATGACATTGATAACCATGTTCCAAAAAATGGGTTCTCAAAAATTTGTAGCTTGGAAAGAGCTAAATCTGTTAAGGTTCCAAACTAATAGATTCTCATAAATTTGTGTAGCTTGGAAACAGCTAAATAGGTTAAGGTTCCAAACTAATGGATTCCCATAAATTTGGAGCTCTAAAACTGCTGGTAAAAAGTTGCTAGTATCTTAAACAAATAAATTATTCCAAACTAATGGATTCTCGTAAATTTGGAGCTGGAAAACTGCTAGTTAAAAAAGTCGCTGGTATCTCTGATCGAATCAATTACCACAGTGTTCCAAACGAATTATTACCATGCCTGTTCACAAATTTGAAATTGAAATTCATTCCTTAGAAAATTTCACATGGAGATAGAACTCGAATCTGAAATCTTTTGTAGAAACCCAAGAAAGAGCTTTCCTCTATGTAAGAGGAAAATGAAATAAAGTGGCATCTGTGTCTATGTAAGAAGAAAACGAAATAAATTGGCATCCGGGGTTTTAATTTTGCGCTCTAGATTTTGGTTTCCAATTCTGAAGCTTTTGGATTGGATTAAATCATTGAAGAAATGAAAAGCAAATGATTGGATTTGGACTAAGTGGATTAACTAATTTGCAGAATCTAATGCGAAGGAGCTTCGAGTCAGGGAAAAAACCCTCGCTGATCCCCTTGTGGAGAAGCAGGCTGGAAAGTCGAAAAAAAGGCAGAGGATATCGATGATGTGAACAAAAGATAGGAGAGAAATGTAAAGCCCTATCCCGCAAGCCGCCATCGCATCGTACATTCCGGCAGACATATTATCTTAAAGCTAGAATTTGTTCAGAAATGCAAGCAATTTTCAATGTTGCAGAGTTTTAGCTTAAAATTTTCAAGAAATCACTAAATCACTGCGGAAATAAGAAACAGCCACATCCATAGTTACAACAGGAAATTAGGAAATATATTATCTTCAAACTGTAGACTACATACCTGGCACCTCTGAGGCAGAGAGAACAGTGGCATGACTTATTACAACAACTTTCTATTTTATATCCAGGTGACCTGCCCATTTAACACCTCATACAACCTATCCAACCATAACTAGCCGGTCTCTATCGCATATACTATTAATCATTTGCAATTGCAAGGGTCGCAGGTATAGTTAGCTCTACATTTGCAACCGCCAGAAGTGCAACACCCACTCCAGGCCTGGAATTTCAAGTTTTCTATGCCCGTCAAATGAAATTTTGATGACGTTTTGGCATTTTTTTTGCCTTTCATTTTACGTTCTATTTAAATTTGTGAGTGTCGACCTTTCCCTATCTAGAAACTCTCTTTCAAATACTTGTACATCTCAATTTATTTTAATCTCCCTATGAAAGTGCCTTGTTTCATCCTATGTCAGGATATATGTTTGGTCATGTCCCAACTTCCTTTAATCTTCCTCTTAGAGTACCTTGGGATTGCATATTTTATTTTCTGAATTCTCACCAAAATCTTTTTATTTTTACCAAAATAACTTTAATCCCTAAGAGTTCACTTTCAACTAAGTGTGAACTATTTAAATTATAAATCTAATAATGATAGCTAAATATTTTTAAAAATATTTATATATCTTTTCAACTAATTTGATATCTATTACACATATTTGAAACACATTATTCCTAAAACCATAAAACTGAAAATTGTAAATAGTAAACAAACTCTACAATCTACTAAATAATCAACTTATTTCTACATTTAAACATTATTAACTAATCATTTTCATAATATCATAAATATAAACATATGGTAAGCTCATCTTAAAAAATTATATTCACATTATTTTCTATATCATAGACTAAATATACAGCCCAACCCATAAAACAAAATAATCATTTCTATTAAGCATTACACTAAACAATACTATTACATATTCTATTTATATACTCAATACCAATACAAGTTGCATATTCCAAATACAACTATATTAGATGTAGTTGAGAATCTAAATAGATACATTAATTAAATATGAGCTTGTAACATCTTCTTATTATTTTTTAAAAAAGAAATTAACTACCGTAAAAATAAAGTTGATTCCAAAGCATTTAGTTAAAACTACAAAAAAAAAAAATAATAACAATAGTCAAAATAAGCACTGCACCCAGGAAAAAAATAGTCAAATTAAGCACGGGCAGTTTCGAATGTTTGTGTCTGACATGTTTCTCTCAGTAGTAGTTTGATTTTGAACCATAATCTTTAGGGGCTAGAAAACCCTAGCAATTTTTGAATTATATTTCTAATTTCTTGACATTTTTTGTAACTTCACTAATTTTCGCCTTTTCAAGATGGTAATTATGTCATTCACTATGGAAAAAATTACAAGCTATTTTTCTAATATCTCAGACATTTTTTTAACCTGAGATGATATATTACTCCCCTGTTTCCCAGTGGATCATGAAGTTGACTAATAGTCTGCTCTTACTGCACGCTCAAATTCTCCGCTTGATATTTGGCCTCAGACAGTTAGCCCAATGTAATCTGCAACTTTTCCCCAGATTTCAGTGACCCAGCTTTTTGCAGGAGAGCCTCCAACTGCCATGGCCTTGCTCCAATATGTAAGTAACAACCTTCTGATCTTCTTCATGAAGCGTCGATGGGCCCCTATTGAAGCCAAATTTTTACAGCAAGAAGCACTACTCATTATTTCCGATTTGGTGTGGCTTCTGATAAGCCTCTCGCCCCTTTCTAACAGGAAAAGATGTTGTCGAATTAAACACTCCAACTACCCTCCACATCACCAGTTGTTCCTCTACTTCTATTTCTCGATCGCACTTCTTTGTCGATGTTGGAAGATGGCGCGAATGGAACCAGAGGGAGAGTGTAGAACAGTTGACGGTATCCTAAGGAACAAAAACAAGCCCACTGCCCCTCTGAATGTTATAGGCACCAAAAAATGCATGTATATTTTTCAATAACGTACTAGCTTACAGTTCGATGGCTGAATTCACATTCTTGATGTTGACTTAGATGACAAACTATTTGTTCATAGTTTCCGTGGACGAGATCTCCGCTCATAAAGTTCAACTCTAAAAAAAGAGTATAGCCAGATAATTTTTTATACGATTCAAATCTATGAAAGTGTGGCAGGCTCCAGCCCCATTTGAGGAAGCGGTACCTTATGCATTTTCGTTATGACTGAGCCTAGTCTTACTTTGGTGTTTTTAACTTACACGAGTACTATAAATTTTGACGGGAACAATCCATAATTAAACGTAAAAATGACGGTTACTGATTTATGAGGCACGTCAAACTTGACGGGTAAAAATTTATAGCAACTGTCAAATACGTCTTAAAATACAAAATACGTCCTGTAGAATGTCAAATTCCGTGCCCGATGTTCTTTTCACGAGCGATTAGTGTTAACCCCCAAATTGCCTGCCAATTCAACAGATTTTCCGATCAGAAAATTTCCCCTTCGCCTCAGCTTTAATAACCGTAAAATTCTAGCATAATTTGTATGGCTCTAGGCAAGGCGTTCACTTAAATCTAGCAAGGAAGAGGTTATTCATGGCAATCTCAGAAAAAATTACAACATATGATCAATACCTTAAATATGATACTTATCAATGAACACCAACTGGAGTGTTCATTGATTTCATCTGCTAGGCCTCAAAGAAAACTGAAAGGGAACATAATTATTCTATATAATCATAAACGAATATAGGAACCATAATCGACCAATAACACTTGGAAAACAATTGCTTCAAAGAAACCCTAATCGGCCATTAACGCTGGTTTTTTTGCAGATCTGAAGCCTTTATTTCATACGTATGGTAAAGATTCGAAGATTTGTGACGGTCGGTCCCAGCTAATCTAATCTTTCTTCTATCGATTTGCTAGAGCTGCAGCATGTAAGACAGATTGCTGAGCACAAAAACTTTGCTAAACTTATTTTTAATGTTTAGTAGTGCCAATCCACAATGGCTATCTGTAACGTCAAACCGCCGAGAAGCTATTGATACAGGCCCAACTGCAAGGTCCGGTGAACTCCCTAACACAGAGTAAATTAGAGGAGGTACAAAACTTCAATCTGCAAAACCCAACAAGGAGATTACACAAAGGTAAAAACATTGAAAAACAAAGAACATAACATCAAAGTAAATATTCAAAAAGGAAAAAATGCTCTAATGGAATTTACTTGCAGTGCTGAGTTGTTGAGAAGCTGACTGCTGAGCTCTCACAGAGTCATTGGGATAACTCTCAAACAACCATATGCATCATTTTACGGAAGCACAGTGAGCCATTACTACTAAAGCTTATGAATGCTTAAGCCTCAGAAAAACGTAAGAGTTTCTCAAATTGTCACTAAAAATGAAGGGAGTAGCCAATAAATAAGACACAAACCGAAATAAGAAATAAAAAGTATATGAAAATCATTAAAGTGATTAAAAAAATTAAAAGAAACCTGGATAACCATGTGGGCCCTTGCAAGGTGCCTCACCTCCTCCATAACATAACAGAGCGAGCATGCATGCGGGGCGCTAAAACCACGCCACCTAGGGGTTTTCTGAATATAGAACCCGCATTCGAGCCCATGCCAAGCACCATTCCTCCAGGTTTTGTTTCGGAAGAATCAATTGACACTGTTGAGGACTCAAGTGCTCGCTGCAACTGGGCTCAGGGCAATGGATGTTCACCAATTTTTCTTGCAATTTGCTATAGATATGCAGCACTATGCAAGTGGAACAAAACTTGTGCGAACAAGCATTGATTTCAAAATTGAGATATAGAGCAGCAAGAGGAGGGTTAGCAGAGGCCCAAGGGAGGGCACAGAGAAGGACGAAGAAACTAAAGAAAGCGAAGAGTTGGATGTGCTCGGTGAAACATTTAAGTTCCTGGAAATGGCCAAGAAAATGCAACATCAACCAGAATGCCTCAAACAGTTCGTTATTTGTCATCCTAAAAATGTCAGATATGACACTCTTGTATAACAAGAAGAAGATACAAGGACATCATAATTAAAAAGGTTTGAATTTTAATTTATTTTGTACAAAATTATGAAATAAAACTGCAAAGGCAGCATCTGATTGCAGCTCGTAGTTGGGTAGAATATCCAACCAAATTGAGGGCAGGGTTCTATATTGGAATAAAGAAACATTCCTTCACCATGTCTCCGTCTTAACCCTGTATAATTTAACTGCAGAGCCAGAACAAAGCAACTATTAGCTACAACACCCATCCTGCTATTCAACTTTTTACAGACATCTATGGGATTTGGAACCTATAGCTTCTCCGGATCTTGATACAAATTCTTCAGTTGCCAGAAGCAGCTCAGATTATCCAAATGATAAAGAACGGCAAAGGGAAATTACCCATGAATTTATTTGCATACTGTTATATCATATATGCTCTCTTTTTTTAATATCAGCATAACTATCTCTCTAAATGGAATATAGCTCCTTCAATGTACGTTCTAAGGACCAAGTATGCTCTGCATTGCATTTAGAAAATTGAAACATAGATGTACTTTTACCAGTTTGTGCATGTAAGTACACTAGACAAATGCTGATGAAAAAAATTCTGCTCGTAGAGTATTATGAACAAATGGTAAAGAACGGCAAAGGGAAATTACCCATGAATTTATTTGCATACTATTATATCATATATGAATATAGCTCCTTCAATGTCTTCTTTAAGGACCAAGTATGGCATGCATTGCATTTACAAAATTGAAACATAGATGTACTTTTACCAGTTATCATGGATTTATTTGTAGCTTTGTACCATTTGGTGTGATTGCAATAGTGTTCAGTGGCGTATAGAAGGCACCTAGGTCGAATAGGGCCGCACTTCGCTTATCTCAGTCTGCTTCAGCCCCCACGAGTGCCCGCTCAGGAGTTTGTAATCTGACACCCAATATCTCATTTCCTTCATCTCGACGGACATATCTGCATTCCTCTTCTTTTCTACCTTCTACTTTGCAGCTGTCTAGGACCATTAAAATAGAGGCAGTTAAATTTAGCAGAGCATCTACAGAAATTCAGGTTGTTGCCAATGATAACGGCTCTCCCTCTGGACTTTCCATTGATTTGAGAGGTTTGATCAGATTGAAGCCGCTCCAAAGGAGGTAGTTCACCAGCTCCTACTGACTAATACAGATAGGGGCGCAACTCCGGAAGGAAGGAAGCTTAACATGCATGGCCCTGCAAAGTGGCAGCACACGAACTACACGAACTGCATGTATATGTAGCTGGCGGGGGGAATTACTTAATAAAATAATAACATAGCATAAGGCATAAGAGCTGAAAAAATAGTATAACATTTAATATTGCAGATTAATACTAATATTGCAGATTAATGTTAGTATTAATCCAGACGGTGAGCATATATGATCAGAAAATAAGATGGCAAAACTGTTCGTCTCTAAAAACTTTGCTATAAAATTTGATAATGTGATGAGGAGCAATAAGAACTTTGCTATAAAATTTGATAATGTGATGAGGAGCAATAAGAACTTTGTTTAAAGCTCAATAGAAACAAATAATTAGTCCATTGACTAATGCTAATATCGGCAAACCGATTACTATAAAAGATTTTAAACTAAAAATCAGTTTTTGATCGTCCAAATCCCTGGAGTGACAATTTCAAATTCACAAAATTTCATGTTCAAGTTCAACGAAGCTACTCTGCAAAATGTTCAACAAAGAAAGTTACAATAAAAAAAAATACGTTAACCCCTTATCCTAATTCTTGTGTAATAACCTCATTAACCGTCAACTCTTCATGATCTACCAGTTCCATCTGCCTAGCCATGAGTATTTACATCATTAATGAACTGACATCCTTCAAATATGCCCTATTCAAAATCCATGCATATGCTCACAAAATCAAACGGAACTTTAAAACCATAATTATCACAAATATTTATCAAGAAATCAGATCACAAGATTATCTTAAATATTTACGAATTATGACCTAGAAGATTCGACTCTATGTACAAAGTAATTTTGTTTAAGAACTCTTGTATTCGTATATAGTTAACTCTCCATTGTATAAATTCTTGATAGAATATATGTGCAAAGTATATAAGTAATTTTGTTTCCAAAAAACTGAATATATAATGTGTCTTTTAAAGTGGTTTGCTGTAATAATTTAGTACAAGGTAGATACTAACATTTGATTGATTTTGAATATTATATAGACTGAGTACAAGGTAGATACTAACATTTGATTGATTTTGAATATTATATAGACTGATTTTGATTTTTCCACGTGTAAATTTTTTTAAGTTTTGTACTAAAAGATGTTTGTATCTTAAGAAATTTAATCTCTTGATAAATTAAGAATTAAAATAAATTCAAGTTGGTTAATTATTAATAATTATAATTATTACTTTTGTATTTTATTTAATTTTTAATTTTTAAGTTTTAATTAATAATTTGATTTTTTATTTTTATGTAATATGACTAATTCAAAATTCTTTCATAACATAATAGGATATTATGTTATTTCTTCAATGCTAGGATAGCTCCTAGCAATAGTTTCTCTAGGCAAAAATGTGATAAAATTAAATTTAAAATATATAGATTTTTTAATTGTAAAATGAGAGATGGTTTTTGGGCATGTGGTATTGATGAGCCATGGTATCATCTTATGGTATGATATGGTTAATAATATTCATAGTAAAGTGGAGTTAAATATTCATGGCTAAAAATATTGCTATATTGTAAGTATTATTTTGATTGTGAAATGAGAGATGGTTTTTGGGCATGTAGTATTGATGAGCCATTGTTTTGGCTCATAGTATAGTATGGTTAATAATATCCATGATAAAATGGGGTGAATATCTATGGTTAAAAATCTTGTTATATTGTAAGTATTAAGTTTTCATGTGTTTATTAAATATGGTTACAAGATTATTATTTTAATTTATAGGGTAAAATGGATGTTAATTTATAGCTCTTATTTATATTTTACATATTCCAATGTGATAAAGGTTATAGATATCTCTTAAAAGTAATTATAATATTTGAATTTAGACTTTTGTGATCCATATTATGAATGTTGAGAGATCTTCTCAGTAAAAATCACATAAAAAATTTTAGTCTACCTGTTTTGAACCATCTAATGTGGTTCATCTTCAGTACAAGATGAAGAACCAGATCATGGCATTAGATTAAATAGATGAAGAGAGATTTTTCTAGTATAACTAGTTCTCACTAAAGACCTATCATTAATTAATAAACAATTTTTTTATTTTTATTTTTAAGCAAACAATTTTTTAATTTAAAAAGGAACAAGTACAAATTAAAATAATCATCTTCCTATGGTTGGTATGGAAAGATAAAAATTTGGCATGGTCGAATCTAATGAAGAAAGGTTGGATTGGGTTGGGGATATGCATACTATGTATGAAACATGACGAAGATAACACCCATATTTTCTACAACTGTGTCTTTGAGAGGCAAACCTGGATTATCCTTAGTGAAAAACTTAAAATACAACAGAAGGTTTTCACCTTGATACAGGATTGCATCAGCAAGTGGTTTGACAAGGGAAAACAATATTGAACTATTCCTTTATTTTTTTCCATTAGGGGAATTTTGAGGTCTAAAATGGGCCTCCTAAGAAAAAAGTACAACAAAAATAAACTTTATAAGAACCAATAGGATTCAAGGTGATGATGTCAACCATATGGGACGATTCACCATTTTTTAAGTAAAAGGGTAAAAGGATTAAAAAATAACAAAATAACAAAACTATTTTTTCAACTCGTATTTTCAACTTATCTCCCAATTTTTTTACTCAAATTTCGAGCTAGAGTACTCGTTGGATTAAAAATTTAATTCCTCAACTAAGGATTACCCATGTTGCATACTTTCGATGGACTCTGCTACATAAAAAATGATAAATACATGAAAAACCGTGATTGCAATCACGTTTTTCATGTAGCAAGATCCATAGAAAGTATGCAACATGGGTACTTCTTGGATGATGAATTAAATTTTGCATCCAACAAGTACTCCCGCTTGAAATTTGAGTAAAAACTTTGGGAGATAAGTTGAAAAAGTAGTTTTTTTTTCTTTTTTCCCTCTAAAATTTGATGATGTAATCAAATATTATTTTATTATTTCCACTATTATTTTATAATTTCCTTAGGAAGCCCATTTTAGACCTCAAATTTCCCCTAATGATTTGTGTTTGTGGTGTTGTAGAAACAAATGGATATTTCATGAACAGGGTGCACACCAGGCCGGGTGGCAAAGAAGGTTATCCAAAGCTGGGGAGGACCAAAGATCATAGATAAACCACCAAAGGACCTATCCCATAAACTTAGACCCTTTGACATTCACTACTCGGATGTTTTTTTTTATGGGGAGGCTCAGAACTATAGATGTAGTTGCGGTGCCTGGTTAATGATAACCCCATTATGTCATTATAAAATTCACTGGTACGGGGGACAAGGCACCAATACTAGGGCAGAATTACTGGCCTCTTGGGGACTCCTCTAGTTCACAAAGAAACTATACATTGATAAAATCTGGGTATTCAGATACTCAAAAACTCTGATAGATCACATGAATAATCAGAACACCCTGGCTCTAGGACATCTATCTACTTGGGTGGACAAAATCCATGAACTGCACAGGACTTTTTCTCACATAACTTTCAATCACATATACAGAGAGAAAAATGACACCGTAGATAGACCATCCAAAAAAGGTTTGCAGTGGACCTTAGGAGAAATGCACTATGAACTAATGGACGCCTCTATGTAGAAATTATACAAACATATGTATATCGATGGATTCAATTCGATCTAACAATGTAATAAAGCTAGATATTAAATCCTTCTACAAATCAATTGTGAAAATTAAACACAATCGCCAATCACATGAAGCAAAGAAAGAATCAAATCAAACCACAACACAGATAATTTCTCGAGGAAAGCTTGCTGCTCAAAACCCCTCTATATTCTATTGTATATTAACCATGGAATCATGAAACAATTACAATGTACTCTTCTCATAAGAGTCTCCTGCACTCTCACAATTGTCACACACTGTCCTGGACAAAACTGACTGACACTTAGCCAATTCTCAGCCTCTAAAACACCCTGTCTTGCTTTTGCAATTCCTGATGAATGCAATCACTATCTTTAGTAATTTTGGCCTTCCAAAACTGTGCAAGGATCATGGGAAATCCAATGGATATCTGGTTGCATGCGGGCAACCTACTAATCACACAACTGGGTCTCCACTGGAATTGACATGTATGCATATATTAATAGTAAATCATCAATTACATGACAGATCACTTACTGTGAATTAAATAATATTTTATTCACTTGATCTCTCACTAGTGCAACGAACAGTTACAACTAGTTCAACTGACTCTAACTCACCTAACTGAGTTAACTAATTACCCATGCATTAAACTATTGCACCAACTGTAATTTGAACTCCATAACTAATAGAATTACTCTGCATGTCTCACGAACCACCCTCAACTCGGAATATGTGAGCTAACTGAGTTTATCACACTTAGTTAACTATTACAAGTGATCATGATATAAGATTACATTTTATTGTCCAATTTTATTAAAGAAAAATTAAATTAGACACTGCATTAAATTAATCAATTAATTTGGCCTTCACATTAATGTATCGCTAGGACCTGTTGGTCCCACACTAATCATTAGGGGAATTTTGAGGTCTAAAATGAGCCTCCTATGGAAAATGTACAATCAAAATTCACTTTATGAGAACCAATCAGATTTTAGGGGATGACATCATCCCTAATGGTTGAGGTGGCATTGTTTGAGTTAAAGGTACTTACTTGTCACATTCTCAATGGTGGATAAAAACTCATGGTTAACCATGGTAGCTCTCTAAATGCTGCACCCAAAGTCCAAGTAAAGTTCTCACTGTAAATGTCATTTTTCATTTTGAATAAAAATATATTATTTTCATTTCATATTTCTTGAAAGAAACAATGCATATCTCCTATGCCTTTATTATATTATATTATTTTTATATAGTATATTAATTACATGTTATTATACAATTTAAATAATATAAATTTTAATTAATAGCATATAATATAATTAATAATTTATAAATTTATATTTATATTTTATTTTAATTTATTTAAGTACAAAGGACAAATGCATTAGTTGTTCAATGATAATGACTTTTTTTTGAAAAGTTCATTCTTATTTATAGTCACATCAATACAATTTTTTTATTAATTTTATTTTGGTACAACTTTTGAATTGAATTTAACTATGGTTACATTGATTGTGGTGAAAAAAATGAATTGAAAATTCATAAATATTATCTTATTGGTTTAGCTATTATTTTATTATTTCCTTAGGAGGCCCATTTTAGACCTCAAAATTCCCCTAATGGTGTGCGTTGCAATTTCTTGTTGGACTTCAACACTCCCTCTCAACAAGAAAGATATTATTTGCCACCCCAATCCTGCCTCTATGGTATTCGAATTTGTTCCTGGTGAGCGCCTTCGTCAGAATATCTCCATCATGATCTTCCATGGGAATGTACTGAAGTAACATAATGCACCTCTGAACACAATCTCTGAGATGGTGATATCGAATGTCTATGTGCTTAGACCTATCAAGGAATATCGGAATACCCGAGATTTTAATGCAACTCTGGTTATCACAATGTATCACAGTCAGATCCATCTGAGAACCAAACAAACCAACCAGGATCTTTCTCATCCAGATGGCCTCACATGCAGCTTGACTTGTTGCTATGTACTCTACCTCGGCTGAACTGAGTGCCACAAATTGTTGCTTCCTGTTGTACCAATAAACTATTGTCGATCCTATGCTAAAGATCCCTCCTGATGTGCTTTTTATGTCTGATGGATTTCCTGCCCAATCTGCATCTGTGAAGCCTTGAAGCTCCACTCCCTCTATCTGTTTGTACCATAATCCATACTCTGTAGTGCCCTTGATATATCTCAAGACATGCTTCCCTACCTCCCAAAAGAGCTTGGTCGGCTTAACCATAGCTTGACTCAGCTGGTTAACGACGTAGCAAATGTCTGGTCTGTTGTTCACCAAGTACATTAGTGAACCCACTAGCTGCCTGTAGATAGTAGTGTCCACTACTTCTCCAGAAGTAGCATCCTCTTTCCTCCAATCTCCTGGAAGAGGAGTGTCCATTGGTTTACAGATCTCCATGTGAAACTTACCTAGTATCTATTTGGCATAACTTCCTTGAGAAACAAAAATTTCACCATACCGCTGCAATATTTCCAAACCAAGGAAATAGTGAAGGAGTTCCATGTCCTTCATTTCTAACTCCCTTGCAAGATCCTCCTTGCATGAATTTATCAGCTACTCATCACCTGTCAAAATTAGATCATCAACATAAAGTACGATAATCAAGATCTTACCATTACCACAATCTGGTATAGGTTTGCATCCACTTCACTTTTGGTGAAGCCCAACCCAGTGAAATAGTTGTCAATCCGAGTGTACCAAGCACGAGGTGATTTCTTCAGCCCATACAGTGCTCTCTTGAGTCGACAAACATGCGACTCACTAGAAAATCTCTCGAAACCTTCTGGCTGCTCTATGTACACTTCTTTCTCAATAAATCCATTGAGAAATGCAGTTTTCACATCCATCTGATGAATGTGCCAACCCATTTGTGCTAAGAGTGCAAGGATAGATCTAATGGAAGAGTACCTCACGACTGGTGCGAAAGTCTCTTCATAGTCGATCCCCTCAACTTGTGAGAATCCCCGGGCCACAAATCTAGCCTTGTACTTCTCCACACTCCCATCTGTTGCTTGCTTCACCTTATAGATCCATCTAGATCCAACCATTGATTTTTCGACCAGCCTTGGGACAACCTCCCATGCACTTTTCTTGACGATGGAGTCATACTCCTCTACCATAACGTTAACCCAAATTGATTGTTGCACTGCTTCCTGAAAGGAAAATGGTTCTGTCACAATACACTTGCTCATAAGAGCCATGTATCTAGTAAACATGTCTAGAGATTGCCTCTGTCTGCGCAGTGAAGTAGGGGCTCCTACATTCTCTGTTGCATCAAGTCTCAATCTATCAGCTTTTGTGGTGCGCCTTCTACCATTCTGGTGGACGACTCTACATGAGTTTTTTTTGCCACTCCATGATCCTCCGCATGTGGTTGCTCCACATCTTGAGGTTCATTCTTTGGAACCAATATTTCCTCCTCTGCATGCAAATCCAGCTCCCTCTCAAGGGACAATCACATGTCTTTCTCCTCATCAAATTGTTTATCCTGTCGCACAACAGTCATTCTGTTGTTTGGAAAATACACCTGATAGTTGTGGGGAGTTTCAGTGTACCCCACAAATATCACAATCTCAGTTGTTGGTTTGAGCTTCTTCCTGACATCTTTTCTCACATGCACATAAATAGATGAGCCAAAAATCTTAAAATATGAAACATCAAGTTTCTTACCAGTAAAATCCTCTTTTGATGTACTCATGCCATGTATCCGATGAGGACAACAGTTTTGAACAAATACCGTTGTGTTGCATGCCTCCACCCACAGATGCAACGATAGGCCCTGATCATGCAACATCGCTCGTGTTGCACCCACAATTGTTCTGTTCTTTTTTTCTGCAACCCCATTATATTGTGGGTTATGAGGCGCAATCAACTCTCTCTGAATTCCTTCTTTGCTACAGAAGTTCTTGAATTCATTTGAGATTTACTCACCACCATTGTCATTCCTAAGAGCCTTCACATTCTTCCCTGTGTCTTTCTCCACCAGTGCTTTGAACTCAAGAAATTTTGAGAACATCTGATATTTCTTCTGCTTGAAGTAGATCTAGCACTTTCTAGAAAATTCATCAACAAATATTACATAGTACTTATGCTTTGTTGTTGAAGCAATAGAGAATGGTCCACACACGTCTGAGTGAACTCTCTCAAGGATTTCTGAGGCTCGATTCCCCTTCTTGTGAAAAGTGGTCTTTGCATACTTCCCCATAGTACATCCCTTGCATGTGTCTGACTGCGCAAGAGTACCCTTGGGAAGACCCGTAGAAATATGTTACATGACCTTCAAGGCTCCATGGTGAAGATGGAAAAATCTCCTATGCCATAATTCACCCTCATCCCGGTTCACCACTTTGTCTGCCTTACCCATCAATGTTGTGCAGCCATCTACATCAATTTTATAGAGATTCTTAACTTGAATCCCAATCTTCTTGGCTTGTCCTATTGTTTTGTGTTGCAAAAAAGCTTTTCCTTCACTGAAAACAACATCATAGCCTCTATCCTCCAACATTGCGACTGAGACCAAATTTTACTTCAAGCCTAGTACATGCATTACATATTTTAATTGAAAAGGTTTACCTGGCTGTCTCTGGAAGGTCACTGTACCAATATCGGTAGCACTGTGCCTCCTGTCATCACCCATTTCGATATGTATTTGGAGGCCATTCTCCTCCAAGCTACTGAAAAGTTCTTTGTCTCCCGTCATGTGAAAGGATGCACCACTATCCAATTACCACATTGATCCCATTGCACTTGACACCATGCATGCAATGAGCGAGAAGTCAGGCTCAAATTGTGAGACCAAAGCCTCACCAGCTGCAGATCCTAAAGCCTTATTGTTCTTCTTCTTTTGTGGACAATTAGTGGCATAATGTCCATGCTCATGACAGTGAAAACACTTCACTATGGACATGTCGTGCTTCTTTCCATCTTTGCCGGACTTTGATTTGGAATGAAATTTATTTCATTTCCCATTCTTTGCCTTGGCATCCAAAGCGCAATCTTCTTCATCATCATTCTTAGATGAAGATCCATCCCTGGTATTCTGCCTGAATTCTTCTTGCACCAAATCCGACCAAAGTCATTCCCAATCTGGCAGTTTTTCCCTTCCATTGATAGAGTCCTGATAACTATGCCAACTCTTGGGAAGTCCTAGAAGTGCTAGGCACACCAAGTCATCATCGGTGACAGTAATTTTGACGCTCCCAAGCTCATCCCGACATTGGACAAACTTTGTTAAATATTTAGGCATGGTGTCGCCTTTCTCCATTTTGATTTTCATGAGCTTGTCCTTCAGTGTCAATTTTCTATGATCATTGTTGCTCTGAAATAGATCTGTCAAAGCTTTCCACATTGCACATGGTGTCGCTTTGCCATGGATACTTGAGACAATGTGGTCTCGTACTACCTCCAATAAGATCCTCCTCGCTTTTGCAACCTTCTTTTTCCAAGCATCAAGATTTGCAGCATCTGCTACAACAGGTTTCGGAACATCATTTTCAATGAATTCTTTCAACCCATTGTCCTCTAGTATTACCTCCATCCTATCTTTCCACGCAATATAGTTAGAGTTTCCCTCAAGTGCATACTCCAATCTCAAGCCATTTAAAGCCATTTCGATCCTGAATCGCCTATCGCACCAAGAATACATTTTGCAAATTCGAATTCTATTCAGTCACAAACTCAGCTTCTCCTCCACTATAGTGATTTCATGTGCTCTAATACCATGTAGAAATTATACAAACATATGTATATCAATGGATTCAATCTGATCTAACAATGTACTAAAGCTAGATATTGAATCCTTCTACAAATCAATCGCGGAAATTAAACACAATCACCAATCACATGAAGCAAAGAAAGAATCAAATCAAACCACAACACAGATAATTTCTCGAGGAAATATTGTTGCTCAAAACCCCTCTATCTTCTATTGTATATTAACCATAGAATCATGAAACAATTCAAATGCACTCTTCTCACAAGAGTCTCCTGCACTCTTACAACTGTCTCATATTGTCCTAGACAAAACTAACTGACACTTAGCCAATTCTCAGCCTCTAAAATAGCCTTCCTACCTTGCGCAATTCCTGATGAATGTAATCCCTATTCTTTAGGAATTTTGGCCTTCCAAAACTGCGCAAGGATCATGGGCAATCCAATGGATGTTTGGTTGCATGCGAGCAACCCACTAATCACACAACTGATAGTTAACATCCCTCTAACCTTTGTCTCAACTAGGTCTCCCCTGGAACTGACATGCATGAAGCTATTAATAGTAAATCATCAGTTGCAATGAAGATCATTGATTGTGAATTAAATTATATTTAATTCACTTGATCTCTCACTAATGCAACAAATAGTTACAACTAGTTCAACTTACTATAACTCAGCTAACTAAGTTAATTGATTAATCATGCATTAAACTAATACATCAACTGCAATTCGAACTCCATAACTAATAGAATTACTCTGCATGATTCACCAACCACCCTCAACTCGAAATACCTGAGCTAACTGAGTTTATCACACTTAGTTAACTATTACAGGTGATCATGAGATAAGATTACATTTTATTGTCCAATTTAACTAAGAGAAAATGAAATTAGACATTGCACCAAATTAATTAATTAATTTGGCCTTCACACTAATGTATCGCTAGGACCTATTGGTCCCACACTAGTGTGTGTGCTGCAATTTCTTGTTGGACTTCAACATTCTGGAAGCGGGGCAAAGGGAACAGTGAAATTTTTTTGAAGCATGGAGAACACTGAGATTTTACATAAATGCTACAGAGGAGACTTTGGGGATTAGCTTGTTTTTAACAAGACAGACTTTTGTTTTAAATTCACTGGCAATGGAGCAACATTTTGAATTGAAACTTACAAAGATGGACATTATGTTGTCCTCTGATAACACTATGTTTTCCTTTTAGTATCATCTGCCTCATGGGATAAAGCGAGACGCTTGATGTTTATGGGACTGGAAATTGGGTAATTTCACCTCTTTTTGGATGCTTGTTAAGATCTTGGGTTCATACTTGAACATACTTGAATGTAATCATCTCATTTGAATTAATATGAATATATGCTAGCTATGTTAAATGATTGTTTCTTCTGAAAAATAGATGGAAATTAGTTGTAAATAAAGAATTACATTTGTTTTATTTTATTATTTTTATTTTAATTAAAATGAAAATCTATAATAATAAGATCAAACCTCCCCCCGGATGCGAGTGTTTTCCAAAGTTAAGAAGGTAGTGGAGTTTTTGGGTGGCAAGTGGCGCAGCCACTCTATTGCCCGTAATCTCACACTTATGAACTCTCATAAATGGTATTCAATGCGACACTTGGTTCAATTCATCACCGCCATTCTTCATTATCATTCCATTATGGCTTCCTCCGAAGCCTTCAAACATGCATTCCCAAATGTTCTAGCTCCTCTGCCTCTGCAATGTCAATGCCCCCAGGTGGTTGCGAAGCCAAGTCTCCGCACTGCAACTGGTAGGCGCAGCCCAATTCTCTGCTGCATAGATTTTGGGCCAGGCATTCACTATACACAGAGCATCTAATGCAATCTATTCCTCAATTCCTCTTCTCCTGATACTTGCAGAGACCAATTCCTCACCATTCCCATTCCTCATAATCAGTCCCTCTCTCCCGGTGAAGCCATGCCCAGGGTGCGTCAACGGATGTGTAGCAGACAAGACAGCAGCAGAGAGAGAATGCCTCACTACTCGCCCTCGCTTGATTCGAACTCTACTTCTCCACCCTCATCTGAATACTTCTTGCCTCGCTACCCAGACATGCGTAGCGGCAGAGGACGCACTCGCATTTCTAGCTTTCAGCCCCAACACTTTGGTCCTACTGCTGCTACCTTCCCGTCAAGCTCTCAGTCTTCCCATTACACAACTCAATTTACCTACCAATGTACCATGGACAGACTCACTATCAAAGCCACTATAACCGTCATGTTCCAGGAGGAGAAGCAAGACATATCACAGGGCGAGATTCCTGAAGAACCTCACACTAGCATTACGGCGAAGCACAATCCAACCTAGGGCGAGCCTCCTACTAGAAAACGCAAGCAAATTCATATTGACGAAGGCACCAGAAATGCAGGCAATGCAGAGCAGACACGGGACCATCTGGATAAGGTTACTGGCACTGAACGGGAGAAGGATGACACAGGTGCAATGCAGGCCGAGAAGGATGACTTCGACGCCTACAGTTCCTGAATTCTTAAAGAACGCCCAACTACACCAACTGATAGCTAAACCTGCAAGCCTCTTTAGGAATCAGGTTCATAGATCTCAATCATTTGGGTGCATTTCAGTTTTTTTGAAGAATTTAGATAGTTTTAAAATGGTTGTAAACATAACAACAATTTTTGATCCTAGGCCGGTTTCCCCTGTGTGGGCGACACATATTTTTTGGACTGGACTGGTTTCCCATTATAGGGCAATCTTTAAAATGTTTTGGAAGCTATATGCCACGAACTCTGGCTGAGATCTGCTGAGGCCAGTGCCTCATTGTACCATTTTGTTACAGTAATAGATTTTAGTCAAAATTAGAAAAAAAAATAAGAACAAACCTCTAAACAATCAAACTAAAAAATAGTAATAAGAAAATGAAAATAAATAAATAAATAAACAAAATAAAAATAATAAGGTCAAATTTAATTATTCTAACCATAATAAGAAAATGAAAAAATAAGTTCAATAAAATATGAATATGAATCAAAGTAATGAATTAATCACACACACACACACACACACACACACATATATATGTGTGTGTGTGTATGTATTGTAAAAAAAATAGTAAATAATTATGAAATAAAGGAATACAAGAAATTTTGATTAAAAATAAATTAAAAATAAATAAATAAATATTATAAAAAATTAAGAATGCATAGTAGGGATCCAACTCCTGCTAATACTCCAACCATCATCTCCATTCAGATTGATAGGCCTCCTTTCAATTTCTAAGGTGATGAAAATGATCAATCCTTGCAATGACCCTCACCTCTTCAATGCAGATGTGATGTTTTGTCTTTTCCGCATGTTCTGCCAAAGCGGAGGAGCAAGACCTTCCATGTTTGATGTGAGTTGCATGCTCATGAATCCTCTGATTAATTGAGCGATCAATTTCACCAATGTACGGAGTCCCGCGAGAGCAAGGGGTGACATAAACACATTTCCCATCTTTAGGGTTCACAGGGTCCTTCACTGATCTTAGGGAGTTTCAAATAGTGTTTAAGGGCTTAAATGTTGAAGGAACCTTATGCTTCTTCAGGATCTTAGCAATCTTGTTTGTGGTTCCCTGGGTAAACAGAATATGCACCCCTAAAAACCGATCTTTAAGATCTTTTTTAATCCTAGGACCTTTTTCAGCCTTAAGGAAGGCTCTAAGACATTGACTTACTATAACCATTCTTATTAAAAACACTAAGGATATGGATTTCTTCCTCATTGAGGTGGTTTTCATCAAAAACTTGTAACACCCGAGTGGCTAAGGTGTTGAGAACACCTAGCTTTTGAGTGGGGAAATGATGCAAATTCATATTAAGATATTGTTCGGTGTGATTTTTCTTCTGAAAAAAACTAGTGGAAGAAAGAACCATCATCTTTCTTTGAAATAATAACATTAGAGGAAAGGGAGACTCCATCAATTTCACATTCTATAGTAAACTTTATGGAACTAGATTGATTGTTAAGATGTTAGAAAATGAGCTCCAAATTTTCGCGACCATGAAACCAAATGATGCCTTAGTTCACTCAGATTTGGATGATAGAAAAAACCTGATATTCTTACTCGTTAATCATTTTCATTACCTTTGGAGCTCTCTCGTGATTTGCGTGACTCTTTGGATGAAGATTGAGGCTTGTTCGACATTAAAATCGCTACTCATGAAAGAAATATGAAAAGAAAAACATTCGAAGAAATTTCTCAAGCTCTCGGAGAAATCCTCTTCCCATCAAAGTTTTTCCTATTTTTCTCGTTATTCTTCCTTTAGTAAGATTACTAGAAATCAAGTCTTTGATCAAGAACGTTGTTCTTCCGGAAATCCGAAATTTGAATAAGGTGCCTTTGGTTAAAAATTTTGAAATATAATTGAGCATTAACTAAATTTTTTGACATTGAAAATGGTAATAATGATACGTGTGGAGAGAAGCCTTGCTTTTGAGATCCCCTTTTTTTAACTTCAAAATTGCATTTATAATAAAAGCAATAATATGGAAGGTTAAAGAGATTTTGGTTTGATGTTTAAACATTGAGGAAACCTACGTTGTTGGAAAGAAGATAAGATTGACTTTCCCTACTCTTTCGGAGTGATTTTCTTTTGTGGTTGGTAGTCACTTCTTTGAGGTTAAGTTCAGGATTATGATAAATGGTTTTAGTTTTATATTAGTTTTATATATGAATAAAGAAATTAATTAAAGTTGTATGCTTATAATGTATATAACATTTTTCATTTTTTTCACAAATTAAATATTTATATTTTATAAAATTAATTGAAAAAATTCTTTTAAATTTTTATCCAAACACAATTTTAATTTAAAATGTGGTTTATAACATATATTTAATTATTATTTATTTCTAATTAAAGTGATGTTAGAATTAAATTTACCACTATCTTTTAACAATAAATACATACCCATCCACTTTGTCCATAACCTGTTATGATGTCTAGAGGTGATGGCTTGGTGTCTCATAGCCACAATTGATGAGCTACCCAGTGCCTTTGTCACTTAGTCCCTTACACGCATGATGTGTGAGGTTGTTTTCTAAAACCAAAGCTATTTTCCTAAAGTGTTTTCAAGAGTTGTTTCATTGTAATGACTTCTTGGTAGTCTAAGTCTACAATAGAAACATAGGATGACTCACACCAAGGGGCCTATACACATATATCCAACATGTTGAATATAATCAATGATGGACAAGAGAAAGGGATGCTACAATTGTGTAGTGTATGCATATCCACCCTTTTTCCAAACACATGAAGTGGGTAGATTATCATTTTTTTCCTTTCTTTTTTTGATAAATGATTGATAAACTTGTATTCAAATTCTAACTAATTCTTCAATAATTCAGAGTATGTCATTTAAGTATTGTGGTATCCCTTTCTTGACCCCCAAGTTAACTTGTAAATTAATTGTAATTAATTATGTTAATGGTTGTATTACTTGTGTCCACATGGATATGTCACTATTGTGACATAAATGAACTAGATTTATCCAAGAACAATGTATATGCAAGATGAATGTGTGATTAATACATGCGTTGACCCAATGCCTGAGGACACCTCAATTAGCAATGGCCATGAAAATGAAGTGTTATGTGCAATGAGGTTCGAGGTTCAATTCCCTCGATTCACTTGTGCCTCCAGAAGGGGCATACAATGGCACCTAGAGGTTATAGTGGTAATGGTTACAAACGACTCTGTGTCACAAATATGAGTCCAACCCAATTGTTGATTCCTCTAGACACCATCAATTGGGAACATAGGGGCAATGATACAAGCTATGAAACCATGAGTCGAAAAACAATGAAGGCATTAATGGTATCATAGGTGTGTACATTCCTCGGGTTTTGAAGTTGACCTTGAGAGACTGAGAAAAATATGTACAACATTAAAGTACATTGATCATGGAAAATTTAGAAGGGGCTAAAGACCCTTGAAGGAAAAATAGTGTGAGATTTTTATACACAAAAAAATTCATTCATTCATGTATTAAGAGAGACACCCACAAAGAGCAAAGACACAGAGGTGCATGAGTAATGAAATTCGGGAATAGAATGTTGTCAAACCGAAGTGACTGGTTAAAGGATTTTAGGTGTTTATACTAAGTTTTAGGTGCCCAAATATACCCAGAAAAAGTGTGAATCGCATATTACAACATCATTGGTGTGTTTTTAACTCTCATACTAAATTTTGCATGTCCATAACTCACCAAAGAGCTCAGAAACTTAGTGGAGCAATTGGGGCCTTGAATTGAAGCATATTAGGGTGGTTTAATAAGCAGTGGGCTAGGAAATTACCAAGAAAATTACAGAGTAGTGAAGGGATTTCTCTATTGCCAAGCTGCCTAGCTAAGAAGCATCTAAGATTTGTTGAGACCCAGACTTAGTACGAAGAGAAAATCTATGATTTTATTCTTCTAGTGAAGGAGAGATACCTTCACCCATCCTCTTTTTCTATTTGTGGATAGTTTCTTCTCTTGGTATCATTGCATGGCTAACGGGTGGCCAATTGTAGAAAGCTAATGTGCAAATGAGCCCATGGTAGGGTGGAAAAGGCTCCTTGGATCAATTTCCAGTTGGAAATTTCAACTAAGTGTTTCCTCTATTCATGTGTTTATTGTACATTTTCTCTTAAATTAATTTGGAAAAAGTTTGTAGTTTTTAATTTCTTATAATGAAAATTTGGGTATATAAAAATGGCATAGATATACCTATTCATGAAAACCTCTAAAGTTATATTTGAATTTGACATATTGTAGCATGAATGTATATTATTCTAAGTTTACAAAGCTTTTGGAAAATGTGAAACTTTTAGAAATAAATTGATGTTGATGTACTAATTTTGGTGGGTAGTAACCTCTCATAAAACTAGACATTTACATTTGTACTTCCAACTATTTATGTGCTCGTAAGACTATGGTGAACAATGACTTCTTATAAGTATATTTATTTACACTGCGAAATTTTTCTATTTTAGTGCAAAAGACATGCTTAAATTATGGGGTAGTAACTCATAGTAAATATGTTTATTTACATAATTCCTTGTGTATGAAACAATGTTTGTTTCAATGTTAAAATTAGTAAAGGTTGGTAATAAATCTTATTAAGTGAATGTAGAGAATTTTAGTCATAATTCGTTCTAGAGTGAAATTTCATTTAATGTATTCCTTAAGTGTGTTTTTATAAATTTGATTGTGTAAAGCCTACAATGTGTTCTTTAATATTAGAATTAGTAAAGCTTGCAAAAATTTACTCTATAGGAAGTCACTAGCCCTCGAGAGAATTCACGACGGTTTTATTAGATAAAAATGTCAAATCTATGTGAAAGAGAGTTTGCAAAAATTTACTCTATAGATAATCTAGAGAGAGTTAGCAATGTCAAATTTATGTCAAAAAGAGCTTGCAAAAAATTTACTCTATAGACCGTGAAGAGAATGTTTGCAAAGTTTTACCAGATAAAAATGTCAAATTTATGTCAAATGTGTGGTCCCTAAAAAGATGTGGTTGATTTGATCCAGATCAATAAAAATTTTAGGGTGCTACCACATTTTACAACACTAAAAAGTTCAAATTTTAGCCATCAATAATCAACATGGGACTTGTTTACTATTTAATAATAATGGATAAAGTTGTTTAGATAAATCTATTAAAGTTCTTTATTTCCACTCATGCAAATACACAATCATTAGGAAAAAGTTCAAAGTACCATCACATTGACCAAGAGTGAAAAGTTGAAATTTTACTTTCATATGGAACTTATTTATTATTTAATAATAATAAATAAAATTATTTATGTGATCTGCAAATATACAAAATGAATTAATTTGAGCTAAATGTAGTATCGTCAGATGGGTCATATATTATGCTTTTAAAATTGTTTTTCTACTCCATTTTACATAATGACATTATTATGAGTGATATATTGATAACTTTGTAACAAATAGTGATCTATACATACACAAGAACCACACTAGTGGCACTTACTGTGACACAAGTCCCTGCCCATAAAGGGAAGAAAACAATCACACAACCATGTATTCCTCGAATTGTATGCACAACAACAATCACACATCCGTGTATTCCTAACATCATATATATGATCACAAAATTGTGTTAATTACACTTGAATTTACAAAATATTATAATTGATGACATTCATTGAAGAAGATTTTAATTTCTTATGATGACATGTACAAAGTGTGTGTAGGCCTAATGATTTTAAAGCGTGTAGACTTATCCATACCATACCCAGCATACCGAAATATATTTACAAAAATCTGAGAATGAAAATGCAAAATTTTGTTGAGCGTTGCATAGTATGACAACAAATATTGAATTTTTCTAAACTTCAGGGTTTTAATTACGGCAGTATCTACTGTTAGTATGTCAATTGTTTAAAATAGCTTAAAAATTATAAAATTCTTTAGACTGAAGAAGTTTTTCTAATTACAAATAAGAGTCATTGGTATGTCAATTGTTTAAAATAGCTTAAAAATTATAAAATTCTTTAAACTGAAGAAGTTTTTCTAATTACAAATAAAAGTCATTTCAAAGGAGAGGTGAGAACCAAACTTCCTATTCAATAACTATAATTCAACCATTGAAATGTTGCAAGAATTGCCAATTAAATAGGAATACAAAATCCTAAATTTCCAAATTTGTTTGGTACACGTGGTCAATTTGTTAATATACCATATCACAAAGAAGGAATAATTTCTTTAAAAAAATTTAGCCAAACACTTCTGCTTGCTTGAAGGAAGAATTTTTACAATCAGCTTTGTATACAATCACTTACATTTCCACACATTGTTAAAATGAAACAACATATTCAAAATGAGAGGGCAGCTAAAACAATATGTAATGCTTTATAATACACCCACTTCACATAAATCGATTTGATATCTCGGACCACTATAACAAGTTGAATATGACAGTTTACTCTGGCTGAAACTAGAATTAGTAAAACGATTTAATTTACAGAAGCCACATAAGCAATTTAATATTTTTAAAAGCCAGCACAATAAAGTTTATGCTCAATTGACAAATCCATCAATTCTAATTGTGGCATGCTGTCAAATACCTGCCTGCGATCCTTCTATAAAATGAATATAAAATATTTATGCCACTAAAAATATTCATGACTTGGGTGAAATTGTTGTAATTTTAAGGGTCTTGTTCAGTTAGGAAGTTAGTAGTTAGTGTTAACTAATTTCTGAAGTATAAATGTAATCCAATTCAATGAATGAGACACAGAAATCACATGTTTATTATTTAACAGTGGTATCAGAGTGCTTGAGATCCGAGGAGGTTGGTGGGAGCGTTGATGTTAAGAGAGCAGCAGATTGTTTTCAACCTATGACAACACTACCAACAGAGTTTGTTCGCCAGCATTTTCCTCTGCTGCGTTTGCACCGTATGATTGACGAAAACCCTCATGTCACGCTGCAGTGTTGTGGCAGATTTAAAAAAAAAAAAAAAAAAAAGATTTCCAAATCATTTTCCTGTGCCGCGTTCATCATTTGATTGGAGCAGGCGTAGAGAAATCTGAGTGCAGTTTGATTGTTGCACATTCACTTTGTGAAGCGGTAAGACTGTTTTTTATTTGGGTAAGAGTGATTGTTTTGCCGGCATTGGTTTTGGTGATGATCAGTAAGTTACCAAACACAATTTTTTTTTTAAAGGAAATTTGTGCCTTGTTGAGATTATAAAAAAAAAACAGTGAAAATCTCTGAATCTTCAAAGTTAAAAACAGTTTTTTTAAGAGAAATGTGTGCCTACTTTTGGTTAAAAACAAAAGCAAGAGTTTTTTAAATCTCTGCCAGTGATTACAAAAGTTTTTTGTGGTTGAATCAAAAATTTTTAAAGACAAATTTCTGTGTATGTGAGAGAAATCTATGTCGGTGATTACAAGAGTTTTTTTTGTGGGTGAATCATAATTTTTTAAAGACAAAATTCTGTGCATGTGATCAAAATCAATTTTTTGTAGTCAAAACATGAACTCCCTAGTATCCTTAATTGGGGTTGTTCTTTCCGGAAAGGGAAATTACAAGGATTGGTTTAGGAAAGTTAAAAAACTCTTATCTTTATTGATTTATGAGATGGAGTCTGTGAAGAAGGAGGAGAGAATGCACCGGTGCAGCCCGATGATTGGAAACAACTCGCAATCTAGCAAAGTAAGGATAAGAAGACATTTGCCTTAATATCCGCTTCAGTCTCGGAAGAGGTAAGCAGATACATTACTCAAAGTAAAACAGCTTATGATGCCATAAAAAAACTAAAAAAACTTTATGTACACATTCTGAATTGGAGATAATTCAGTTATTGTTAAAGTTATTTAATCTGGAAATGAGCAATAATAATCCTGTAAAACTTGCCTCTGAAATTAAAGCCATCAATCATGAAATTGAACGTATTGGAGTTAAAGTTGATTTGCCGATATTATAAAAGCTCTTTACCCTAGTTATTCACACTACTTGGAATCTCTCCAAGCTAGTGGGTAATTAAAAGATATAGATTTTGACAAATTAATAGGGAAAATTGCAGAAAGAGAGAAGGTTTTTGGCTAGAAAGAAGCATCACATAGTTCTAATACTGAAACCCTATGTCTTGCTCAAAAAGACCAAAAACCTCAAGAGGAATCTTTTAGAAATACTAGAGGTAATAGAGGTCGAGGTAGGAAGAATTATAGAGGCAGGGTGTGCAGAAATATTCAGTGAGATAGATAGCAGAATGAACAACAAAGAAATTTTTCTGATAAACCAGCTGTAAAATGTTTTAGATGTGGTATACTTGGACATATTGCTGCAAATTGCAAAATTCCTTGGGATAAAATTAATGAAAAAGAGAACAATTGCTTGAAAAGAAAGATCGAATAATTCCAGACAGAGGACAGTCATCTGAGAATGCACATTATGTTGTCACACATTGTAATTTCCACATGGAAGATGTTTTTAGTACTTCTTTTTCTTCATGGTATGACAGTTGGGTTCTAGACACAGGTGCCACGTGTCATATGACTTTTCGAAGAGATTTATTTGATCAATTCAGTGATAATATTGACGGAATAGTGTATTTTGCTGATAAGTCTCAAATCAAACCATCAGGGATTGGTTCAATTTAGTTAAAAATTCTTGGACTTCCAAATTATATTTTGAATGATGTTCTTTACATTCCGTAGTTCCAAAGAAATTTGTTATCTCCTATACAAATAAGACAGCAGGGACATTTCATTCACATATTTGATGGTAAAGTATAAATTAGAAGAGCAATTGACAATAAAACTGTAATGTCTAGTGTGGAAGAAGATAAATTATTGAAGTTGCATGGTATGTCATTTGTCGCATTGAACACAACTTATTTGGTTCAGCAAAATGATACTTTGTCATCTTCTTTATTATGGCATGCACGCTTTGGTCATGTTAATTATGAAAGTATTTGAATTATGAAACAACAGGGAATTAAGGGACTTCCAACAGTTCCCAAAAAATTTACCCCATGTAATGCTTGTATATTGGATAAGCATCACAAACAGTCTTTTTAGAATTCTAAATCTAGAGATATAAGAAAATTAAGTCTCATACACTCTGACTTATGTGTTCCAATGCTTGTACCAACTACAAATGGAAATAAATGCATACTCACTTTTATTGATGATTATTCGAGGATGTGCTAGGTTTATATGCTTAAAGAAAAATCACAAGTTTTTTATGTGTTTAAGATATTTCATCTCTTGATAATAAATTTAGCAAAACTTACTATTGGTACTATAAGGACTGATAATGGAGGAGAATATATTTCACATGCTTTTGAAACATATTTGCAAGAGAATGGCATCAAACACCAGACCACAATATCATGTAATTCGCAACAAAACGGTGTTGCTGAAAGAATGAACCGAACATTGCTTAATATGGTAAGGTCAATGATGTTTTTCAAGAATGTAAAATTAATGTTTTGGGGGGAAGCCTTGCTCTATGCAGCATACATTAGAAATCGGTGCCCTTCCTCTATCATTAACAACAGAACTCCATATGAAATGTGGTATAGTCGTCTTCATGCTATTAAACATTTCCGAATTTTCAGTTCTCAATGTTATGCTTTGATTCCTAAACATCAGAGGAATACGCTGAGTGAACGAAGCAGAAAATGCATATTTTAAGAGTATTTTGTGACTTCTAAGGCATACCGATTATATGATGAAGCGAACAAAAAGTTTATTTTGTCAATAGATGTATTTTTTCTTGAAACTGATAAAGATTCTCTTACTGTTGATAGACAACTTAATCAGATAGAAAATTTTGTGCCTCAAAAGTTTTATTATGAATCCGATAATATACTTCCCCATCCTGAAGGGGGATTCCTATATTAGATCAGTCTGTGGAGTTTCCTTCTCTCAATGATGAGAAATTAGTTGATGATGATAATTCTGTTTTTATTGATGAGGAATTAGTTGATGCAAGTGTTTCTACAGAAACAATGACAGAAATGGCAAGAACTGAGCCAGATGAAGAAGATGAGCAACTTCCTGAACAACTTCCCACACAACCGTTGTGAAGGTCAACTCGTATTCAAACATTTCCAAAGAAATATGATGAATTTAAGGCTAGAAGTTCCTCAGGTAACTATTCTCATTGTGAATTTAATTTTTCTGTTGATTGTGAACCTACTTGCTTTGAAGAAGCTGTTAGTTATGAATAGTGGAAATATGCAATGTAAAAGGAATATGATGCTCTCATAAAAAATGGCACATGGAGGCTGGTGGATCCTCCTGCTGACATCAAACCTATTGTTGCAAATGGATTTATAAAACTAAGTTTAAAACTGATGGTTCGCTAGACAAGTACAAAGCAAGACTTGTAGCGAAGGGATATGCACAGAAAGAGGGTATCGACTATACAGAGACTTTTGCTCCTACAACTAAATGGGGCACTATTAGATCTTTGTTTGCTATTACAGCTCAGAAAGAATGGAAAATTCATCATATGGATGTCAAAACTGCCTTTTTAAATGGAGATTTGAAAGAAGATGTTTACATGCTTCAGCCAGAAGGTTTTTCCGTTAAAGGGAGAGAACAAAAGGTTTGCAAACTAATGAAGTCTTTGTACGGCATGAAACAAGTGCCACGAGCATGGTATGAGAAGCTAACTGAATATCTTCTTAATTTAAACTATAAACATTTTGACCTAGATGATGCAACTCTTTTAGTTAAGAAAGTTGGAAGATCAGTTGTATATCTAGTTGTATATGTTGATGATTTGATGATCACAAGAAACAATGATGAATACATATCATCTATAACGAAGGGATTGAAAAAGATTTTTGATATGACAGATTTAGGTTTACTTCATTATTATCTTGGAATTGAAGTTGATAAAAAACCACAACATATTTTCATCTCTCAGAAGAAATATGTTGATAAATTATTGAACAGATATAGTATGATGGAATGTAATCCTGTTGCTATTCCAATGGAGCATAATTTGAAACTCACCTCTGAAGAAGGAAATTCGTTTAAAGATCCAAAAAATTACAGGCAACTTGTTGGAAGCTTGATTTATTTGTCTATTACTCATCCTGATATAACCTTTGTTGTCGGAATACTTTTCAGGTTTATGCATCATCCTTGTGAAGGGCATTAGGTAGCAACAAAAAGAATTTTGAAGTATTTAAAAGGAACTCAAACTTACAGCATCAAATATTCCAAAGTTTTAGACTTCCATCTTGCTTGTTATTCAGATTCAGAATTTGATAGAGATAAAGAAAATGGAGTTTCAACTTCTAGATATTCAATGAATCTTGGATCAGCACCCATCAGTTGGAGATCGTGCAAGCAATCTGTTCTTGTTGATTCTACCATCAAAGTTGAATATGTTGCAGCAGCTCAAGCCACTAAGGAAATCATTTGGCTTCGAAAATACTCAAAGATTTGCAGGAGAAACAAAAAGCTTCAACTCCTCTATTTGTCAACAACTCTTCTGCAATTCAGTTGGTTAGGAATACAAAGTTTCATGATTGAATGTTAGGTCCCTATATTACTAGTATAGTCCCTTATTGTTGTTAGTGTAACCCCCTTATTGTTATTATTGTACCCCTGTAACCCCCATATTGTTATTATTGTGCCCTTAAATTATTATTGTTAGGTCGGCTAGGATTACATTGTGGCCCACTAGGATTACATTATGGCCACATGGACCTCTATATATAGAAAGGAGGTTTTGTAATTTGAATCATCCAAGAATTGTTCATTCATGTAATGTATTGGAGGTTTACCCCTCGAAGTGGATTATTTCTAAGGCGTTGATATCTCTTTTCTTCTCTTTTTGGATTTGGTTTCACAACATTTGGTATCAGAGCTTTGAGATTCTAGGGTTTCGCTGCTCCAAACAGATCATCGTGGAATTTTCACTACAAATTTTTTTCTACGAAGGTTCAAAATCTGAAATATTTAGAGTGTGAATCCAAACTCCTGAGGAACATCGTCACAAGATTTCATAGCTTGTTTCGCAATATTTTCGGAGATACGATGTGGACTTTGGAAATTATTTTTTAGGCTCGAATTTCATCTCAAAGAGGTGATCGTGGGAAAATATTCATAACTCTCTCTCTGAGCATCAAATTGGAATTCTATAAAACGTGACTAGAAGTAAACAAACTGTAATTTCCTTTCTATAAATTTCAGAGCCAAAGGAGAAAAAAGTGACACGTGACAAGTCATACAAGTTTGCTCTACTGAACTGGTCCATAATTAGGTCATTGAGGGAGATTGGACATAAATTTGCCTTGAAGAATCTAAATCAAGTCAAACCTATGGAATTTGAAAGAAGCTTCAGATGACTACTACAAGACTGAATTTCAGATATTGAGGATCTGCAAGTATAGAGATAAGTCAATTTCAATATCGAGCTCCTCAAAAGCAAGTAAAAGGTGTGTATTTTTTTTCCGAATTGCATAAGTCTTGTTTGAAGAATCAAATTGAATTGATTCCAAGGGCATATTATAGAATAGATATCAGTATTGGATTCTCAAATGGCCCCTAAAAAGAATTCAACACCCATTAAGCCTTTAGAAGGCTCTACTATGACTCATGAAGATGAAGAATGGCAACATGACATATCAAAATTACAAGAGCAAGTGCAACAAATTTCGTTCTCGCAAAGAACAAAAAAAAATGAAATGGAAGTTTTGAAGAAGGGCATGGAAACTAAGATGGATGGTTTGAAGAAAGGCATGGAAGCTAAGATGGATGGCATGGAAGGCTACAGCATGGAATCTAAGATGGATGACATGGAAGCTAAGATGGAAAACATGAAGAAAGATCTAAAAGTAGACATCGAAAGTTTGGGAAAGTTGATACAAGAAATGTTTCCTAATGGTGAAAAGATAGTAGAGGAAATTCATGATGAGAACAAAATAAATGTTAATCGTGATTTCATAACCTCTAATGTTGGCGGGAAGAACCACCATATTCCAAAAATGGATATGAGGAAGTTTGATGGAAAGGATCCTGTAACATGGATACTACAGATGGAGCAATATTTTGATCTCAATAATGTGCAAAACACATAAAAGGTATGCATTGAAACTTTACATTTAGAACAAAATACATTTGTATGGTATCGATAGCTTTGCTCCCGTAAAAAAATTGTCACTTGGTCAATTTTTACAGAGGAAATGATAGCACATTATGAGGATACAAAGAGAAACACCTTCTTTAGCCAATTGATAAATCTCAAACAAAAGGGTTTAGTGGGGGAGCACATTGAGGACTTCCAAAAATTGAATATAAGGGTAACTAATATTCCAAAGGAACACAAGATTGATCTCTTCATAGGTACTTTAAAGGATAACATCCAACATGAAGTTCGCGTTTTGGAACCTGATTCATTGGAGAAGGCATTCAGGTTGGCAAGAAAATTGAATGTAAAATTATGGCGACAAGGAAGCCTACCACTCACTTCTATAAAGAGGGAAGTGTTTCTACTCCTAGATTTCCACAACCTACAAGGTTGACACCACAACAATTGGAAGAAAAAAGAGCGAAAGGGCTTTGCTACAGTTGTGATAGCAAATACACTAAAGGTCATAAGTGTGCTAAGAAGAAATTATTTTACATAGATTGTGAAGAGGAAGAAGAAAATGAACAAGAAGAGGATATACACCAGGAACCGGCCATAGAAGGGGAAGAAATGAATCCGACCATATCGTGTAATGCACTGGCAGGAATTACCACTCCTCAAACTCTCAAGATAGATGGACATATCAAGAAGAAAAAGGAGAACCAATTATATGCAAAAACATCCAAATGTTTCTTTGGAGTACAAGAGGTGGAATATCTGGGTCATATTTTATCTCACAAGGGTGTTAAGGTAGACCCTAACAAAATTAAAGCCATTAAGGAATGGAAAGTCCCCAAACCATAAAGCGGTTGCAAGGATTTCTTGGGTTAACAGGGTATTATTGCAAGTTTGTTAAAAATTATGGGAGAATAGCAGCACCTCTAACAACATTATTGAAGAAAGATGCATTTTCATGGACTCCTGAAGCAACTAAGGCCTTTGAACATCTTAAAGAGGCAATGTGCCTAGCACCGGTCTTAGCTACGCCAGACTTCACAAAAACCTTTATTGTGGAATGTGATGCATCAGGAAATGGAATTGGTGCAGTTTTAATGCAGGAAGGAAGACCCATTGCTTTTGAAAGTCGTCCAATCAAAGGAAAGTATTTACAGAAACCTATTTATGAGAAGGAAATGTTAGCAATACTACATGCGCTAAAGAAATGGCGAACTTACCTAATGGGAAGACACTTCAAGGTAAAAACTGATCATGATAGTCTTAAACACTTTTTGGAACAAAGACTATCTTCGGAAGAGCAGCAAAAATGGGTCACAAAGATGTTGGGTTATGACTTTGAAATAATCTACAAAAAAGGAAAGCTTAATGTTGTTGCAGATGCACTCTCAAGAAAGAATGAAGAGGTGGAAGCATTGCTCTGTGCCATTTCTATTATCCAACCAGATTGGATAACCGAAGCAAGAGATGAATGGAAGAAGGACAAAGATGTATGGACACTCATTCAAAAGTTGCAGCAAGATCCTAGTACATTTGATACATTTAGTTGGAAAAATGATTCCTTATGGTACAAAAATCGCTTATATCTTTGTAAGAATTCCCAACTAAAACAAAAGATTCTTCTGGAATTGCACACTTCTCCTTTAGGAGGACACTCGGGATTTTTAAAAACTTACCACAGGGTGAAGAAAGAATTTTTTTGGGATGGCCTTAAATCCGATATTCAAAAGTTTGTGGCGGAATGTTTGGTTTGCCAGCAGAATAAAGTGGAAACAATTAAGACCCCAGGACTTCTACAACCTTTATCCATTCCAAGTCAACGTTGGGAGGAGATTTCAATGGATTTTATCACGGGTTTACCTAAGTCCGAAGGAAAGAGTGTCATCATGGTGGTAGTTGATAGACTTACCAAGTATGCACACTTTTGTGCATTATCTCACCCATTTAAAGCAAGTACAGTTGCTACTACATTTATGGATAGAATTCAAAAGCTACATGGAAGCCCAAGGGTTATTGTGAGCGACAGAGATCCCATTTTTACTGGAATTTTTTGGACGGAGTTATTTTCTTGTTTGGGTACTCAATTAGCTCATAGCTCATCTTATCATCCTCAATCTGATGGTCAAACTGAGATAGTAAATAAATGTTTGGAAGGATATCTTCGTTTTTTTGTATTTGATAAACAAACACAATGGGTCAAGTGGTTACCTCTCGCTGAATAGTGGTATAACACTTCCTTCCATACTGCAGCAAAAATGACCCCATTTATGGCACTTTATGGATATCATCCACCATCCATCACATCATATTTAAGAGAAAATTCGAAGGTTCAAGCAGTGGAAGATCACATCGAGCATCGGCAAGAAGTTCTCCAACTCTTAAAGGATAACCTGACTTTGGCACAAAATCGAATGAAACAACAGGCAGATCAACATCGCAGCGAGAGAAGTTTTGATGTAGGAGATTGGGTATTTTTACGGCTACAACCATACAAAAAAATGTCCCTCAAGCAAGCTAAGAAGGATAATAAATTATCGCCAAAGTAGTATGGTCCTTACAAGGTGTTGCAAAATATTGGTACTATGGCATACAAATTGGAGCTTCCTGCTTCTTCACGAGTGCATCCAATTTTCCATGTTTCATGCTTAAAGAAGGTTATAGGTGAAAATATTCCAGTTCAAACAATATTTCCCGAACTTGATGAGGAAGGAAAAATCATATTGGAACCTGAAGCGGTCACGGAAACAAGAACTCGACAGCTACGAAATCGATCAATTTCAGAGTATCTCATCAAGTGGAAGAACTTACCCACTGAAGATTCTACATGGGAGAATGAGAATTTTATACAGAAGCACCCAGAGCTACTCAAGCGTTGAGGACAACACTTTTTTGAAGGAGAGGGGCATGTTAGGTCCCTATATTACTAGTATAGTCCCTTATTGTTGTTAGTGTAACCCCCTTATTGTTATTATTGTACCCTGGTAACCCCCATATTGTTATTATTGTGCCCTTAAATTATTATTGTTAGGTCGGCTAGGATTACATTGTGGCCCCACTAGGATTACATTGTGGCCCCATGGACTCCTATATATAGAAAGAAGGTTTTGTAATTTGTATCATCCAAGAATTGTTCATTCATGTAATGTATTAGGTTACCCCCTCGAAGTGACTTATTTCTAAGATGTTGATATCTCTTTTCTTCTATTTTTGGAGCTGGTTTCACAACATCTAACCAAACATATCAACACCAAATATCATTTGATTCGACATTATGTAGAGGCCAAAACAATTCATCTGACACATTGTCCAACTTCTGAACAAATTGAAAATATTTTGACTAAAGCATTAGGGCGTGAAAAGTTCGAAAAATTTAGATCTTTACTTGATATGTCAGATGTCCCTTCAAATTAAGGGGGGAAATGTTGTAATTCTACGGGAATTCTAAAGGTCTTGTTTAGTTAAGTAGTTAGGAAATTAGGAAATTAGTAGTTAGTGATAACTAATTTCTGAAGTATAAATGTAATCCAATTCAATGAATAAGACACAGAAATCACATGTTTATTATTTAACAGAAATTGCCTAGCTCACCTTGAGCATTCTATAGTCTATTTCAGTAATAGGCCATCATGGTTCTTCCAATACAATTGGCCCCCCAAATGCAATACTTGGTCACTTTGAGCCTTAGGGATCTTCTTTGGGATTTATCCATACAAGGCAAGCTGAAATTTCATGCCCATTACAAACTATATAATCCCATGCATTGAGAGAGAAATTTTTCATGATTATGCTACTTTTCCAGATTATTTATGTTTTAGTCAAGTTTGGGAAATTTGATTTGATTAAACAATATATGACAACGAACGTAGATTCAAGATTAATCAGTAATGGAATATCCAACTTCAAAGTTAAATAAAAGAGAATATATGTTGCCCACAGTTGGAATTAAATGTTAGCTGCATTTGTTTTCCATAGAGACAGGGTAAATAAAGACAGAGCCAACATAACGTTCCTTTAAATTCTACACATTATATTCACCATAACAATCCACATTTGGGTTGTAATGAGCAATAAATAAAGGCATCATTGTTCCCTTATCAACTAAATGCGTTGGCAAGGATTTGTTAAACAATCAAATTCTTTGATTGATTGAATTGAGATGGGTGAAGAGTTGAAAGGTTCTATGTAAATGCTCAAAAACAAAAATACGTGTAGACTAATGGGCTCTGGGAAGTAACTTGCATTGTACGAGATGATGGTATGAATTAAAACTAAAAAAACGAGAGCGAGTATGGATACCACAATTAAAAATAAGTACATATTGGTTGTAGAGTCGTTATATGCCAGTGGTTGGAGAAAAAAAAAATTAAAAAGACCAAAATATAATAATAGTAAGGGGAGCTTGAATGTGTCTCCTTATGGTCCACCCTCCAATTCTTCTTCATGCCTATATTACCTTAATTTCTTCTACTATGGAGATCTCGAGTCCATTTTTTTTGTTTCCCTCTCTCAGAACTCCTTGCCCTCTGCCAAAAATTCCTTTGTAAATCCCAGAGTTTTGGAAATTTAACCAGGCAGGTGCCCACAACAAAGGCAATTCATGGTTATTGTTCATGCGAAAAGGAGACCCACGGCCTTGTCATGTGGTTCGGTTTTCTGAGGAGAAAAAATCTTGGATGGCAATACAACATTTGGAGCTTAGAAGCCTGTGTGTACCTACACTGCAGTTTACCTTTTGCCATTGGAAACAAGCCCAAACCCAACATGGAGTCGTGCGCTGAAGAATTAAATTTTTGGCGATGAAGAGAATCAGACTCTTGCATACTTCATGATTATCGGAAATTATGTGGTTTCTACTAGAATCAGTGATGGAAAGTGCAAGAAGGATAACATCCTATAGAACCCACAGTTTTACTTTTAGACAACTATCCAACACTCACAGGCTGCCATGCAGTGCCTAAGTAACCATTAACAGACATAGTTATCCAGCACTCACAGGCAGACATGCAGTTCCTAAATAACCATCAGCAGAGATAGTTGTAGAATGACAGCTTCCATACAAAGGCATATCACTGCCCAAGCAAGGTTGTAACCATGTTAATCTAATATGTTATCATAATAGCTATTACCATGAGAGGATGGCAAAAGCCTTGCAGAGTTTATTATCCATCGGATCAGGGTGAGGTTGTGGAAACGATTGTGACCTGCAAGGCGGAACTGACAACTTCGCTTCCCTTTATCAAACTCTCTTAATTCATGGAACCTGCGTAGACATATCACAGAACATCAAATACAAATTCTATATTCTCGATCTTCAATGAAAGGAAGGGAACATGGTAAAGATTTTCAAAGTAAAAAAAAAAAAAAAAACACTCTGGGATTTACTGCAAGGCAGAAGACTATTTGGGTCATTAAATTGCACCAGATCCTGAAGAAAGAATAATTTAATAGAAAAATCATAAAAGTAGCATCTTAAAAAAGAAAGTGAGATGGCACACATATCATTAAAGGGAGGAGTGTTTTGTTCAACACGAAACGGAGCGTGATGGGACAGCTCCGGGACTACCCCCTTCGGCGACCCCGCGACTTTTGGCTTTTTAGGTAGGAGGTGGACTTTGCGCCCCTGCTTCCGCCACCTCTCCCTCCGCTCTGCCAACCCCCATGCTTAAAATTTAATTTCGGCTTTCCAGGTAGGAGGGGGACCCTGCGCCCCTACTTCCACCACCTCTCTCTCCACTCCGCCAACCCCCTCGCTTAAAATTTAAATTCGCTCGCCTTCATCCTATTACCGCCTAAACCAAAATTCATTACGAGCATCCATTGCACGTAAACCTGCTTGAATAACAATCGCTGACAATCGGAGTTGCGTGTAAGATTTCTGAGCTTGATATCTGCGTACATGCTTTTGTATCCGCAATGCAACAACGTCCCTCCTCATGTTGCTATAAAGCTTTTGTGAAAGGTTACCTCCCCATAAGCCCTGAAGATGAATGGCAGCATTGCGCAAAGAAAGAAATTCTTTCTGAGATAATTTTTGCTAAATTTCCTAGTACCTCAGATCTTCTAGCATCTAATTCAGCTATTTGTCCTGCTCTGAGGAAAACCTTTGTTTTTCCTATCTGGTAACCTTGAAGACCCATTTTATCCAGCATCTTTTTGTTTGCAGTCTTCACATCATAGCTCCCATCCAGCACCCCTAGAGCAAGAATACCAAAACGATCAAGAAATTCATCAAATGTTTGTCTTGTGGGATACCCAGCACCGTTGATTTTGATTGCCTCCATAACACCTCCACAATGTAGTTATTGCAAGACATTTTGATTCTCAAAAATTTCAGGCTTCAGTAAACTATTTGGTTTAACACATCTTATGTAATGAGGCTCTGTTGAGCTCAGTGTTTCCAGAAGAGATTGCAGTTGTTTCTTAAAAGTCACATGGAAAATTGTGGCTAATAAGTCACATAGTCATCCTAGTTATTCTGCCTCTTAGTCATAATGGTTAATAGAATGCAGTGTCAAAATAATCTTAGAGATTTAATAGTGATTTTATATGTAATGGATAAAACCTAAAGAGGTATGTTGGTGGCCCCTTTGTCTTTTGCACAGTCCATGAACATGAACATGAATATGGATTTCTAAAACTCAATGGCTTTGCAGCAGTAGCAACAAGTAAAACAACTACAACAACAACGATTTGCCCATCATCAACAGCATCAAGCAAATAATAATAAATGATGCCAACGAAATGTGCTATTGAGTATTTAGTTATGCAAAAACGTGAGATTTGACTTGTATTTAGTTATGCAAAACACAAGAGATTTACCATGCAAAACTGCCATGAGATGTGAATCTTAGATAGACAATGGTGCAGTGGGTGCTGTCTTTATTTGGAGATGAAGAGTGACCAAATTTGTATATGGATTCAATGTATCAGTTGAAGATTAAATTACTGCTATTTCTCATGTAGTATATATATGAATAAAGAAAACTGGAAGAGATGAAGCTATCCTTTCTTTAAATTTCCAACATGTTGTTGGATGCAGAATTGTGGGTTAAGAATCCCCCCACAGAGGGATGAGACAGTACCCTAGCCTGAGGTGCCCAAGTCAGAAGAAGACCTGGATCTATAATGCGATGTAAATAATCCTCAGGGAGTGTTGCACACTCACCTTCAACAAGGTCTGGACGAATGATCCACAGGAAGGGCTGCTCACTACCCGCCAATCCCAAGGCTAATTCTTGTACTTGTGCTCATGACATAAGTGTTAAGCTCCGAAATGAAACATACAGAACAGATGCTGGTGCTTGCTTCTCTAGCCATCTCATGCACTCCTCATTCTCCTCCCAAAAAGCTTGTTCTGATTAGTTCTTTTGGAAAAGAGTGCTCTCCTTGCAGGAATTCCCCAAGGAAAACAGGTCCTACTGCTTGTGCAGGGTACCCCTTTGATAGGGCTTGTATAGATTATGCTCCTTCAAGCTCCTCAAATGTATTCACTAGAACCCAATCTGCCTTATTCTGGATTTCGCTTTCATAAACTTGGGTATGAAACATGAGATCAGAGGAGCATTCCTCTCGATAAAAAGAACGAAGATCTTTTGGCAAGAGTGGTGGGATACCTGGTAGACAGGTGATGAGCTTGGTGAGATTTTTGACATCCTCTGCTGCAAAAGCAAACAGGAGATAATCAGTGATGCTGGGATTGGAATTGGGGAAGCTTTGGAGAATTTCTAAGGCTTGATCAATGCACTAGGGTTAGCATGGAATTCTCCATCTTTACTGAATTGAAGAAATATATATCGATGTACACGTAGCCACTACTCCCACTCCACCTTTTGCAGGCCTTCTGTAGGCTGCTCTTCCCGACCTGAAATCCACATTTTTAAAACCAATTTTGCTGCCATTTGAACACAAAATGGAAGTTCAGATTGCATGTACTCTGTTTCAAAATAGCTGCTCTTCCCGACCCGAAATCCACATTTTTAAAACCAATTTTGCTGCCATTTGAACACAAACTGGAAGTTCAAATTGCATGTACTCTGTTTCAAAATAGTTGATCACCTTTGTGGTAGTATGCTTGACCTCTCTTTGACATACTAAAAAAAAAAAAAGTATGCTCGGAAATAACCAGAACAGATTCACAATTACTTCACGCTGAAAGGGTAACTAAAATTGATAGATTCTGGATTTTGAACTTTACTGATAAAGTCATCTGGTTTCCTTACTTGCATGGATAGATAGGTTAAAATCCATTTTGATGTAATAATGTTTTAACATGTTAATTTTGAAGGGATGGTAACTGCATCCCTTTCAGTATTACAAGTACCAGGTTTTTTCAAAAACAAATAAATGATCTTTGCAGGATGTTTTTGTGTATGCAAGAAAAGCCAAAGCCAGGAGGCATGCATGAAAGGGGAATACTGGGAGGGCCACTTAATTTGGAACATTATGTTGCCTTTTTAAACATTGGTGAAGATTATTCTTTGGGTGTTAAATCCTGCTACATATTTTGCTTGATAAACACTTGAGTTTGAATGGGTGTGTGATGTGAATTATTGTCTTTATTTGGACCTTTACTGGAGGAAGCATCTAAAGTTGAATGCTAGGCTTGGATGTGCCTTTAAGTTGGGGTTTTGATTGAATTCTCAAGAATTTCAGGGATCATGGCTTTGAATTCTGACCTAATTTGTGAAATCTTAAAGCGGGTGGGATTGTATTGAAGTTTATAGTGATGATTTTTTCAAACAGTTTAGTTATACACTGTTGTAGGTATAATTTCACAATATCAACTCACATGAATATGCATAGAAATCAATATGCATCCCAAATGAAGTATTCAAGGAGTCCAAACTAAATTATATCATGCTTAGGAATTTACATGTATAGCTAGTACATGACAGAATCATAGTGAAAACAAATAGAGCAACCCACATTACATTCACCATGCAAATACACAGAGCATTGACGAAATATAGGAATTTGGGACTGTGTCTCATGGTAGCTTCCAGAATGTTCATCAAGATGCAACACGACTAGCAATGTAGAGTCAAAAATATAACCTCACACTGATACAAATAATAACACATATCTCACCTTTGCAAATTTATAAATTAGCAATTGCACCACATGTTGCAAAAGAAAGTCGTATTGCAATAGCATATGAAAGAGTAGCCGATAAGAAATAAGTTGTTACAGAGAAAAAGACATTGTGAAGGAATGAAAGGCAATTTTTTCTTAGATGGAAGCAGGTAGTGCAGGTTTCAAAGATATTGATGATAAGAGTTGTCAACCAAAAAATTTTGTTATAGATATTGAAATAGGCAATTATGGGTTAAAACATATATATAAACCAACATAATATGTTCACATATATAAAAAATTTGTTATAGATATTGAAATAGAAAATTGGGGGTGAAAATCTTTGGTGATTAATCATCCTCTGAAACAAGCATGAAATGAGCATGTAACTCAAATAAGATATTTTAAATACATTCAAGTACAATCTATCTAGCATAGATATAAATAAAGAGATTTTTTATTAACAGAAATAGAGTTTAGTCCAAGTTCATCTACATATCCTAGTGCTAATTTCATGCTTGTTAAAAATTTAATATTGTATATGAATAACAATAGTCTTGGTATACAAGAAAGTGAATGTCTTTTTAATATGGAGACATTTTTTGAAGGAGATATTGTTCTTTATGTTATGGTTTATTTTCTTAACTCCAAACTTGGTTTATTCTTTCTCTATATACATAAGAAACAAAAAATACAAAGTAATTTCACAATTTTAAGTTATAATTTTATATTTTATAATTACAAATCTAGTTTCTTATTAAACTATTTTACACACATCTATTTATTCAAATAAATTATATTGTGAATATTTTTTCTCCTATTATTTGATTACAAAATTATTGTACTCCCTACTAAGTAAAACAACTTTATTAATACAGAATTGAATGCCAAATTGAAAGATTTCTCAAGCGAGAATTACTATAATATATAGAACTAATTTTTTGATGTATAAATTATTTGTTTTATATGTCATTGAATTTCCATTACCTATTATCTTCAAACCCCATGGGGAGTTATTGAACATGGGAGCCAACTTTAGGTAAATAAACATTCACATTTTCAACTTGGAAAAAAGAATTATAATCCTAAAATTCTCTTACCTAATCATATTTTCAAATATATAATTGAGTTCCATTTATTAAAAACAAAGGCAATATTAAGAACCTACTAGAGTTATAAAAGGTAATTGACATGAAAAATAAAAAATCTCCTCATGACAACATACACATGTTAATCTTAATTTAATCATTCAAAACCTAAAAAAGGATAATAGATAGTATCACAATTTTCTTATGAGAACTAAATGCTCCTATATGAAACAATGATGGCTTTCATAAGTTCAAGAGCAGTAAAAACAAGTTTACTGAGAAAACAACTCTAGAACTGAGAGAGATTTGGAAACAATTGTTGAATTGGTGAACATGTCTTTCTCTATGGCTTTGGATATTGGACATGTAACTCGTCTAAAGAAAAAAATATGTCTTCTCTATGATGTTGGATATTGGTGACAGATTTCTTGATCTTGTAAAAGAACCCCTTAGGGTTATGTCAACTTATTCTATTGTTAATCACGTAGTGCCAATTTTGTAAAACTATAATCTACAGTAAGGACTAAGTTGGTTTTTTCTTGTGTAAGTTTTGTTTGAATTGAAAAATAAAAAAAATTATAAAACCTAAAATTATGTAGTGAAAAACTTTGTTTAAAATTTCAAAATAAAAAGTTGAGTAAGTTTGGCATCATATAATATGAAATTTGTTTATGATTATAAAGTAAAAAACGTGTAATATTTTTTAGTTACAATTAGGTAATTAAAAATATGCATATAGTTTTTTTTTTAATAGAAGAAATTTGATATTCATTAACAAAAAAAAATCGGAAGAGCCATGTATGTAGTTAGAAGCCACAACTACTTAGTGCACCACATGTTGCAAAAGAAACGCCGTAAGGAAATACCATAGGAAAGAGTAGCCTAGAAAAAATAAGATGTTGCAGAGAAGGAGCCATCGTGGAGGAATGAAAATCAAAATTATCTTCCATGGAAGCAGATGGTGAAATCTTAATTCAATATTTCTTCCTTGAGCCTCACAAATCATGAGGCCTATGTTGAAGTTAAGTTAACTACCTTGTCTGATCATGCCAACATGAACGCCTCGTGAATAAAGAAATAGATCGTGATTTTTTACTTTCGAAATCAAAGGTTTTTTTGGTGCACTTCCTCCATATTTAATCTTGATCAATTCCTATTGAGTCACTTATGTATTATTTCCTTCATGATCTTTGAAAATATTCAAAATATCACATTGTTCTTTACCATTGATGTCCCTCATGTGTGCCATGTTCTTGCTTTTTTAGTACCGCTAATATGAAGTTTGTTTTTTTGTTCTTTATGTAGACATTAAAAAACGTATGGAGAGGTAGCTTTAATCACTTCAAGAGTAGTGAATATAAGGCTATTGAGAAAATAGCTCCAACACCAAGAGAGATTTGGTAGCATTTATGGAGTTGGAGAACATGTCTTGTTCTGTGGTGTTGGCTACTCAACATAGATTTCTTGATCTTGTGTAGAAGAAATGAATTTTTATTTATCTTATATTACATTAACCATGAAATTTCCAACATTCATGGCAGAATTTCCAACACATTTGTATAGAAAATTATAACAGAGTATCACACTTTTCTTATTAGAGATAAATGCTCCTATATGTAACAAAGATGAATTTCATCACTTAAGAGAAGTAAAAACAAGTTTATTGAGAAATCAACTCCAACACATTTGTAGAGAAAATTATAACACAATGTCACACTAACATGTTTATTGAGAAAACAACTCCAACACATTTGTAGAGAAAATTATAAAACAATATCGCACTTTTCTTATCAGATCTAAGTGCTCCTATATGCAACAACAATGACTTTCATTAGTTCAAGAGTAGTAAAAACAAGTTTATTGAGAAAACAACTCTAGCACTGAGAGAGATTTGGAAGCAACCGTTGAATTGGTGAACATGTCTTGCTCTATGGTGTTGGATATTGGGCATAGATTTCTTGATCTTGTATACAAGACTGTAAATTTTCATGTAGCATATACTACATTAACCATGAAATTGTCAACATTTAGGGCACATTTTCCATGACATTTGTAGAGAAAATTACAATAGTGTATCACATTTTTCTTATCATATCTAAATGTTACTATATGCAACAACTACCTTGTGCCTCCTAGTGTAAATTTGTGCAAGGAGAAGGAGAGGAGTGTAAGGTGCAAGCTAGAATATGAAGAGAAAGAAGAATCTTGTTTGGGACTTGAGATAAACACATTCTCTGCACATCTAGAGTAAAGATTTATAAAACAAAACTCACCATACTTTGAATTTTTTAAATAAATATCTTAAAAGCTAGAATATCAATTTAATACATTTTACTCAATTACACATTTAACAATATTCATTTAAAAAATACAAATACAAATTAATATTTTATATAAAAATAGTACAACACATTTAACAATATTTATTAAAAAAAATACAAATACAAATATAAATTACTATTTTAAATAAAAATAGTAAAAATAATCACATTAATTACCATGGCCCTCATGTACCTTCCTCTTATCACTTTTTAAATACCCGATGTTTGTAACTTATTCTTAATCAAATAGTGTCAATTTTGTAAAAATATAATCTAGAAGTCTCACTTTTTATAGCTTTGATGGAAGGGTAAAGTATCTAAATTCCCTTACCCTTTAAGAAGCATCCTCAATTATTGTACCACCCACCTCGACATCCAATCTAGACATCTTAGGTTATTCTAAATTGATCAAGAGTATATAATTTTTAGGGAGGTGTTCTATGTGCACTAAAATTCCCATGAGGTCCATCACTATGTATGGGTTCATTGCAACCTTGGATATATAGTTGTTGTGATTTTTTTCTTGTGGCTACAACAGTTTTGGTTGTCACCTAGTTATCATGATTCATAACTTTGTTATCATCGAGATCCTATTACACGGTAATTTGTCACCGTCCCTACCATTCCCCATCCCGCACAATGGAGGACCCATTATGTGACCTGTGAACACTGTCATGCCTTGAAAACATCATCAATGCATCCCTCTGAGTATGAGCTTCATTACCCCTTGAGACATCTCCTTGCAGTCTGAAAATACTTTAGCATTATTTGTGTGACGTGATTCGATACTGTTGTCAATGGGGAAAATCTGAAGATCAGCCATGAGCGCTACGTCATAGAGCAATGATCTTCTTAATTTGGGACTATTTTTAAATAAGGATGGCGGAAGTTGAGTTCCAGCAAACTCACAAACCATTACCTATCTTGAGTTGGGAGGTTTGGCTGCGGGAGTTCTATGGAAGGGAAGTGGTTTTGCCACCTCTCATGGAACCTTCCTTGTTGATAGGGCCAATCCCATAATAATAGGGATCCCAACTCCCTCTTTCCCCATCTATAAAAGCCTGCTCAAATCCATGGCAAGCTAGTCTTGAAGTGCTGAAGCTTTTCATCTCCCTATTCCCAAGTGCCTTTGTGCTGTAAAGAATCCCTTCTTTCCCTTAAGGCCCATTCAAGCGAGGAGACCATTGTTACGAGACTCTGGAGAGAGGTTTTCCCTTTCCTTGGCGAGCTTTGCGAGACGTGGACGACTGGAGACCCATCCGAAGGAGACCGCGATGTCAGAACTTGGTTGTAATCTCTCTTCGTTTGTCATTTAATAGATGATTATGATTATGGTTCCACTCTGTTTACCATCATGTTAATGCGAGTAACATCCTTTCTGACTGATGTTTAGTTACGTGTGCCGGATTTTATGCTTGTATCTGTTCGTTTCTTCCATGTGCAGGTGTTCATCCGCGGAGATCGTGGAGGGATTGTGATCTGCCGGGGCTGAGGAACGGGGACGCTTCTTCTTCAGATTATAGCGTTGGAATCCAGGTAGGCTTCTATTCCTAGTCTTTCCATTCGTAACTAGGAGCTTGCGTCATAACATTGCTTGATTGTTGCTAGACCCTTGCTGGGCTAGTAGGGATCGCCTCTGTCCGTAGAGGGGATTTACCTCCTCAACAATTACTTATAGCATTAAATATATTCTGTGAGCTAATATGATGTTTTTTTTTTCATAATGATTAAAAAATGAGTTATTATACCACAATATTGAATTTATAGTTGTTTTTTTTTTTTTATGAACCCTTTAAAAAAACCATAAGAACATTTGATTTTACACTATGATCTCCCCAGGATGGGTGGAGGTTTCAAAAATTGGAGAGTAAATTAAGCGGTTATTATTATAAATTATTGTTAAAAATTGTTGTATAATATGGAAATTTTGGATGGTTTGTAGACAATATGGCTGTCATACGAGATATTTATTATGAATTTTTTAGTGCCTTTGGCCACCATGTATCTACTATGATCTATTTCAACTGAGAACGTCAATAAATTACTGTATGATAACTTGTGACATCTCTAGCCATTTTATTTGATTGTGGATCAAGTTATAAACTAATAACTTGTGAAATCCCTAGCCATTTTCTTTAATTGTGGATCAGGTTATAAACTAAAACATACTCTCTCTTCAGAAGACTCTATAGTATATATTGGATGGAGGGAAAGGTTATGATAAAACTAGTACAAAAAACCCCTTAGGGTTGTCTCAACATACTCTATTGTTAATTACATAAAGTCAATTTTGTAAAACTATAATCTACAGTAAGGACTCGGTGGGTTTTTTCTTTTGTAACTTTTATTTCGAATTGAAAAATCAAAAAAATTATAAAAGCTAAAATTATGTAGTGAAAAATTTTGTTTAAAATTTCACTTAAAAAGTTGAGTAAGTGTGACATCATATAATATGAAAATTTCTTATGATTATAAAGTAAAAAACATGTAATATTTTTTAGCTACAATTAGGTAATTAAAGATATGTATGTAGTTTTTTTGAATGGAAGAAATTTGATATTCATTAACAAAAAAAAATTTGAAAGAGTATGTATGTAGTTACAAATTGTTATGTAGTTAGAAACAATTGCAATTACTACATAGTGAGCTCAGGCGTTGTAGCAGAACGCACCCCTGCATCCATAACCTTGTCATCTGCTGCTGAGATGTCGCTCCCTTCACTACTGGAGTAACTCAAGGCTGATTTTGGAGGCAAGGCCTCTGATTTCCTGGAATGCTGAGGGTAGGACGAGGATATGGTGGATTTTCTGAGACGTTTCCGAGAGCTAGAGTCAGTAGAGCTGGACGGGACATTCGGAAGACGCACAAAAAGAGTCGCGAAGATGAGTGGATGGTCTAGAGAACCAGTGGAGTTGAAATTGAGTTGGTAAGTGACCGAATTGTCCTCATGGAAGGGGAGATGGCTGTCATCACGGAGGGAAATGGGAGGGAAAGAGGACTGACCTCTTCCGTGGCCTCTTCGACAACGCATTCTGTGCCTCTAAGGAATGTCGTTGCAAGAGGGCGTTGGAGCAACGAGGGGAGAAGCAGAAAGAAGACAGGAAGCCTCAAGAAGCAGAGGAGGAGGGGAATGGACGTTTAAGAGCTCTGCACTAAAACCAGCGGAATGAATAAAGAACTCCAAGATGCAAGAGAAGACAGCAGGAGTTAAGGAGCTAGGCACCATGGAATACTGGGAGAGGCAACAGGCCGGACGAATGTAATAGCTCGAGGTAGGTGGTTTAATGATGACAACAGGTGAACAACTGCAATATTTAATAGTGATCGGACGGAGGCCAAGCGCAGCCATGTGGTTGTGCCATGTGCCTTGCGGAGGAGCTGCCACGTCCCATTTCCTAACGATCACGTGCATCCGGGGTGTTTTTATAGTTTATTATTATTTTATTTTATTATTTTTATTTTTTATTATATTTTGACCTAGTTAAAATGTTCATTACATTATGTCAATATTTTTATCTAATTTACTTTTACTTTTATATTTGTGTAATTTGACATAGTCAAAATGTTAAATTAGGTTAATATGATGTTTGGTTTTTCATAATGATTCAAAAATAAGTTATTATACCACAATAATTTTAAAAGAATAATGGTTATAAACATTTAAAAATAGTTTTATGAAATAATTAGTTTAGATCTATATTATTTATCAGAGGGACCAATTATCTTTTTACTCTAAAACATTCTCTTTTTACTCTAAAACAGGTTTTCATATCAAGACATATGATCCCTCTTGGCTCTTGATAGATCCAGAGTTAATATTGATCTAGGCCATCTTAATTTCCCTCTTTAAATAAAATATATTCCACATGAATAACATGGGTCAATACCATGGGTCGTTTTTATAGTTTATTATTATTATTATTTTATTATTTTTAAAACTAACATTATAAAAAACATATAGAAAACTATTAATTTCCCTCTTCAAATAAAATATATTCCACATGAATACCATGGGTCAATACCATGAACTGGTTTTATAGTTTATTATTATTTTATTTTATTATTTTTAAAACTAACATTATAAAATAGAAAACTATTTATTTATGGATCTAATGGCCTAAAACATTTCAATCATCTAACATTTGATCCAATGACTCAAACATGGACACAGTGGCAGCTAGGGGAGTTGTTTTCAACAAGAACGCCTTGCGGCGAAACAACTGCACTTCGCTGTACTTCTATTACATAAGATGTGTTAAACCAAGCTCCTAAGATTTTCTAGAATAAAAATGTGTTGTGTATCCCACAAGACGAACATTTGATGAATTTCTTGATTGTTTTGGTATTCTTGCTCCAGGGGTGCTGGATGGGAGCTATGATGTGAAGACCGCAAACAAAAATATGCTAGACAAAATGGGTCTTCAAGGTTATAAGATAGGGAAAAAAAAGGTTTTCCTCAGAGAAGGACAAATGGCTGAATTAGATGCTAGAAGATCTGAGGTACAGGGAAATTCAGCAAAAATTATTCAGCGCAAAGTTCATTCATACATCGCTCGGAAAGAATTTATTTCTTTGCGCAATGTTGCCATTCATCTTCAAGCCTTATGGAGAGGTAACCTTTCATGAAATCTTTATAGCAAGACAGACGCAGGAAGTCACACATTGCGTATACAAAAGCACAAGCAAGCAGACATCGTTTTCCGTAAATCTTACACGCAACTACGATCACGCCTATTGTTATTCAAGCAAGTTTACGTGCAATGACACTCGTAATGAATTTCGAAATAGGCGACAATAGGATGAAGGCGGTATTTAAATTTTTTAAACACAAGCCAAGTGAGGCAGGGGGAGGTGGCGGAGGCAGGGGTGTGGGGTCCACCTCCTACCTGGAAAGTCGTGGGGTTCGCTGGAGGGGGCAGTCCCAGAGCTGTCCCATCACGCTCTGTTTCGTCGAACAAAAGACTCCTCCCTTTAATGATATGTGTGCCATCTCACATTTTTTTTTAAGATGCTACTTTTATGATTTTTCTATTAAATTATGCTTTCTTATGCAGATATCAAGCTCAGAAATCTTACACGCAACTCCGATTGTCAACTATTGTTATTCAAGCAGGTTTACGTGCAATGGATGCTCGTAATGAATTTTGGTTTAGGCGGCAATAGGATGAAGGCGGGCGAATTTAAATTTTAAGCGTGGGGGTTGGCGGAGCAGAGGGGGAAGTGGCAGAGGAAGGGAGATGGCGGAGGTAGGGGCACGGGGTCCACCTCCTACCTAGAAAGCCGCGGGGGTCGCTAGAGGGGGCAGTCCCGGAGCTGTCCCATCATGCTCCGTTTTGTCGAACAAAAGACTCGTCCTCATTAAAGTGTGCATAGCTTTGTTTTCAAGTCTATATAATTTTGGTAAATTTTTTTAAAGATTCAAACCTAGAAACCAGCACTTTTCTCAAACCGTCACTTTTCTCAAGGTTGCAGCACTTTTCTCAAACCATCACTTTTCTCAAGGTTGCAATCTTGTGCACAAAACTGACCGCTGAGAAAACCTGTCATAGCAAAGAGAGAATAACAAGACTCCTATGCACCTGTCATAGGAAAGAGAGAATAACAAGACTCCTGTGCATAACAAGGTTCATCATATTATGAAGTAGACAGCTTTCCATCAATTACCTAAACTTTTCTCAAACCAGCACTTTTCTCAAGGTTGCAGCACTTTTCTCGAACCAGCACTTTTCTCAAGGTTGCAATCTTGTGCACAAAACTGACGGATGAGAAAACCTATCATAGGAAAGAGAGAATAACAAGACTCCTGTGCACCTGTCATAGGAAAGAGAGAATAACAAGACTCCTGTGCATAACAAGGTTCATCATATTATGAAGTAGACAGCTTTCCATCAATTACCTAAACTCCTAGATAGTTCCAGGAACCTAAAAATTAATTGGCCACACTTCTTAAACTGTCTAGACTACACTTTAATTAAACTGTCTAGACTACACTTTAATGATAGGCAACACTGCATAAAGACAACATAGTCATCCTCAAAATGTTTATTTGTGAAGCTTGGGAGGTACTCCCACACCATAAGGAACAGGGTTCGGGAGAAGTTTGACCCACATGGTCTTTGTGGAAGTGTACCCAGACAGTGGGCTTTGCACCCTACACTTTAATGAATGATAAGCAACAGTTCATAAAGACAACATGGTCATCCTCAAAATGTTGATTTGTGAAGCTTGGGAGGTACTCCAACACCATAAGGAATAGGGTTCGGGAGAAGTTTGACCCACATGGTCTTTGTGCAAGTGTACCCAGACAGTGGGCTTTGCACCCAAAGTTGTGGGTGTGAAATCAAGAAGAGATTTTGATGGTTTGTTTCTTGAAAGCATGTGGGGCACCCTTAGGGAGCTAAGGGGCACCTAAGGCATCAATGACATGCCGTTGGTTGGATGAAAATAATTTTTGTTCTTATGTTTTATTGAGGTTAAAAGAACTGTTTACGGGGCGCCCTTAAGGAGCTAAGAGGCACCTAAGGCATCGATGACATGCCGTTGGTTGGATGAAAATAATTTTTGCTCCTATGTTTTATGGAGGTTAAAAGAATTGTTTACGTTTGTTTGAAGTTAAGTGATGACCCGTGGTGACTTACGGAAACCCACTAAGACCTCTATCAATAGAAGGCAAGTGAGTTCAATCAACACACATCTAAGTGCATCTCATCAAAGGAGAAAAACTTCTGATCTGACCACAGACCTATAGGAGCATATCCAAGTGAGGAGAGGACGAGTTGTTGGGCATATTTTCTTGTGTTTGGATTGGGCCAAATTAGGGCAGTGCTGGCCGAGTTTGAGAGGCAGATTCTATGCACGTTTTGTGGTGTAAATTCTCTGTGACAAGCAGAGATATATCCCTGTGCATTGTGGAAGGGCCAATCCCCTGTTGTGTTGTTGGACAGTACTCCTGTAACCAATGTTAGGGCAGTAAAGTGAGGCCACATTGCTTCAAGGTTCAACGCAGGAGGTTAGCATCCTAAAGGGAGGATTTGCACAGGTATTAGAGGTCTGATCTTGCCGCAGTAGGAGAGTCATGTAGCTGTTACAAGAAACCCTAACAAAGGGCTCAAACCTCAGAGTTCTGTGCACAGGGTTGTAGAGTATAGGGCAGAAGAAGACGTCCTAAGAAGAGGTATGTTGGTTGTCTTTCCAAGTTGATGATTTGCTAGGTGATGATGTCTGTGTTGAGCAGCCTATGTACAATCTGTTGGAGGGTTGTTAGTGGTGGCTTGGAGTGCCTTGGTACAGTGAACAACCTCAAGCTTGTCACTGTTAAGTGGGCAGGTTATTTGGACTCTAGTTCATTGACCTCAAGGGTGGAGGATTGATGATAAGAGGGCTGGTCATTGTGTCCTAGTTCAGTAATTTACAGTGAGTCAAATGAGAGATACCTCAAAGCCTTGAAGTCTGGTCTACTTTGGAGCAACAGAGACGCAGAAGTGGGCAGTTGTGAAAACCTTGTGTGTTGGTGTCTTTGGTGGTGCAAAGGAACAGCTAGTGAGCAGAACTATATGGGCCAAAGTTCAGTGACATTGGAGAAGTAGTGTTCATTGATAGTGGCAGATTGTTGAGCTGGAGAAACACACTTTGGAGAAACACACTTTCTGAGGGAGCAAAAGTTGTATAATCAACCGGAGGGAAGGCAAAGTACCCACTAGATATGTTCAAAGTACATGGAATGAAAGGACTGTCAAAATCAACTGTTTTTCTTCTGTGCAAATTAGTAGGTTATGGCATTTGAGTGTGTTTGATATTAAAGTCAAACCTAATTCGTAATTACTTAATTGCGTAAAAATATCAACACATAATTCTTCTTAAACTCTCTCTCAAACAACCCAAACTCAAAAATTACAAATAGTGCAGAAGTTTACTTCAAAGATACAAAATATTTTTTCAGATTAAATCTATCTGCATTGTTTCATTCTCTCAATTTTAAATTCCAATAAGCCACAATAAATCACATCCAAAAAAGAACTATCTGGACCAAATTAAACAATGGAATGCAACAGTGCACAATAGAATAGATATCCACAATCCAAATTCTTCACAAACTAGCTCTGTCAATCATCCCCAAACCAATTCCAAAGATACAAATACTTTCTGAGATGATTTCTAGTTGTCTTGTTTCCATAATATTTAGAATCGAGATTAGAAAATTTGCATAAATCATGATCCATTCCGATTACGGCAGCGCCAAAGAAAAAATCACTCAATGACCAAGTATTTTAATAAATTGGGTCACACTGATCTAAACAGGACTTTAAAAGGCAATATAGGAGAGAGTAGTGAGATGCACCCACAACATTCTCAACTTGATAGTAGGTAGGGTTAAGAGTAGGACTGAGTTCAAGATTCAGCATAAAGCAAGGGGAGGAAACTTCTCCCAATGCAGTAGGGTGCCACCAAAGATGTGGCCGTGACATGGACCTGCTGATATATGTACAATCATGTCTAACACACGCCATACATGAAATATAAACCTTTGTTTGTAACTGGAATTCACGAAAGGCGCATCAAAAATATTTTCATGATTATGACACTCCTTTGTTTGTAACTGGAATTCACGAAAGGCACATCAAAAATATTTTCATGATTATGACACTCTGTAAACAGATCAATATAATACTAAAAAAAAACCAGAATTAACGTTAACTTGACGAGGCTAAATTACCTTTCTGCTCCAAGTCCTGATATTTTCATTGTAGAGTTTCAAGTACTTACCAGATGGAGAACGTCAATGCTGACATCACCAGCCTCTACACCCTCAATAGTCACCGGCAGAACATTGCTGGCAACATCCCAGTCCCAGTATTCTTCTTGTTGACAAGAAACAATTTCTTGTCCGGTTGAGTACTGTTTTACACCGTGCCTAAGCTGTCTCAGATGATAAAGCATAATTTGAAACCATCGAAATTGCTCGATTCAAATCCACTTACAAGGCATTACAAGAAAAATCAGAACTAATAGAATTCATTACTGCTACAGTTACAAATTCGATAAAAGCCTGGTTACAATTAGCTCGAACATTCACTTTTGTTTTGACAATTTTACCAAATGGCTTGCCAAGTTCAATATCTCCATTACATTCCCATGGTAAATTTCTGAGGTGCAGAACCTTGGAAGGTGGCTGAGTGTACGGAAACTGTGGTTGTCCAGCTATTGAATTTATTTACCCCTATCGCACTTAAGATCTTGCTCTATCTCTTGCGTCAGTCTAAGAGAAAAGAACAGTTTCAATCATATTACTCTGCAGTAAATTAAACACCCCACAAAATATATTGAACTCCCCACAAAAGCCTGTAAGAACACAATCAAAACAACCTCTTCCCCTTAATGCGAAAAGGGGAAAATTCATCGAGACCTGCAAATGTAATTCAGTTTCAACTCTAATAAGCAGCCGATAATCAACAAACATTGTTAGAGGATGAAAAAAAATAAGTTACAAAGCAATGAAACATACAGACAACTTACACATTTCATATATTATTATATTAAAGAAGGAAAAATCTATTCAATTTAGAGCAATTTTGAAATACCTCAACCAATTACACATCTGTAGTAGACTATAACTTCGATTGCCAGTTATGCATCCAAAGACAGAAGAACAGATATCTGCAAGATGGGATAGGGGAAAAAATGCTTCTTGCTTACAAAACACCGTAAACCTTAGCACAAGCAACATCAAGGAACAGGGAAAAACTGATCGAAAATCCCAGTCGTGAACTCTAGGGTGTCCAAACACATAAATGTCCAGAGAGCATTATTCACCAGACATAGCCATCCACCATTCTACTCAAAATTACAATCATCCTAATATGCAAGAGAACAAACCGTTAACTATGAATCTACAACTACTCCAAACTACATAAGTAATCCAAACAAAACTTAAAACCAAGTACCTATAGCAACTTTTCACAGTGATCGATTTTTATTTGAATAAAGTGAAAACGAGGATACTAAACTTCCTCAGCTCTCACATACTCTGGCCGTCCATAGCAGTGTTCATACCAAATATACACAAACAAAAATTCCCCAAACCTGTATTAACTAGGAAATGAATATTTGAAAAATGAACCGAATATTTGAAATGTTAGGGTAAAATAGTGAATAACTGCGAAAATTGGGGATAACGGGGAAAATCTACTCAACAGAGATGGAGAACAAGCAATATTCATTAATAATCCGTCCGAAATCATAAAAAAAAAATCGAAAACAAAACTTGCCAACTGCAAAATGTGTCAAGCAATCGTTGGGTTTTGGGTTAAACAACATTAAAAAAATATGGGAATTTTGCGAGTGCTCCGTACAGTGGCAGGAACTATTGTACTATGTTGTGAAAAATCCAATTCCCTGCAAAAAAATAAAAAAGAACAAGATCTGCTCAGGGATACCTAGAAATTTTTCGAGGAAGGTAGAACATGTGACTGATAACAAAATCGATGCAGCTCTGATGGGTGTTTCAACAAACATTTCCTGTTTTAGCTCCTTTAAATGAGGCATGGCCTACAGAACGCTGATCTCTATGAATTGTGGAAACTAAAATGGAATATAATGGTGATTGTGATGATAAGCATAGTGATGACAGAAACGAGCAGGCAATGCATCTGGGAATTGTAAGGGACAGAAGAAAAAACAAGTTGAGATCAAAGAGAGATTAAAATTAAATCAGATGATGTGAAAAAAAAACCAGAGAAACAAGAAGACCACAGGAAGATAAGCCTAAAAGTAAAGAGCCCCTTGTAACCTGGGCTCCTTACTTTTACTTTTAGGGTCATCTCTTTCTTCTTGTTCGCCCTTTGGTCTTTTTCAGTACCGATTTTAAGTGTACCTTCTCGTCTGCCTCGACAGATTATTCTTCTTCCCCACAATCCTTAAATACATTTCCGTCATGTTCTGTAAGTCACCATGTTCATCATCACGATCCCCACCATTCTCATTGTTTCCGGAGCTCATACAAGCAGCCTTCTGCGGGCCATCAAAATTCAAACTATAGTTGTTGCCCTCAATCTTAGCTCTGGAGTCCCGAAACTCAGTTCTGGAACGACTAAACGACTAAATTTGACCTCAAACTTCTATTCTAGAAAATTGAGGAGCACGGGGATGGATCTCTTCTGCTGGGATGGTTTAGGTATAAGGGTCTAATCTGATTTCAAAATATTCAAATATCTTTCTTAGGGGAGAGGCGTCAGTCGCTAAACACCTCAGCGCTGACTGGACCCGGGCCACGTCAACCGATGCCACCGCATGTACGACAGGTGCTGGCTGGCATGGCTTTCACGTGCCGGTCACGCGGTCGAACAACCGGTCCAGCTGGTCTACTCCCGCCCTTTTGTGGAGCCTGGTCGACAAAGTGTTGTTTTTTGGTCTGGGTCTGGTTGTTGTCTGTTGCATTCTCCGTTTGTTGCGATGCTTGGCTCCAATGCCCGACGCCTCCGCCGCCACTGTCCGCGCGCTCCCTCCTTGGCGATGGCGTCGCTGCTCTCCTGGGTGGAGCTCCCCTGGTCCTGGTTCGGCTGCAACAGCATTGCAATCGTGGGTGGTGGAAAATCGTTGCCTGTTCAACCTCGCTTAGCTGGTGGTTTAACCTCGGCGGTTTGGTTGTTTTTCTTCGGCGCTGTGTGGTTATGGGTCGGTTGTTTGCTATTTATGCTTGGCGAGGTTTTGTCATGCCTCGGCCCTGTAGTTGGTTTACCTTCGCCCTGTCGTAATTTTATTCGGCTCTGTAGTTGTTTAACTTTTCTCGGCGCAGTGGTGGTTTTAGTTCGGCTCTGTGGTGGTTTTTCTAGGCTCTGTGGTGGTTTTTATCGGCTCTGTGGTGGTGCGTTTTTCAGCTCGTGCTTTCAGGTGCGTAAGTATTTTTTTTTTGAAGTGTTTTTGCATTTTTTTTTAATGTTGGTGCTTTCTGAATGATTGTGTTTTTGATTTTTTGCAGGTCAGTGGAGAAGGCAAGGACAATGCAATGCAGGACTCTGTGGAATGAAGGAGGAAGCCTGGAGGGATAGGAGTTTTAAGGTAGGACTCTGTCCTACTAGTCATATCTATGTGTTTTTTAACACATTTAACCTTAAGGAGATGTTCTCTTTTGAGTGGTTTTACAATGTTTGATTGTGGTTTTACATCGTTTTACTGTTGTTTCACTGTGTGGTTTTACTGGGGTTTTACTGTCTGTAGGGTTTAGGGTTCTAATTGGAGGTATCACGCCTGATTTTTCTTTTTTGCAGTAGTGGAATGTAGGGTTTTGGGTTTTGACTTTTGCCGTAGCTTTAAAGATTCTGCAGGATTTCAATTCTCATTTCCAAAGTCATCTTCTGTACTACAATGCCATCTAGAGTTCATTCCCTTGTTTAGCCTCTTGAGTGGGAGAGATTCTTTGTATTGTCTTTATGCAGTTGAGTGTCCAAACACAATGGTAATACATTTTTAATTCTCAATCTCCAGTGCTCTCTGCTATCTATATATTTTCTTTATACTCCGTGGCCATCTAGAATGTGTTTCCTTGTGTAAAACTCCCGAGTGAAAGATAATCTTGTCTCTATGTGGTACAAGAATTTAAAGAAACTGGCAATACTAATTTGTTGGGTTGCTGGTTTTGCTCTGGTCCACATCTGCTAGTTGATAAGTCCACGGAAGTTGAACTTCCGAGGTTTGTTGGGCTCAAAGACTTCACTATTTTGTCTGGGACCTTCGTTGTGCATGGTTTGGATGAATTGCTTGCGTCAGAGATTGTGGTAATGATTAAATATATTGTTGTTGCAATATGTGTGGAATTTGATCTTTGACCCTTATTGCCTGTATGTGGACATGCGATTTTGTTATCCTTTTTCCTTTCCTTCTTTTAATGTGAATCTACAACATATAGGAGACTGTTTAGAGTATTTCTGGTTGCTAACTAGAGTTTTGCCTTGTTTTAAGATCAAAAGATTCAATTACGTCTACAATTCCTGTTAGATATAGGATGAAGGTTATTACTCTAAGCCGCAATTTTATGGGAGACCCGCCAGCTCAAGCTTTTGTATATATATAATTATACATGAATTGAATTGGATGTCGGCCCAATTGGGACTGAAATTTGTTCTTTTAGGTCATGTTGACTAAATGTTGATGGGCTCAAAGACTTCACTATTTTGTCTGGGACCTTCGTTGTGCATGGTTTGGATGAATTGCTTGCGTCAGAGATTGTGGTAATGATTAAATATATTGTTGTTGCATTATGTGTGGAATTTGATCTTTGACCCTTATTGCCTGTATGTGGACATGCGATTTTGTGTAAGCTATATTCTCTCTCAATCTTAATTTGTTTGGAGAGGAGCTACAAGAGAACAGTAAATTAAGATGTCTGTGGTCTATAAAGAAATCCAGATTAATGTTAGAGTATATTGTCTGGGACCTTCGTTGTGCATGGTTTGGATGAATTGCTTGCGTCAGAGATTGTGGTAATGATTAAATATATTGTTGTTGCAATATGTGTGGAATTTGATCTTTGACCGTTATTGCCTGTATGTGGACATGCGATTTTGTTATCCTTTTTCCTTTCCTTCTTTTAATGTAAATCTACAACATATAGGAGACTGTTTAGAGTATTTCTATATATGATGCAGAGTGAATAGACATTACTTGTAGAGAACAGGCAATACTCGCAACATAACAACAAGTTTGGTTACTCATCTTCTACATGCATTGTTTCCATAATAGTTACAGCTTAGTATAAATGTGAGTTCATTGGTTCGATCTGCTTGGGTACTGTGATTACGGAAAGAGCTCATACTCTTCTCATAGAGACTTCTATTCCCATAGCTATTAAGTGTTGTGCTAATTAAGAGCAGCTTATAGATAGTCATGTAATTAGAATGAATGAAAGCAGTCATATTTTATAAGTGTGATGTGTAATGTTATAGATGGTAATCATACTATAACTAAGGAGACTAGAATCCTAAGTATTAACATGATAACCACTAGTATTGAGCTTCCTATTAGGTCTATTAGTAACCAGTATGTACATAAGATATGGGAATACAAGACCTTTATTATATGTAAAACAGATACAACAAGCTTATCATAGCTGTGATAAGCTATGACATATAATATGACTTATCCCTTTATGTATTTAGACGGATATGCTCATCTTGTTCTGATTATTGCCTGTATGTGGACATGCGATTTTGTTATCCTTTTTCCTTTCCTTCTTTTAATGTGAATCTACAACATATAGGAGACTGTTTAGAGTATTTCTGGTTGCTAACTAGAGTTTTGCCCTGTTTTAAGATCAAAAGATTCAATTATATGCACAATTCCTCGTTAGATATATCTAAAGGGGATGAAGGTTATTACTCTAAGCCGTAATTTTATGGGAGCCGCCTTTACCTCAAGCTTTTGTATATATATAGTTATACATGAATTGAATTGGATGCCTACCAATTGGACCGAAATTTGTTCTTTAGGTCACAAGTTGACTAAATGTTGGCTGGCTCAAAGACTTACCATTTTGTCCGGGACCTTCGTTGTGCATGGTTTGGATGAATTGCTTTCATGCCGTAGATTGTGGTAATGATTAAATATATTGTTGTTGCATTATGTGTGGAATTTGATCTTCGACCCTTATTGCCTGTATTCTTTGACCCTTATTGCCTGTATGTGGACATGCGTTTTTGTGTAAGCTATATTCTCTCTCAATCTTAATTTGTTTGGAGAGGAGCTACAAGAGAACAGTAAATTAAGATGTCTGTGGTCTGTAAAGAAATCCAGATTAATGTTAGAGTATTTTGTCTGGGACCTTCGTTGTGCATGGTTTGGATGACTTGCTTGCGTTAGAGATTGTGGTAATGATTAAATATATTGTTGTTGCAATATGTGTGGAATTTGATCTTTGACCCTTATTGCCTGTATGTGGACATGCGATTTTGTTATCCTTTTTCCTTTCCTTCTTTTAATGTGAATCTACAACATATAGGAGACTGTTTAGAGTATTTCTGGTTGCTAACTAGAGTTTTGCCCTGTTTTAAGATTAAAAGATTCAATTACGTCTACAATTCCTGTTAGATATATGATGAAGGTTATTACTCTAAGCCGCAATTTTATGGGAGACCCGCCAGCTCAAGCTTTTGTATATATATAATTATACATGAATTGAATTGGATGCCGACCCAATTGGGACTGAAATTTGTTCTTTTAGGTCATGTTGACTAAATGTTGATCTTATATAACCATCCTCTGTCTTGCTGAACAGTCACCACATCTGAGATAGTGTACCTTTCTTTAATGTTATTCTAGCCAGTATATACTGGAGATAATGTTATATTATTCAAACTTTGTGTAAGCTATATTCTCTCTCAATCTTAATTTGTTCGGAGAGGAGCTACAAGAGAACAATAAATTAAGATGTCTGTGGTCTGTAAAGAAATCCAGATTAATGTCTATAAATGTTTTGACTATACACGAGTGTTTTAGAAGAGCCATATAATTTAATTTCTATTCTTGTAGATATTGCTACATTGGGTTGGTTTAAGCATATCTTATATAAAAAAAAAAATTTCTAAGTGGAAGATTTAACTTTGAAATGATGTACAAAAAAGCTAACTGAAGAAAAAATGGTGACAAATTTTTCTGTTAGTTATTTGAATCTTAATGTACAATCGTGTCTGCAACACGAGTGTTTTAGAAGAGCCCCATAATTTAATTTCTATTCTTGTAGATATTGCTACATTGAGTTGGTTTAAGCATATCTTATATAAAAAAAATTGCTAAGTGGAAGATTTAACTTTGATATGTAGGAATCATGAACTGTTTGATATATAACTTCATAAAACTGTTTGATATATAACTTCAACAGATTAACAAACTTGTAGGATTTAGAAACTGTTTGATATGTAGGAATTATAAACTGTTTGATATGTAGGAATTATAAACTGTTTGATATATAACTTCATACAAAATCTGATATAGGCTATAAGGCTATAACTTCAACAGATTAACAAACTTGGGGGATTTAGACACTGTTTCATACATACTAATTTGAAAATGTTTGTAGCTTCCCAAACATCCATGGATGCTATCATTAGCAAACCTATTTGATCCTTACCAAAATCACAATGTCTTGTAGTTACAAAAATTAAGTCATGGCACCTCTATGCTTGATGGCTTCCATTTCCTGCGTTGCCCAAGTATGGTGGACTGCCCAACATTGGATGATTAGGATGTGCCTAAATGTTGGCATATGGTTGACTCCAATTTGCTCCATGTAGCCATGGTGGGACTGAGTAGCCCAAGTGTCCACTTGTGTTACTAACCCCAGCACTAACTGCAGGTGTCATATAAACACAATTAGGATTCAAACCTAAACTGGTAGGGGTATAAGAGGTGGGCCTAACCCCTTCCTGATAGCTAGGGACTTGGATGTTAATCAGGTCTTGGAATGATGGTGTCTGCTCTGCAATGTGGTCTAGCGTGTTAGACATCAACCTATTTGCCTCAAACTGTCTTGAACCATGTTCTTCTCTGCTTGTCACCCCTTGTCCTTTTTCCAACTCTTGTTGAACCTTTCTTGCCTCTCTCTGTTGCCTTGCCAATTGCTTTTGATGTTCCTTATCTTCCCTTGCTTTTTGTCTTTCCAACCTTTCCTTTGCTCGAGCTTCTGCTGTTGCAATCCTTGCAACCCTCTTTTCATTGGCTAACTCCTTCTTTCTCTTTTTAGCTTCCCGAATTTCATTCTTTTTACGTTCAGACTCGAACATTAAATTCATATAGTCTTCAGATGTGAGCAATTGTGAACTCCTCCCTAAACGAAGATAATCTGAGGTTGAGTTCCTTGATGAGGCCTTCACTTTCTCTACTGGTAGCTTTAGGAATGCACCAAGTAATCTCTGCTTTTCCAGACCTGCCTGCTGGATTTCATCTTCTGGGACAACTGAATGGCCCCCATTGTTGTCTTCTTCAGGTACTTCATGTTGAATAGGCTCCTCTTCTAGTGATCCATTGTCCACAAAATAATGAACAAGTTCGGTGTTCAACCCTGATGGTTGTGAAGGCATGTCCATGCTTTCATCCTCATCGGTGGATGTTACATTATTTCCAGTGATATTCATCACGGCCTCTGCCAACCATGATGGTGCACTTACTTGGGTTGGCATGGTCAATTGCTCATTGTCAGCTGCATCAGTGGGTGTCACAGCCTCATTGATATTGTTAGTTGGTTCATCATTGAACAGTGTCTCACTGACATGCTCAGCATCATCACCACCACAGAACAACCCTTCAGAAAGGGACATTATACCTTCAGCAGCAGCTACATCTTCTTGGGAACCAACATGCTCTTCTAAATTCTCTGCTTCTTGACCTTCCACTTCAAATGCTTGGCTACATGTGGTATCATGCATAAGAGCATCATAATTGAGTGGCCATATACTAGTCCTCCTAAATCCATCCTTGATATTAGAAGGTGTGAGAGCCCTTTTAAATGCTTTGCTAGCAAGCTCAGCTAGCTCAAACCTCTTTACTTCCACCCCTGGGTTCTTTGCCATCCATGAAGCTCGCTCGACCCTGAAATAGACGTAGGGAAAGGAGAAACCACACCTACAAACACACATCAAAATCACATGTAGGGAAAGGATGAACCACCTCCTACATGCATGCAAAAACACTGAGAGTAGGGAAAGGATGAACCACCTCCTACACGCATGCAAAAACATCGAGTGTAGGGAAAGGATGAACCACCTCCTACACGCATGCAAACCAACAATAGTAGGAAGGATCCTACACGTGGGGAAAGGACGAACCACATCCCACTGACATGTCAATAGATGCCTATATGCATCTCTCACTAGGGTATCTGCAGGAGAAGGTGAACCACTCATCCTATGCATATCTCATCACCCGTAGGGGAAGGTGAACCATTCACCCTACACACATGTGACCGCAATCGTAGGGGACGATCAACCACTCACCCTATGGTTGCTCATAGCTCAATAAGTACCCCAAGCCTTCTAAGAACTCCCAGACCTGAGTCTTCAGTCAAGAATCCCTTCATATAGGGATTAGTGCCAGGCTGCAATCTGGCAACCAAGACTATATCTAGGTGATGAAATTGCTGACTAAATTGACAATGAAAGCCTTATTTCTCCACTTAGAAACATATAGAAGAGTACACAACTTTCTAGAGATCTTAGCAGAATAATGCAATTCTCTGTTTCTTGCATCTCAGGATGAAGAAAATATTTATTTTTTCTTACTCCCTCTTACAAAGGGAGTTCACAAGCCTAAGCTTGTCTTTCCGGAGGGCAAAGAGTTCACCTGGAAGCCTGCTCGCCATAAGATCCACCCACTTAGTGGATAAGTTATTAATGTGATCAAACATGTAGATTTCTACCATAGTAAAGTCCTTTTTCGTACTACATAAAGTAGTATCTATTGTAAGATACATGATTCTCTACATCTTATTCAACAATGGGGGCATGAATGGTTGTTGTGGAGATCATGCCCAATAGAAAAGCAAATATTTTCATTAGGAAAAATTTGACGATCTTTAGATCGATTTTGGTCCTCTCGAAAAGAGGAATTCAATGGGATTGTTATCTCCATCAGCTGAGCAAACCAAAGTGGAATTTGGCCCTAGTTGCAAAATTTAACACTCCCTCTCAAGTAGGGAGAATTCCACCTTCCAATCCATTTGTTGCCATAGATCATCATGCCATCCTATCGTCATGAACCATCTTTGTATCTCGTCTCTTCTCTACTATGCTGAACACTGATATGAATAATGAAAAATAATTGATCGAGAGTGAGTCACAAGACCTTGCCACTCTCTATTGAAAAAAGTCAGTCCATAAAACGAAAGAGTGAACTTCCAACCGGACTTGATCCCAAGTGATCATGTTGAAGAACACACACATCCTAGACATAGGGAGTACGACAGTACACGATGCATCCATCGGTAGTGCTATGTTCCCTAACCACTTTTCCCAACTCATTGGCCAGATGAGAGGTACTTCCCATGTGGCCTAGACTACATGGGTAGGATGATACAGAAGCACCAGTAGGGAAAGAATATATCACCTCCTACTCATAATCACACGTAGGGAAAGGAGAAACCACACCTACAAACACACATCAAAATCACATGTAAGGAAAGGATGAACCACCTCCTACATGCATGCAAAAACACTGAGAGTAGGGAAAGGATGAACCACCTCCTACACGCATGCAAAAACACTGAGTGTAGGGAAAGGATGAACCACCTCCTACATGCATGCAAAGCAACAATAGTAGGAAGGATCCTACACGTGGGGAAAGGATAAACCACATCCCACTGACATGTCAATAGATGCCTATATGCATCTCTCACTGGGGTATCTACAGGGGAAGGTGAACCACTCATCCTATGCATATCTCATCACCCGTAGGGGAAGGTGAACCATTCACCCTACGCACATTTGACCGCAATCGCAGGGGATGATCAACCACTCACCCTATGGTTGCTCATAGCTCAATAAGTACCCCAAGCCTTCTAAGAGCTCCCAGAGCTGAGTCTTCAGTCAAGAATCCCTTCATATAGGGATTAGTGCCAGGCTGCTTTCTGACAACCAAGACTATATCTAGGTGATGATATTGCTGACTAAATTGACAATGGAAGCCTTATTTCTCCACTCATAAGCACATAGAGGAGTACACAACTTTCTAGAGATCTTAGCAGAATAATGCAATTCTCTGTTTCTTGCATCTCAGGATGAAGAAAATATTTTTTTTTTCTTACTCCCTCTTACAAAGGGAGTTCACAAGCCTAATCTTGTCTTTCCAAAGGGAAAAGAGTTCATCTGGCAGCCTGCTCGCCATAAGATCCACCCACTTAGTGGATAAGTTATTAATGTGATAAAACATGTAGAGTTCTACCATAGTAAAGTCCTTTGTCGTACTAGATAAAGTAGTATCTATTGTAAGATACATGATTCTTTGCATCTTATTCAACAATGGGGGCATGAATGGTTGTTGTGGAGATTATGGCCATGTTGGCTGCTTCATTCCTTTTCAAAGTGAATGACTTCATTCCTCAAGAGATACAACAATGCATTCTCTGCTATTTACCATATAGTCTGACCAGCAGCTCTCTGTAGTGCTTTATCAGAATAAGAAGATATTCGTGAATTGTATCCATCAATAAATATCAATTTCATGGCTCCCTATGAATATCGAGAAGGGAAAAACATAATTATCAAACTATCTTCAGTCTGATATTAATCCAGAGATATATTTTCTTTTGAAGCTCTGCTTCAATGATGGGCTTCCCATAAGATCATTAAAAATATATTCTTTGACGCAGCTTATGAACCTTCATAGCTAGGTGAATATTACAAGTGTATTAGATTATTAAATCCATGATAAGGAAGAGTCTACCTTATTCAGGCATTCTTGTCTATAAGACTATTCTTCATGAAGATGTCATAATTTGAATCTCCTCCTTTCTTCAAAGTATATATGCCGATAGGAGGTTGGTACAAAGAACAGTTCTGGAGTGCCATGCACTTCTTCTCCTTTTCACTCCTTTGGATGACAGGAGATAATAAGATCAATTTCATATTTCTTTCAAGAGCGTGACCCAAAGAGTTTCTTCTAATGGAACGATGAGTTGAATGAGCAATCTACCCATCCTAGAAACAAAAACGACCCTCATGTATCGAGTTCATAACAATGAACTTGTCTTTAATATTACAGTCTAAATTTAGGGAGTCTTGACATAATAAATTCAGGGGCTTTTCCTATAGGAATGTTTGGAGATTAGTACTGCAATTTTTCAAATTATGAAGATGTTCCAACTCATTCATGTTGAACACAACACACTTCTTTCAATAATAAAATACCAGAAATTTGAATTCCTTCAGTCACGTTGAATATAATTTACAGGGTCATTGGATTAACACTATCTCCTTTAGCCAATGAGATATCTTCTGAGTTGAACCTGAATTTCTTTGCTTGGGGATATAAAACCCTGACAAGGTATTAAGTAGACTTCATGACAAGATTCTGAGAGGGTCTCCACTGAAGGTCCAATGCCAAATGATCCTGCATATATACTTAAGATGGTGCCATACCAATAAGACAATACCAATAATGTTCTTCTATATTACTACTGTTTTGTGAACCTTATACCACTGTGCCATACTGGGTCATGTGGGCCATACACCCCTGGGCCATGTTGTCCTGCCATATCACTGAGCCATACATGCCATACTAATCGGGCCATAGGGCCATAGCAACCAAGCATGCCAACTGTATAAACAATGTCTTTCGTACATACTGTGCATTGAGGTTATGTTGGAACATACCATACAACTAGAGATGCAGGACTGAAGGAAAATAATCAATGCCATTCATACTGATCTGAACCATGTACAAATCTAATGATACTACATCAAGCAAGTCAGGGATATATATAGTAGTGTGTCATAGGAGTGCTGACCTAAAGTCAATTTAGAGTAGGATGATGATTGAAAAAGGTAAATATTGGCCACATCATATTTTTGATTTGCAATGATCTTATGATGTACTTCATAAGTTTCTAGATCAAATCCCAATACAGAGGTGCCTTGTTGTCACAGTAATTTTTACATGCTTCGATTTCATTGTCTTTATTGATATTGATCCTAACTTGATAAAAAACTAGCCAGAATTCCATAATTGCCTCAGGATAGCAAGGATGCCAAATATACATCACTACTTCTGTTGATGCTGACTGATGATGCCAATCTAGGTCAGCCTAATGGAGTCTGCTGAGAGATGTAGACACTAATATATCTATTCACTGGACATAATCTGTCTTGCTTGAGTTCAGATGTCTGCTTCAATAATAGAACTTAGGGATCCAAGAGCCTGATCCTTGCCTTGTCGTGAATGAATTTTAGAGACTTGGAACTTGATTATGGATGGAGGTCAGATTTAGAATGTTGATTTTACTGCAAGTTGTGACAGATATTTCATGTCAAGATATCAAGGATACCTTAACCAGAATAGGTCATCCCTTGTAGAGATCCAAAAGAAAACCTCAGAAGAATGAGTCTCAAAACACGCAGTCCAGAAAAAAAGTGTCATTTAAAGTTTAGAATTTTAATGCCCTACAAAGCTTTGAGTTTGTGCCATGGCCCATAACCCACTACACTTTCTGTTGGTCCAGAAGATTAAAAAAAATGAAAGGTTGAGTTTATATCGAGATTAATAGACTTGTCTCCTTTGTTGGTCTAACCTGAAAAGTCTTGATCTAGAAAAAGAATAACCAGCTGAGTCCTTTTTAACCAAATTCAAAATTATCAAGTATGTAAAACATTCTTACTTACCTCTGCGATAGATGCCAGAGACTTGTAAGAGATCTGAGCCAAATTTGTCCTAAAATGCCCTTAAGCCTCCTAGCTGTTTGTTTTAGAACAAAAGCTCTGTCTCCAAGGAAGATTCTCATCAAGCAGAGCTCTTAGGCTCTTGCTTCAGAGAAGAGAGCTAATGAATATGCCCAGACTTGCAGATGGAAGGAGACCATGGAGATTTATCTTCAAACTTCATTTTGTGATTGCTTTCTTTTACCCTCGTGCTTCGGCTTGTCCTCACCTGGAGCTCTGAAACCATGTTAAATTTGATTAACATGTTCCTTTCTTAGGACAGTTACTTCAGAGTTCCATATGAGCCCATTTATTAGTCCATCTTATTCCAATTAGCAATCACATTAATCATACTGACAGTAACTGAAGAAAGAACATAAATGTTAAATGCAGAAGACAAGCCAAGGACACATGGATATGGCACCAGCTGGGGAAAAACCCCAAGAAGGGGAAAAATCTTTATCAATTCTTCTTATTATCTCATATCAAAGTATTCAGCAGAGAGAGAGAGAGAAAAAGAGTACAACGGATCAAAGTCAATAATGACTTGCAAGCATCACAACCCTTGAAAAAATGAATGATCCATTTGGAACAACAATATGGCATGAACTGCATACATGATACTGAAGAGTGTTACACTGTCTAGGGCTTCTTACAAGTCATTTTTAACTACATCAAAACCCTCCTCGTAACTGCGGCTGAGATTGACATGCAAGGAGTTGTTCTGGTCCTCTTCCACTTGATTGAAAACACTTCAATCAGCTGTGACCAGCTTTCAAACAAGGCCTGTAATGTAATACTATTACACTGAGCTAACACAAGCCCTAACAATAGATCTGCGGCTCTCTCTTATGAAGCTCGGCCTTCATATAACAATTAATATAGGCCTGCGACAGTCCTAAATTACAGTGACTGCCTTCAGCTCCCATTTGACCTCCTGAAGAAGATATGACAAACCTCAACGATGCCCTAAATAACCCTTTAGGTACTGTGGCTGTCTCTCATGAGACTCACGGGCCTGTGACAGAAGAAAAAACCCAAACTAAATCACTCCTTCATCCTCCATCTGCATTCAAATGCCTCAAACACTTGAGAGCCATTTTTGATTATCTATAATGAGGAAGGAGGATGCCCTTATATACAATTTGTCATGATGATTAGTCCTAGATATTTGAAGGAAAATCCAAAATTTGAATTTTCAAATTTTCCCGCCTAAAAAAGATCATGACTAATAGAAAAAAAAATATCTTTAGCAATGATCTTGTATGAAACACCGAGGAAAGTAATGAGCCTCCAACCTCCATTGTACAATGGTGCACTGTGCCCCTAGCTAAATTCTTGGTAATGAGTTTATTAAGACCTTGATTGAGAGACTTAGATAGCATTTAGAAGAGAATTATTCAACTGTCAAACAATAGAAATCAGCTTGTATTGTGTCCAACATGGCCTTGTAGAAATCACAACGAAGGCCATCCATTCCTGATGAAAAAATCACAACAAAAGCCATCCAGCAAATGGGTTTCTATCTTGGAGAAGACCAACTGTGAGAAGAATTTTCTTCTTCAATGTCTGCATTGGAATCAATATTAACTGTATAACAAAAGAAGGGGATTCTGCAGCCTCTCTAACTTTCTCAACAGGTCTGCCTGGTTGTGAGACGTCATTTGCACTCTTATTCATTCTCTTCCCAGGTCAACCTTTCTATTCAGAATCACCATCTGTTCTCAAATTTTTAGGATCAATTTAGTCTAGAGGTACCTCTGAATCCTTCATAGTTTTCTATGCATTTTTAGGTTTTGAATATGGCTTCCTCTCCAAATTAAATTTTCTCTTTCTAGTTCCTGCCTTTCCAGTATATAATTCAATATCATTCTCTTGTGCTACTACAGAATCCCCTAAATAAGCATCACCTTCAGCATTGATCCGACTAGCTTTTGTTGTACTGGACATGCCCTTTCTCTTTCTCTACCTATCCTTACCCTGCATAGGTCCTTGCTCCTTTATCTTCTGCTCCAGCTGATCATCATCTAACAATAAGGAAACAACGTCTCCAGCATGCAATAAATCATCTTATCCATGAACCCCCGTCACAACAAGCTGCTGAACAATATTTTTTTTACTAGCTATGTGCAAAATTTTCTCTTCGATAGTCTCCTTGCAAATCACTTTGTACACTGTGACCTCCTTCGTTTGTCCAAGATAATGTGCCTTGTCCATGGCCTGTAAGTCCAAAGTTGGATTCCAATCAGTTTCATAAAATATAACAGTATCAACAACTATGAGATTGATTCCCAGGCACTCAGCTCTTGCGCTAAAAAAAAATACAAATATATCTTGCTTGTTTTGGAAGTCCCTGACCATGTCACGACGATCCATTATGGTTGAAGATCCATCCAAATGAAGATATTTGTACTTCCTGTAATTCATGTAGTCCGCAAGAATATTGAGAAAACATGAGAATTCAATGGTTTTTAGCACGGAGGTGTTTTAGCAAGGCATCTAATGTCTGTAGCTTCCCAGAATCCGTAAGCATTTTTGCAAGATCAAAGCTTTGCAAAGGAGGTGAAGATCCGAATATTGTATTTGTAAGCTGAAGAATTGGCTGTTCAGAGAGTAAATATGAGTCTATTTATTTAATCAAATAATAAGGATCCCGAGGTTTTGTAGGACCATTGAACTTGGATGTACGAGCAAAACCAACAAGAAGCTTTTTCATCAATGGATGATGAAGTTCTGAATTCTAATATGAAAAACCCCTGTCTGAGCAGATGACATCAATCGGGGGAGCTCTAATTGGCATAATGAATGAATAAACAGATTTTAATAGTCCAGTATTATTAAGAAAACGGTCTCGATGGGAGACAACTAATCCTTCATGTTGTACATTTAGAGGACTAGAAGTACACTTTCTTCTTCAAAAGATTGACTCTGCACGTGTTGGCAGCATCAGAGATCTACTGAAAACTCTCACTTTGTCTTCTTCATTCTAATCATACTGCAAGATATCCTTCTCACTTTCCAGGAAGCCTTCAATAATTTCGCCTAAAAATTGACGATCCCATTTCGCAGAAGAACAAAGCAACTGCTCCACAACTGAACCTGTAACAAGAAAAGCAACCTCAACTGGCAAGAGGTCAATCATCCGAGAAAAGCCTAAAGTCCCACTTTTAGCAGGAAAAGCAGATTCCCCTTCTGCTTGCCATGGAAAAATTGATGAATGAATATTTTCAGGAAAATAGACATTAAACAAGTTGTTCAAACATCTTTGCCAAAACCCATGAACTGATCTAGAGCAGAACATTGGTAGACTCTGAATACCCTCTCTGTAGACTAGCTTGGGAATCTTGTATGAGATGAGATTTCGACTTCCAGCAGAGCGTATATCTTCCAGTTCACCAAAAGGTGGTGGTAAAAGAGAACTCTATATTTGCCCAAATTTCATAAACATGTGCCCTTGATTCCTTTCAAATAATCCAGGATGATTGCATACCTTCCACAATTGGATAAAAATGTTCATGAGGTTTTCAACCTTTTTTGTAGTTTATATGACCTCAGGCACTATCAAGTAATTCGGCTACAAAAATATTGTTCTTGACAGCCTGATAAAAGGCTTGCTGGCAAGAGCTCAATATACAGTTCATAGTTACTTCCTTTTTATTGGTCATTTCGGTGATCACATCTTTCTTTACTCGATGCAACATAAAAGGCTTTAGGACAACATGTAGTTGATTAAGTCGGTGTTCATTCAAAGTGCCTCCATGCTTTGCATGGTTTTATATGCCTCTGGAGAACCATTCATTGAATTGCTCATGGCTATCAAACAATGTTCGCCTGATAAAATAAAGCAGTGCCCAAAGTTCTGCCATGTTATTTTGAATGAGCATTTCAGTAAGCAAAAGGTGATTTCGATAGTTGAAACCCAAGAGAATTTTCCATGGTTTACTATTTGAACTCTTAATCAGTTCAGCTTCATCTAAAACCATATATAGCCATTTAATTCACCTTAAGCACTTCTCATCAGTTACAACTTACAAGGAGCTGGTAACTTGTGACAAGTATATGAAAACTTGCTTCCCTTCAATAAAGTCATTTAGGATTTATATTTTTTCAAAGTACAATCCATTCATTACCCCAGTAAGGGAGAGATGTCAAATCAATACAGAACCTTCCAATTTCACCAGTCAGATGCAACCACAAGAAATGGTCTCCATATGTTCTTTTCCTCAACTAAATGAGTTAAAAATGCCATTGCTTGAATGGTCTTTCCTAAACTCATTTCATCAGCTAGGATGCCATTCAGTCCCTGTTCATAGCAATTTACAAACCATTGAAGACCATTGAGGTGGTACTATTTCAGAATACCAGTGAAAATTTTTGGTGTTTGCAATGATGAGGTAAGAGGCATTGAGGAAGGGTTGAGCAAATCCATGTTGCTAGAACCTTCAACCGCACCTTCCAGTGTCAGGTTATCAGCTCCAAGAAATTTCAAACACTTGTCATCAAATGCACTTTCTCTGTTCAAAGAATGCATTCTTTGCAACTCTAATGGCTTCTTCTTTAAATGAGGTTTCTTTTGGATCTTCTTCCTCCATTGGTTTCACATCATCTATGTTTTGACCCACATCTACTTCGGTAGTAGAGGCTTCAACAACTAGCATTAAATGTTTTGTAGGTTGAGAAGTTGCTTTATTCTGCATGAAATGGCTGTAAAAATTTGCCTATGAAAGTAAAAAGTTTAGCCTCTGTTGTTACCTTTTAGCTTCTCTAAGATCTTCCTCACACTTCAAAGCTTCTGTTGCATCCCTCTCTTCCTTTTTCCCAGATTTCAGCTTGTTCTTTGTCTGCTATTTTCCAGAATAGCAGTATATCTCGAGCTAATTTTCTGGTGCGCATTGATGCAACCTTCATCAACTTCAAGGACCATGCAGATCTAGCCTTAACCTCCTTTTGGCAATATTCTGCAAATTTTTTAGCATCATTTGATTGTTTTCTATGATATAATGAGAAAGTTTTATTATGTTTTGGCAAGTTCCTTTTGACGATGTTGGCCCAGTTCTTTGTAATTTTCTCGGCATCCTCCCTTTCAACCATAAATAGATATGTTTGTATGGGATGCTTCTTGGGTAGCTTGCGTTTAATAATCTCATAGCTACCCCCTTTCTCCAAGACCTTCACATAACAAACTTTTAATTTCCCTGTTTCAAACGTAATAATCCTTTGAATGTCTAATGATTCTTGCCATGCTGGCAATGCTTCCAAATCAGAATCAAATACTTGCAGACAAAAATTTTGGTTGAGTCACATGATTATGACAGTGCTTTCATCCCGCCCTCAAGAGTCTCATACTTAGTCGAAGGTTCTCCCATTCCATCACAGTTCTGATGTCTAATGCTTTTATTAGCAGCCATCATGGAAGACAAATATCTCAAATCTAGCCTACCCTTCAAAAAAATCTCCTCTATTTGAACATCTGTAAAGGTTGGCAAGTTATGGTGCTAATTTGTTATAAACTGGTGGAATTTTAAAAACAACTCCCTCTTCTATCTCCAATAAACCATATGTTGATGCATGAGGAACATGTTCAGGAACAACGTCAAGGTGGTTGTAATTCCCCAGATTTTTTACCGCAGCATCTATGTGAGGACCTGACAAAGTAGGAACATCTAATCCATGTGGATTCCTCTCATCTTTTAGAACCATTTGAGAACCATGACTTAATTTCCAACTCTTCCCATTTGAAGTATGCTTTGCCGTGGAGGAACCTATGCGGGCAGCAACAACTTTAAACTTATTGGATTTCTTGAACTTTAGTGCATGTTCCCCAAGCATGTTCGATAATATCCCTCTGATATGTGCTTCTCAAAGTCATCATCATCTTCATCATTTCTATCTGCATCTTTTCATGCAGATGAGTTATAACTAGCCTCTGGTTCAACATGGTACAATTTTCTTTTTAAAGCCATCTTTGATGGTAAAATTGATGGCCTCTTAACCCAACCACCATTTATTTGTGCAAGCATTGTGTCACAACCTTTAATTCCATTAATGTCAATTGGACTATTGCTAGTGTAATTATCTGTATCATCATCATCATCTTGTGGTACTTGATAATTCCATGTAGAATCTAGGTTAAAGATTTTAAATATGAACATTTATTTTTAGTCAGATGGTAGCATGGTAGCCATTGGTATATTGCAACTTGTGCTCCATCCTAATATTGGGACAAAAGAAACTGATATCACCTATCGGAGTAGTGATTAGACTTGTAGCCTTTGATAGGGCATTTGCATGATAATTTGTCAACGAAACCCTCCAAAATTCAGTGGCGGTGAGTGTGTATTTCGTTTGGGAATCAAACCGTCAACCAGTGGGTAGTCAATACCTTAGGTGCCATGTGGCTCCTTACGCTAGAATAAACCTTTGAAGCTTATGAGAATGGTGGAGAAATCTAGGTTTTGAGGATATGCAAGGGGTTTGGACTAGACCATATCTTCTTCTACCATATTTCCAAGGCTAAAGGTGCTTGCTTACTTCATGTTATTACGAATTACCATACCTTATGTGAACTCTGACTTTTGGTCAACGGATCATACATTAATATTATTTCCTTTTTTTGCTTTCTTGTCTCTTTGTTTTGCTCATTATTACAATACACTTGATATTTGGTATTTAGTATTTATAATCTATTAACTGGGAACATATGCCAAATTTTTAAAAATTGATTTTAGCATTGCTTGATTGACTTCTTTAAAATTAGTGACTTAAGGTGTTGGACAAAACTAAATATCTTCTATGAATTCAAGTGGGACCCACACTTTAAAAGGCTGTAACTATTGCGCTCTCGACCAATCCTGGGTGCTGTGTGCAACTTCATATACGGGCAAAATATTGGAGGGATCTTCGAAATAGGGTAACCTGAATTTAGAAGGGTTACTTCAAGGTTACCTATTTATATCATGGTACAAGTTTTCGATTTTCAAAGAAATTAGTTTTCAAAAATTTATATCCTGATGAAGGCTGCAGTCTACAGAACATGGACCTAGAGCAATAGAGCAAAGTCTAAAAAATGCGATTTGGATTTATCCCGTAGAAAATTAGCATAAAACTCAACAATTAAAATACGAATTTGCAAAAATAGTGGTTGCTAGTTGGTGAAAATCAGGGTCACAAGTCAGCATATTAGTGTTCAGACTCTTTGATGAAAAATTTTGTTTGTGCTTATGGATGCAACAACACAAAAAACAATTGCTGAATTCAAATACAGTTTTGAGCATCTTTTTGCGAGATTGAATGCCCCACTGTTAACAACTCTGATGGATACATTGGTTTAGTTTGATATTTGCTTATCTAGCCGGTGCTTATTAAGAGGAGAGGCTAGTTCAAATTCTCTCCTTCGAGAACACATAAAGGAAAGAATTTGTCCAAAAATATGCCGGAGAATTCATTTCTATCTCAACGCAGCACTGAAATCTTGGGTCTAGAAACTTGTTGTTAAACATTAAACATAATTAAGCACATTTCATCTTGAGTCAACATAGCAAGATTTGACTAGGATTTGGCCAAACTCAAACCAGTGAACATTTTTTAATAAATTTGAGAACTCTTATGTTGGGAGTCATAAACTCTGTTGGTGGCTCTCCATCACTAATGAGATTATGGTGTGATGGTCATATGTCACAACTTGTTAATGTGTCTTTTAAAGTATAATTATGTAATGCTTATAAATTAAAAATAAAAATAAAAAATTACCACATTAAAATGTAAGGAATCTGAAATTGAATACTGCGGATATGGAGGTTCATCTCACTGTTTCAGTTCATGGCTGTAATAACCAGCCTATTTGTGGTGATAAATCTTTCCCCACAGTGAACATGTTTTGCGAAACAATTGTAATGGTTGAATACAAGCCAGCCATCAAGGAGAGACAACATGCTGAATTATGTTTAAAATTGGGAAGGAAGCAAGTCATAAGCTTAGTGCCATTTTGTGTGTGGTTGGTTGTTTTATTTTTAATATATTTTTCTTATTTAAAACTTCTTTTGTTTCTGTGGTAATATTCACAAAATATTAAGGCAAAAGAAAATCCGACCAAATTTAGATGATTCCATTTAAACTAAAAGCTTTGGAAGCTGACTGAGTGTGGTCTAGAGAAGCAGAAATGTGAGGTGATTGGGCTTTGTGTATTTACATGGATACATGGGTTCAAAAAACTCTCGAAGTGTATTTTTGTATTATGTGAATTATTTTTGCTTTGAAGTTCTTATTTTCACACCCTTTTTCTAATTAAAGTACTTGTAGGAGGACATAATTTATCATTGAGAGGTAAAATTGGCATACAATATCAATGCAATTGTATCTTTTGATATTATGCTTGGTGTTTAAGATTTGGAAGTGTAAGAAATTATGAATATTTTGTTGTTACTCTTTTAATTCTTCATATTGAAACTTTTGTGCCATAATTTTAACATTTGTTTAGTTGTTGCCATTTCCAAAATCATTATTTATTGATTAATGTGTTTTGTGTCTTAGATTAATTAATGTCAGAAACATCTGATTAGTTTTCTACACTCTAAAGTAACTAGTTGAATTCAAGCATGTAGCTCATTATTCATAATTTATATCATATTTACTCTATCTTGTTTTTACTTTTTGGCATGAAAATCAGTGTTTTGAGAAGATTTCATCTTTGTCTATGTATAACACAGTTCTGAGTGTGAGAATCGATATTTGGTGTAGTTACGGAAGTTTGGGATTTTGATAATTATAGTCATTTGTAGGCTATAAATGTTAAGATTTCACTTCTAGTGAGTATTCAACTTAACATAACGTATCCTGCATAACTAATTTTTGCTCCACCTACTTTTCTGCTTTACATAACCATTAGGTAGGGACTTGCACCTTCGATGGTATTTTGTACACAAGTAAAATATTTTGCAAGAGTTTACAAGTTTTATAATTGATTGAAAGTTATAGAATTTAAAATTTATAGAGTTTTAAAAATTCATAATATTTAAAATATTAATCTTTTAAGGCGCTAGCTCGATGAAGAAGAACACAGCACACCACTTCAGGGGAGGTTAGTGGTTGAATGGTAGTACCTTAATATTCATAGAGAATGGTGATCAATTTTTGGTGACAAGGCTCATGACAACACAATGAGCTTATAGTGACATTTTCTACCCTCACCAAAATATGAAATGGTAGCCAGTCTGTGTGCCATCATATATATATATATATATATATATATATATATATATATATATATATATATATATATATATATATATATATATATATATATATATATATATATATATCATCAATAAATAACAGTCATAAGTTATCACCATAATTCTTGTTAGTGATATGAAATAGTGACGGTCAATAGCGTCGCCATATATATGCATCAATAGTAGTCATAAAGTCCATCTACAATAAATCATTGTTATTCATATATGTCGTGTGATCACTATTAAATCCTTCTCGTCAACTAATAAACAAACCTTGAATGTCACGCAACCTTTATTTTTGGTGGCGCCCTTTGGTGACATTCCAATTTTGGTGATGGAGGCTAATGTACATCACCGTGCTCACATAAAATGGTGATGGTCACTATCTGTCATTATAAATCGCTGTGTTAGTGACGGACTTTGAATACAACACAACATCTATACTACTTTTAGCTGATACCTTTGGTGACATTCAATTTTGTTCGATAAGACTCTTTTAGTATCACCAAATGAGCATGCTCATTAAGCATTTTTCGACCCTCACCAATGTCCTTTTTCACGCAATTATAGCATCGAAAGCAACAGAAACAAAATCGTTACTTTTAGTACGAAATATTTAGGTATCACAAGGTAACTACATTATAGCTATGGTATCCAAGAAAAACTTCATTGACGACGCCACAATCATATTGAGCTGGCGATTATTGGATAATAGGAAAAGCACAAAATTGGAATTACATTTTATTTGGGAAAAATTTTGGTGGCATGACTGACGAGAAAACTTTTATCTCTCTACCTACGACAAAAGCGAGAATACATGGCAATGACATCTATGTTGCAAAAGAAGTAATGTGGATGAAACAAACTCTCAAGACATGAAGTTAAGCATTGATGAACTATTCTCAAAATAACGGCAATACAAATACAATAAGTATATCCAAAAAATCCTGTACTTCATTCAAAAGTAAACACATCCCAATAATGCAACTATAAGAGAAGCAAGTAGCACAAAAATTAGTGGGGTTGGAATGTAACAACACCAACGAACAAACAAAGACGCCTATTCACAAAACCTCTTGCTAAAGAACCATTCGAATATCTAAGAACAAAAATAGATGAGTATGCACGGATATATATTTGATATGATATATATATATATATATATATATATATATATATATATATATATATATATATATATATATATATATATATATATATCTATATAAAATAAGGGTTTCACTCCAAAGAAATGGGATCGGAAACAGTCCGATGGCAGTTTGTGTCGGTCAAGAAGGTATGTTCCGGGGGGAATGTTAAATCAATACAATCGTCACAAAAAGAGGCTAGAGTAATGGAGCGGTGCTGAACAAATCCTCTGGAGATCGTAATATTGTAGAAAAGATTGAAAAGCCCAACTAGGAAAAAGATAAACCCTTTGCAGCTGATGTCAAAGGGGGAGGAAAAATGCTTAAAGAAGAAAGGGTCTTCTAAAAAGAAAGTAGAGGAAGTTCTAGAGGAAGCATTGGAGTATTTCATGATACGAAGGGAAAATTGGCTTGAAATGTGGCATTGATGGAAAAAGGAGCACAAAAGCCGGTACCATGACAGAGGAGCATATTGGAGTTCGGATGAAAAGTAAAAGGCCACTAATACGAGAAAATCGAGGAATGGGCGAGAAGAATAATCATTTTGGTGAATATTCATTTAGTGAATTAGTGTGATTGAGTATGTCGTAAGAAAGTGCGCATCAATCTTGAGTGGATCAATGCCATCAAAGAAATTACTTGGACTTCTAGAATTGAGGTGGAAAGATTTCCCCGGATGTATTTTGCAATTGAAATCGACATACGATGTTAAACATTCAAGGAGGAATTACACATTGTTGTGTGTATACACGATGCGAGTGAGATACGGGGTTGAGTCACAAGGAAGTTTCCTCGTATCTGTCGATGGATTGTTTAAGTGTTACGAAGTATACGAAATTATCGGTATTGAAGAGTTGAACGAACTATGGACAACAACACAACAACGGTGAAAGGCGAAATCATAAATGATGGTCTGAAGAGGTGGGTTTTGCAACTGTAAATGGTTTTCATATAGGTAAAACTGTTCGGTGGTGATTCCTTGAATAGGCAGTGATGCGCCTCATAGCGACACGTGGATGTAAAAAAAACACTGCTTCCGCGTGCCTTGGAGTGGATTAGCTGTGGGGATTTATTTTGGATGCAATATTCGTTGGATAAACATTGCATTTTGGGTGTCGTCATCGTTCGATGAAGAAGAAAGGATGAATCAATTAAACAAAGTGGAAGGGTGGAGGACAAATCTTTTATTGGGACTTGGGACATAATGGTATGTCGACGATTGATGTTGTAACAAAGGTAAGAACTTTGTAGATGGAGGTTATATAATATAATTGATGAACTAAATGGATTATTGAAGTAAATATGAGGGCTGGAACTTTTATATTGTTATTATTGGTACTTTGGGTATATTTATCCAAAGTTGATTTAGTATAGTAGGAAGATAAATGAATGGGTTTTTATTGGTTTGTCCAAAATATTGATAAAGCTTCCCCATGAAGTTTCATTTTAGTTTTATCATAGTTTATAACCATAATTTTTTTTGAAAAGAAAAGTGGAATTGATAGTGAAATTTTGTGGGCTCGGTTATATATTATAATACAGTATCTTTGTGTTTAAAACCAAAAGTATTGAGGAATGATTATAATTATGTTATGTTATATTTAAGTCAAGTAGTAAGTCATAGAATTTGCGATGCGATGGATAGATGCGATGCGATGGATGCCCAAATCTAGGTACTGTTGCCGTAATAGAAAAATCAAGACGATACTAAACATAGGCAAGAATTAATTAAGATATAGAATTTTTCATAGATAGATGGAATACGATGTGATGGATACGATTAAATCTTTATCGCATATCATGATAAAGCTGATACTTTTGTGATAAAAATTCGTAAGTTAAGTTTAAATCAAAATGGCAATCAGTCCTTAATGAGACTTTGAGTGTATTTATATGATGGCACTATAGCACATTTAATCAAAGTATGGAAGGGTAATAAAATTTTACATTTTCAATACCAGTATTTGTCGGATTGTGAAGCAGGATAAAGCGGCAATCATTCAGTGAGATCGCGCTTAATTATCTGGGCAAGGCCCCGGCGGAAATATAAGCAACTTTACATGTTTTATATATTAAAGGGTTATATGATTAACAAGGTAGATAATCCCGAATTGGTTGATGAAGAAAGCTGACGTTGAAGGCAAAACTACATTAGGTCATATGTTACGGTTAATGTCGATACAGGATCAACAGTCTGGCGAAACCTGGCGATCCGTGTCACCAAAAGGTGCCTACGCGATTGACCGCCCATCGGACTGATGACCAGATCGTGATTTGTATTCGCGTATTGCCTGGGCGATGAATCTTTTAATCTTTGAGGAGTTCATGTGATCGCGTGAACTGGACATTCATATCGGCTTGATGAAGAAAATAAAGGGCCATGAAGCGGAAAACAAAATAAATACAAACAAAGTGGAAAAGTTGAATTAAATGTTTGATTATGCTTATAAATGTATTATTGAATTTATAATGTTTGTGATGTAAAGAAAGTCTTGAAGAAAATAAAAAAGTCTCCCCTTGTATCTTGAATTGAGTACATAAGTATTTGGCATCACAGTACTAAAGAAAAATGAAAGGCAATTAAAGAGTCATACAGGTTCATTTCAAATTCACAGATAAATAGTTATGAGAGTGATCTATAAATAATATTTACTGTCTGTGTACATAACAAGAGGAGAATGGAGAAAAAGTGCGTTATTGAAGAAAGAAAGGCGAGAAGAGAGTTATGAAGATCCGAGTTGATATAAAAGCAAATTTGAAAGTGGAAGGACATGGGTAAATAAGGAAAAACATAGATGATATCCAGGTAAATAAACATACAGTTTTGTTATACGGTAAAAAGTTGAATACTTCCATATCAAGTTATGTTCGATAGATGTCGGTTAATGACGGTGAACTCCACAGCAAGTTTAACAGCTTACGAAAATAGATGGAGTTAGACTTCTTTGAAGTTGTAAACACAGAGGTAGAGGCTGGCTGGCCTCCTTGGTAGGTTGAAGCACATGCAGAGAAACAGTCTGGTGAGAGGGATTTGGAGGCTTTCCTTTGCATCAAAACAATAATAAGATGTGGTTTTCTCCTTAACAGGTTCCACTTATATCTGTTTTCTATGTGCATGATGATTAACATATGTTGATGTTACATGTTTAATCTTCTTAATACTTGCTTCTCACTTATTAGCATTGTTTTTCCATTGTATATTAAGTTGATCTGTGAAATGAAGATATAAATAAGTGTAAAAAAAGTTTTACAGAATATAACATTTGCTTTATTTGATTCACCCCTCTCATTTTACTAACAAAGTTCAACATTTTGGACAGGAAAAACCTCCAAAAGTGATGCACCCAAAACGATGTTGTGTTTTTTCATCACGGCGCTGATGCGTTCGAAGGACTGGCACATTGCGAGTTTGGATGACTCTTGGCCTCGGTTAGTGTGTGCATGCCTACATAATGAAGGGTGGCAGAGGTCGTGTCACTTCAAACACTTCCCAAAACTTGCACAATGTTATATAAATTCCTCCGAGCTAAGCAGGCAATAGCTGCATATATGCCTGCTTGTTCTCTGATGTTTATAATTTTGATATCTCTTGAATGCATTCAGTAAAACCCTAATTTCAGTTGTAGTACGTTGTCTATCCACCTTGTTATCCCTCTCGCTTATAGGCCCTGGTCTCATGATATATTTCATTCACCTATGGTTTCATCTACGACTGATTTTTTTCATTCACTTAATTCCCTTCACTTGTTCAGCCTAGCCATCTCATCTCACTATTCCATTTCATCTTATTACAATTACCACATAGGATTTCCTGACCTAGGCTCCTTACATATTCCCATCTCCTTCTGTTCCCACACACCCTCATTCCATATACACTCCTTAATTTCCATTCATCCTCTCCTAGGGATTTTGACACAAATACATCATGGCAACCTAACGAGGGTAGTTGTCAAACCTATGAGGGTCCATTTGGGCACATTTGGTACACACCTATTAGAGAGGTCATGGCTGTGTTTATTCTGCATGGGAATGAAAGGAACCCTTGCCTTATTTTATCAACAAAAAAGGTGAACAAAGGTAATGAAAAACTGTAACCTATCATTGATGATCGGAGGAAAACATCGCATAGACACAGTCGGGAGTTTTTAGTTGATTGAGTTTGATGAGTGAGAGGATCGGCCTCAGGAATAGATACGAGAAGGATTAAGAAGTGAAAAAAGCTCTGAACCCTAAAAAGACAAAAAACTAGCAACGGACTTGACTTACTAAATGAAAAGCATGCCACTGAGATCCAAAATGAAAACAAAGAATCATCTTGGAGAAATTCAATGCTTACTTAGGTAACTCTGGCCATGGCTCACAAGAATGGGCCAGACATTGAAGACAGACTCAAAATTTCATGCATGAAAAGAGAGAATTTCATTAGCGAGCTCAAAGAGCTAAATGAAAAATTGAAAGTTTGACGAAACTGGGGAGAAGAAAAGTTGAAATAGCACACAAGGTGTCACTTCATGCCTCAATCACTCAATGAGCAAGTATAAAAATTTTGGCACATTTTTGCACTCATGTTAATTTACGCAATATAAAATAATTTTTTCTTTCAAAAAAATTTTGCACAAAAAGACACGGCGCCTAGCAGCTGCCTGATTTTTGGTGAGACTCAAATAGTAAATGGTCAACATAATTATTAACATCCTAAATAGAAAATTACATCAACCTCAAAAAGTTTTAGGATATTTGGAGCAAAAGCCCGGTCCCTAGAGAAAATAGAAGCTGAAAAACTGCAATCACCTTTACGCCTCTTTTATGTTGGCGTTGTAATATTCCCAATTAGCCAAGCTAATGGGAATATACAGTACTAATTTCTAATTTCTGTTTCATGAATAAAATTGTAAAGGATCATTAAACTCCTAATCGTTAAAATAAATCAATGGCACATGTGAACATAGCTAAATACGGGCTATCTACATAAGCACATGGGTGTGAAAGGGAATTGGGAGCACTTGCCCAAGTCAACCGAGGACCAAACCCAGCAACAACGTCTAGATACATTCAGATCTCCTAGATGCACAGCAAGTTTTATTTCAGAAACCTCATGTAGATAGAGCTAAATCATTGAGATGATTGGGGTTTAACAGAACTTTCATCCTATAAAGGAGAAGAGGAGGCAATGAAAGGTTGTTGATTGAGTATATTTCAATATATTGTCTGTTCAAACCATATATCATTCTCTATTAATTTCCCATTTGAGATAATGATCGCACTAGGGTGTTCCTATTCGGGAATCCACTATTCCAGCAAATGGCCTGGGAAAGTCTTGCTGATGTCATCACTATCGGGCAGCGGCTCATATTACCAACTACAACGGAATCTTTGGCTGAGGTTTGGTTTTCTGCTTGCTATGATTGTAGCAAGTGGAGGCTAGATCTGCTTTGAATCTAGGCAGGCTACAGAACCTCTATTCGCTGGGAAATTCATATACCCATTGGCAAGAAAAGTTTTGGACCGGAACTGCCTTTTTCAGATCTTGACATCGAGCCAATCAGTACTAGAGCCTACGGCATGAGATTTCCTCCCAGATTATGTTATTTGCAAGAAAGGAAGTTTTAGAGTCATTTTGAGCATTTGGAGGAAGATGCAGTATTTTGGAGTTCCCTCCTTGTGGTGATCCATGAATTGAGCTTTTGATCCATGTTACTAGCCAGATCCCAATTAAGCTATTGTATTCATCTTTGAAAATTTTAAATACTACTATAAGATGCCAACTTTAGATCTTAGATCTACTCTGTTGGCTATCATTGATATATCATTTCATGTTTTTGATCAAAACCCCAAAAATTTGTAAAGGGCTCTTCTGATGTACATATGAAATAGATACGATCTTTTTGTGCAGATCTGCTCTAGAATGTGGAGTGTAATATGCAGCTCACAACTCTTAAAAATAATACTATCGACTATTTTTCGGTCGATACATAATAATTGCGACCCCTCTTTTTGAAAATTTTATTCTTGTATTTAAATTACACTTGCATTGTATGGGCCTCATAATGGATGCGGATTTTATTGCTATATATATGAATGTTTGGTATTCTTGGTGATTCTCTCATTTATATCAAAAAATTCATTATTTTCTTGTGATGTTGCATGTAACTCGCGACCCCATTAATAATTGTTTTCAGCTTCATACTAGGTGTGGGGAGGGTTTTATTTTCTCACCCTGTTTTGATTTTTTTTTTATGTCTTTTGGACTTGCGAATACTATATCTCAAAAAATAAGGGATCCAAGGGTTGAAAACTCATTTCGGTGCACATACTTCTGAAAAATGTGTTTATTTCCGGCGGTATTGTGAATCTTCCCTTTTAGAGATATTAAGATGTCAGTATCATCTTGTGCTTTGACACAGCCAGTTTGATTTCTTAAGAAAATATGTATTCACTGAGGGAGCGATCCTCTCAAGACGGTGAAGAGGTACACATGAAAGAAACGATGAAAATTTTATTACATAATGATGATAAAAGACAAGGAAAAGCCCACGAATCTGGTAGTGAAGATGGGGAAGAGTTTACAACCCTTGAAAGCCATGAAAAAGATCTTGCTAGAGAATCGAAGATGACATCGGATAGGATCAAAGAGCTATCACAAGGTATTTCATTATAAACTCGGCATGTCTACCATGGACGATCAACGGTGAACCAACCACAAACTCACACAATGCTCCACCATGTACACGCATTTGGAAAATAGAAGAGCCTCATGAGCAACATCAATTGAAGACTACGGCAGATAATATGAGTCTGGGAGTGGAATTCCAGGGACCCGAATTTTCAAAGATTTTTCACCTCAAGGACGAAAATGCAAAGGCATCATCATAGAGATACGTTGGATATAAAGTCTGATCGTATACTCTGGGCATATTCTTTTTACCCAAGTTGATCGATTAGCTCCACTTGTTTTCAAAGCATCGATAGAAAAGTGGATATCTACTTTCAGAGATTGAACAAAGTCCCTAAGATGAAAGCTATCCGTTACCCTGCCACCTTGAAGGTGGCTTACTATTGAGTGATTCCAAGTTTCTGATGGATCTTAGTATTTGCCATTAAGGACACTGAATACTGGTGAAGGATTTGATGAAGATCGAGCACCTTTCATGGGCATACAGAGTTAAACAGTGGAGTGACTCTGGAATCTTCCTCTCTTGGACACAGGATGTATCATGTCAGTCCTGATCACATACTAAAATGGGCTTCATCATTAGTGATGAAGCCAGATGAACTCTGTAGGTTAAACTCTTAACCCGCTTGTGCTGTAATCATTGGAGGCTGAGATCTTGAGATTCTTGGCAGCAGAAGGCTTTGAACAAGCCTCTTTTCTTCCTAAAGCCAAAGGAGAGAAAAATTTGCTCCCTTTAAGGAAAGTATAAAAGCCTCTTGTTAGGTAGAGGTAAATGTCTAAGAAAGAGGAAGCTATGCTTCACTTTTAATATGGATACCTTGACATAGATGTGATGTTGGTAAAGCACATTTGTATAGAGGTCTTCTATAGGATCTTGAAGAAGATGAAGATGATAGGCAGGGAGGAGTCATGGCAAGCAGCTGCTAGAGATCCAACACTGTCGAGGAGATGGGAAGGGAGCATTTTCTCCTATTGGAGGAACTCTTGTCTTAGAGGTACCTAAGTGGCAATAGGAAGAGTTCAAGTTTCAATCATGAATAAGAGGGTTCTGTGTTGATTGACAATGAGGCTACCACAATTTCATTGATGCCCAGAATTGTGAAAGGAAATACTGCAAGTACTTTGGGGGATCTCTATTTTGGTCCGGGATATAGAAAAATGCAAATGCACACGACTATGTCATCCTTTCATTCACCATGGGAACCTACCATGGTGGATCACTTCTTTTAAATTTGACATGTGGTTCTAATTTTATTTTAGGTGTTCGATGGTTGATTACATTGGAAAGTCACCTTGGGTGGGAGAGCTTTGCAAATGGAATGGGTGGACAAGAAAATTTTTTTACATCAAATGATTTCACATGGTTTAATATTTTGTGTACGTGCAAATTTGGATAAAATTGTTGATAAAAAATCATCACGATAGGATATGGTTTTATTTTATTGAAGAAAATGTGGATGTTGGATTTTGTTAAACTTTCCCATTTCACATATGTGCAACCTTGCAATATCTGGCCGTAACTAACTTTGTATTTCAGAATGCAATAGTCAATATGCCACCGTATTATGTCATTTTCCTCGATAATAAACCTTTGATTGGCTGTTCAGGGGTAATTTGGAGCCTCCTTTATATTTTAAGAGTAAAATTTTGCTTGTGTTTTTGTGTATTTTTTGCAAAAATCTGTAATCCGGTAATTGACATCTTCTTTAGTTAAGTTTGTAATTCAATTCTAAATATACTCTAGCACCATCTTTTCTACGAGTATTATTCTAGTCATCTATTGACTATTATTCATATATTCAGTTAATGAACATAGTTTAGGAGATCCTATTCCTCACGAAGCTTGGGCTTCTGATGTAAGTGAGTAATTTATTATTAATGTTTCTTATTCATATATACATTTATTTGTGCATATATGTTTCATATAGCTAACTACATAATGATAGTTTTAGGGACCATGGTTTGTCTCTATAGAGAAGTATAAACATTAAACATAAATTTGTCTTTGGCTAGGAATGCATATGCGAAGAGTGATTAAACGTATATTGCCTACGCACTATTACAGATATGTGCTTGGTTATGCCTTGGTTTTCATATTTTGGTTTGGATTAAAGGTTGCTAGTCACAATGTCATGTTGAAAATAATTCAAAGGCCAGATGCTATTTATATCTGGTGGTAGGACCAATCTAGATTAATGAACTTGTAACTCCTCTTAGGGCATTCCACCTTATATTTTTGTACAAATATTGTACAAATACATTTCTTCATCTGAGGATATAAGTGCTCTCTTATGCCCAATTCTTTGGTTACTATTATTGTTTCTCTTGTTAAGTGATCTTCTCTTCTCTTCCTTGTGTTTTGTTTTTGTTGATTTAGAATGTATGTTGTTGGTTTTCTATTTGATCCTTGTTTCCCTCTCATGATCTCACTTACTTAGTGACAACACTACTCTCCAAGATGACTGAGAGCTTGCAACAATTTATAATCTTCAAGTTCAACTATGTTGGACTTCACTGACTTCTTGTTGAGAATCGACCGACTTTTCGACCATCAAGTTTTCAAGGAATTCATTTTCCTTAGCATCGATGGATGCATAAATGTTACCAAGGTTGAACATTAAACTTTTAATGGGTTTGTGCCCCACCCCACAAGCCAGAAGCAAGGCTGGTGAAACTAAAGTGACAGTCTTCCTCTTAGCATGCATATGACTAGAAATAATATGGCAATGGTGGAAATAAATTTAGGACCATTTTAAGTAAAAAGACATTTAACTTCTAAAATCACATAAAATATGTAAACTAGGGATCGTAATTTAAAAAATATTTATGGACTATGAGTTTTATGGGGGTGTATACCTTGGTGGCTTGACTAATGAGATCATATATTGTGGATTAGCGATGATGTGAACCATATTCTCTTACCTTCTGAGTTTCGGTGAAGCATGACTTTAAACCTATAAAATTTGTATATAATTTCCTGCTTCTTGACATGGGTCATTCCAAATATTCCCCATTTTTTAAAACTATGGAGGTTTGCAGTCAACTTGTGCCATGGTAGCCATTTTATTTATTTAAGAGTTTGCTTCTTTGAGGTGACATGGACACATTTGTTATTACCTTGAAAGACATTTGGAGCTTGGTGTTAGAGGTAGAGATAAATACATGACAGTTTGAAATTAGGTATAACCATAATGAGCAATCCTAAATTCCATGGCTTCGTGTTTGGCATGCGGGAAATAGGGATTTTGGAGGTTGATGTACCTCATTGGATATTTAATAAATTTATACGGTCCTAATTCAAAGAAATTGCTTAAAATAATTTGATGAATGCTTCCTGATAGGCACACAATACTGTTTAGAAAGCTAGCAGAAAATGCATGGGAAAGTTTGGGTTTATTCAACCCTTGAAGAACATATAGTTCTGCTGCAGATTATTTTGGGCGAAAACTCTCATCTGTGAAGATAACACCAACGAAGCAAGGAGATTTATTTGCGAGTCTAAGCGAATTCTTGCATATGCATTGTTGTGATTAGTTCTAGTTTGAGTTATGTGTAATAAAATCGTCAACAATGGAGGGCATTTTTAAAGTGACCATGTCGGTCCAATTTTATATGTAGTAATACATTTTGTTTTTACCAGCTTGTTAAGCCAGTCTTCCCACATGAGAAATAGTATTTAAAGTTTCCGAGATGGATAAATGGATAATGCAACAACAAAATTTCATCTCTTTGACTAGAATTGCTATATCTTAAGCATGTGATTTTTTAGTCTTATGGATGTTATGAAATAATTATAAAGACAACATTGGAAAAAGGTACAATATTTCATTTTAAAACACAACCTATAAATACAAGGAGAAAATATGCCAGAAGCTATAGGATATGTTTCATCCCTTTGGGGAAAATTATCCCACATAACCAGTTGATTATTCACTCTTACATCAGTTATAATGGTAGTGAAACTACAAATATAGCATCCACAAACCAACCCTTGGATTCTTTAATGATGATGTCAACTCATTCAACAAATTGTCCTTTTACTTACTCTTAAAATGATCAAGACATATAAGTATATAAATAATAATGCATGAAGAAACATATATATTTAGAAAAGGAAATATGGAAATTGCACATTTTTTGGTAGTTGAAAATTCTGATTTGGATTCCTTTAACCCACTCTGCTGTAGGCCAGGCAGTTATTTGGGAAAACTCTCATATATGAAGGCATAACACGATGGAGGTGATCTTGGGAAACAACATGCATGGGACACAATATCAAGTGTAATTCTTGCAGAAGCAAAAAATAGAAAAAAATGGGTAACTTCGAGGGTTTGAGGCTTGGAGAAGTGCCATCATGGCTCTTGTCCTGGACATCTTAATCAACCTAAAAATGGCTTTGGAAGAATAAGTGGATGGATTAATGAGAGCATTTTTGTTTCTTGAACATATACGATCACCATATTTCTCGATAAAATAAATATACAGCCTTAATTTCTGACTGAGTAGTTTCATTTATTTGTAGAAGGTTTTTTGGTACAAAATTTTGTGGCGCTTTCGGTGTGAATGAATATGTGGTTAGGAGTAAACATATATGATAACCCTTATAATGATCAAATGACCTACGTTTGGTTCATAGGATGCAATTAAGATGCGTAAATGTTTGCCTTTGGATAGGTGTAATGACCCATGGAGACACCACAGACTGTAGGCTTTATCATGACAAGTAATGAATATACTGAAAATATCTAGGGATACATATATACCTACCAAAAATTTATTGTCGTTGTATTAAGGATTTAATATTTATAATTACAGCATACATTTTGTAGGTTGCTGGATTTGTCTTTCTTTTTACTTTAATCTTACTTTATGACTCATGAGTATAGTTTGAAGGAAGTTTTGCAACATTTTATTATTATTTATCATTTTTATATTTTTTGGTTTGTCTTTTTTTATAATTTACATTAGGCATCATTTTTATCTACGTTTTTATGCACTTTATAGTAGTTGTATTTAATGCCTTGATGCAATAACATTTATTTGGACATATTTTTATTTCCTGTTTTTAAATGAAAAAAGCCACTTATTTAAATAAATATTACATTATGACATGATCAAAAATTTTGTTAAGTCTTAAGAGATTTTCTTTGATTTTGGAATGAATTAGATACTAAAGTTGGAAGTATGCCTTTAAAGCCCTCAATAATTGATTTTTTTTTCATCTCTTAATGTTCTTCCCATTCAATTAATTCATGTTTAATAACACATGGTTTCTATACTTCTTCTGACAACCAATACCTTGATGCTCTTAAAATGTAATTGCAACTTTACTTCCCATGTAAAATTTTGTACATGCTTCATAAATGATGTAATCAATCGATTTGGGTTTTCCTTCCCATCTAAATTTCTTCCTATGTACTTCTCACTGTTTCTTTGTATGTGCTTGCCGTTTACATTTGGTGTAATAGATCTCTTTGAATCTGAATTTCAAAGAATAAATACCTATGAGTTGATACTTCGTTGTCACTACCTAGATAATTCGCTTGTTATCTACTACTGCTAGTTTCACTTTAGCCTTTTATGGAAATATTTCTTGAAGGTGAAGAAATTTCTTCTACAACATATAAGATAATATTATCTACACATGGGTTCCTAAATAAATGTTGTGTGAGGGTGTGACACTAGATAACAAAACAGGTAAGTACCATATACAATTTTTTCCTTTGTCTGATTTTGTTTTTTTTTTTCGGTAAAAATTGATACTTTCTTGTTCTTCAATACCTTGTGGTGTCCATGTGATATGTGGCTTAATCCAAAAACAATTGAGGAAGGTGGTGTTTGTAGTTTTGATGATTTCAAACTAACTTGAGGCCCTTGGCGTTGTGAAGGACAAAAAAATCTTTTAAAGAGGAAGGTACGAATTTGAAGTGGGCTTCCATTGAGTCCCTTGAGTGATTATAATATTTTTTCATGAATATTTCGGACCCATTCTTGTTCTTCTCCCTTGCAGTCCTTTTTATGATTGAGTGTGATTGTATAGTCTCTAAGGCAAACACTTTTCTCCTTACATCACTGGAAAGGAAATATAATAATAGTTTTTAGGCAAAGACTTCCTAAATCATGGAAAATACTAATAGCTTTGATTCATTTTTTTGTTGTGATTTTGGTTTGACTTAAAAAATCTATGGGTAACATTTCTACTTTAGGGTCTAGTTTGATCAATTTGTTGAGCAAGGAAAAGTTCTTAACAATTATACATCTACACTTTCAGTGTCTTTTGAAAGTTTATACAGTATAGATATATTTTCTTGTCAAAGTAAATCTTGCTTTAGAATGTCCTTCCTAAAATGATTTTTTATTGTCCTTTGTAAAATGATTTTATTGAAAAACATTATCGTCCATTTTAAATATTTATAAGCGATTATATGTTAGAATTTATTCTAATTACAAATTTATCAACTTAACTAGGGTGATACATAGGGAAAATTTGATTTTTAGATGGCTAATTTTCCATATATTTTCCAAAAATAATTAATAAATTTTAAAATTTTTCTTCTTAAAGTGATTTAAATTTTATAAGAAAAAATTTATTTTGCAACAAAAATATTTAAGGTACATGGAGACTATATAAAATCATTAGAATTTTTAATATTTTTTACTAAAATATCACTAATCATTTTATAGTTTTTGCATATTACATATTAGTAATATTAATGAACTCTAATGTTTTCAGAAGAAGTTTTATCCTTAAAATTTCACATTGTGTTGCTGTTGTGGTGATACACAACAATGTTACAATTCAAATAAGATGGCATGAAATTTTTTTCTAATTTCCACTTTATCAACGAGCACAAGATTGATACACAATGAATTACACCTTATATATGTGGTAATGGAGATTCTAGTTATTGCACAAGATTACATTGAAGAAGTGCTCGAAAAGGTAAATATGGTGAGTAGGAAATTACCCAATTTGTCTTGAATGAGTTGCTTGATGTAGTCATGGCTTATTATGTACATCATATGTCATGAGTGCCTACTGGCAAGGCAAGGTATGCTTGTGCTAATTCTAGTTAATTTTCTTTGTATGGCTAGATTAATTTGTTTGTAGATTATTTAATTCCTTCTTAGCTTTTTCTGCAAGTCAAGCTACAAAGGGGTGTCCACGGTGAGCTAACTCCATTGAGTTATTTTTTTATTAAGTTAAAAAATAAGAGGGTGATCATATATTTTACAAGTTATGCCATTATGTATTGTTTTTAAAAATCAATGCTTATTATACAATTTCAAGGACTCAAAGTTACTAACTCAACGAAGAGCACCAACCATATACGAAAGTTGATCAGTTAGATCACTATTTACTTGTGAATTGTTCAATCATATTTATGCAATTTTTTACGACAAATACTAGAACTTAGATAAGTTTAATCTGTAAGTTTAAATCTCTAGCATATATTCTGTACAGAATAATGCATAATAATGAACCCCACTTCATGTGTATATAAGAATTCACCACAAAATCACACTCCATATACGCATGTAAAAAGTTTTATGATAAATTCATCAGAAGAGAAATTAAGGTAGTTCGATGATCTGACTATTATCAATATGACATAATATTAAAGTTAGTGCAAATTTATATGGTTTAGTATTGGAGAGAATTAGTCCATCTTACTGATTGTGATATTAAAATAATCTGTAACTTTTTGCAACTGTTAAACTATTGGTGAATATTTTATATTATATTACAACAACTTCTTATTTGAAATAATTTGAAAATTCAAATGTTTGCATGCAACCCACTTTGAAGCTTAAATAATTATTTCATGAATTTCTAGTTAAAATAGTTTTAACATATTTTACAATACAAATTAAAATTTCTATACTTGGAGAAAATTCTTAACTATAATCTCTTATATCACATTACATTTCAAGGAATATTGAAAATATATGAAAAAAATATGTTGTTGATTTATGGGAACTGAATTTATTGGTTCATGAGAGTTTTAAAAAAAATACATTTAATAGTTTAATTTTATTTATTTTAGATTTGAGTCTTGTAACTTAGACAAAAGACAAATTATATGAGGATTACAATATATAAGAAAATCACTGTCACGACTGCACCATATACTTGTGGCAGTCTCATTTGCTATACGAACCTCTCTTGAAATTTGCTACTGCGATACTGTTAAAAATCAATCTTGGCATGAAAATTGCAGCCAGTTGGCCACCAATTCTTTCACAGATGTCACTGAATTTGGCCGCATGGATTGAACGTACTCATGAGCAGAGAATGTCATCTGAGGATATACAGTCATCTGAATAAATACTTTGTTTTTTATATTAAATTTATACAGGCTAAGGTCTTTTTAGTGATAATTTTAACTGCCACTAATTCTTAATAGCATATTTAATGGGAAAATGGAAAATTACTGCATTTGGATTTTTTAAAAAATCAATTTTTTTGGTCTATCTTGTTTGTTCTCAACCAGGAAATTATTCAAGGTGAGGCTAATATGCTTTTTTCACATTGTCTCTGTAAGGAAGTAAACGGACTTCTTATAGTCAAGATGTAAGACTCAAATTGTTGGAAAACCTTTTAGAGTCTGATATATCAGGGTTTATTTCACTGGAAAAAAAAATAGTAAACATTTAAGATTATATTTTAGAAAGATTAATTAAATCAGAAGTTTGATGTTTTGATGAGAGAAAAGAGAGTACAGTTTAATGTTCTTATACCATATTTTGAAGATAAATAGATATTAATTATTTAATCTTTTAATAATAATATATTATACTTAGTTCAGCTTAGGACTCTAGCAGTTAATTTTCAATTTGATTGGTGTTAGTTGGATTTATGTGTTTTCCAATATTTTAGCAAAGTAGAATAATTAAATATATGAGAATTTACTAGTGATTATTATCCACTTTAACATAATTTCCACTTGGAATGATAAGATCAATGCCCACATTGTCAGTGTGATATTGTGCTAGTGAAATAATTTTGTGTCCTGTACATCTTTTACAATGTTGATTAAATTATTATATTTATTTATTAAATTATGGCATTTATTGAATTATCAAAATTGTTATCACAAATAATTTTTTATGTTTAACTTCAAATTTATTGACGGTGGGTGTTAAAAGCACCCTTTATCCAATTACGCGATTAAGTAGTGTATATGGATTAAGTAAATTTAATATATTTGAATATTATAGCAAATATGATTTATATTGTATATAACAACATTATTACTTTATAACAAAAATATACACATCTTAAATTTATATAGCTACATTATTGGTGTTATACCAAAGATATCTAGCCATAAAATCAAATTAGTTGATTGTTTATTGACCCCATGGATCTAGAATTGTGCGGAGAGAATTCCCTCGCTACGCTCGCAGCTGACGAGAAAAGTGGAGCGTGAGAAAGAATCACCATCCATAATTTTCTATTAGTAATAGTGATTATCCATTTTATCTTACAATCAATTTTGTTAATATTATATTAGGTATGTTTTAAAAAGTGGAATTCTTTGGCACGATTATATTAGAAAAATATCTGTAACTTTTGAATATGAAGAATCAAGATCCACTAGCACTTTCTCTCTCAAAACAAATATTTTAAATCTTTATTTATTTTATTAGCAAATAAGCGAAAGACTTCTTATAGTCAAGATGTAAGACTCAATTATTGGAAAACCTTTACCCGAACTAATACATAATATATATCGGAGATTTATTTCAGAAAAGAAAAATTAATGTATTTAAATTATATTTTAGAAAAGATTAATTAAATTACAAGTTCAGGTAATTTTTGATATGAGAAAAGATAATGCAATTTTAATGTTCTTCACCATATTTTGAAGATAAATACTATATTAATTGTTTAATCTTAATAATAATATATTGTATTTTAAGTTGTAGCTTAGGAGTGTAGCAGTTAATTTTCAATTTGATTGTTATTAATTTAGTTTATGCTGTTTTTAATATTTTAACAGTAAGAATAAAAAAATAAATGTACAATTTTACTTATTGATTATTACTCATTAAAATGTAATTTCTACTTGAATGATAAGATCAACACTTGTTAAATTATGATATTGTACTAGTGAAATAATTTTTGTATTTACATCTTTTTATAATGTTGATTAAATTATAAATTATAGCATTTATTGAATTATCAAAATTGTTATCACAAATAATTTTTTTATGTTTAACTTCAATTAAAAAAAATTGATGGTGGGTTTTTTTTGTTAAAACACCCTTTATCTCAATTACCCGATTAAGTAGTGTATATGGATTAAGTAAATTTAATATATTTGAATATTATAGAAATATGATTTATATTGTATATAACAACAATATTATTTATATAAAAATATACACATTTTTTCTTAAATTTATATAACAACATTAATGGTGTTATACCAAAGATATCTAGCCATAAAATCAATTAATTGGTTGTTAATTGATCCCATGGATATAGAATTGTTTTGGAGAGAATTCCCTCTCTCTGCAATTGTGAAAAAAGTGGAGCATGAGAAAGAATTACCATCCATAATTTTTATTATAATAGTGATTATCCATTTTTTCTTACAATCAATTTGTTAATATATTAGGCATGTTTTTAAAAAATGAGAAATTCTTGGTAACACTATATTAGAAAAAAATATTTGTAACTTTGAATATGAAGAATAAGATCCATAACACAACACTCAAAAAAAATATTTTAAATCTTTATTTATTTTGACAACAAGAAATGCTACCATTTTTTCCAAAGTGAAAGTATCTTATAGCTTGAAGATCAAATGGGATAATTTTGAAATTTTTGCACGCAGGTGGAATAATATGGTGTTGGCACAGAGAGGCTGTGGTGTGGGATAATTTTGGAAATGATTTCATGCAATGGATTAGTGTGGTGTTGCTGTAGCAGACTTTGGTGTTAGTGAAGGAGATTGAGTTGGGTTCTCAAGAGCATAAATTTCCCCATCATATGGTGTTGGTTTAATAGATGTGTTGTTGGTGCGGAGACTTAGTATGGTTTCGAGGAGCGTCAAATTTCCCATCATATGGTTTTGTGTAGGAGACTCTGTTGTTGGTGTAGGATGCTGAGCGGGGTTCTTAGGAGCATAAATTTTTTCATCGCTCTATGGTGGTGTTGCAGATTGTGGTGTTGGTGCAAGAGACTTCATTGTTGGGAAAAGGGGACTGAGCGAGGTTCTCAAGAGCATAAAATTTGTCATTGTACAGTAATGGTGCTTGATATTGTGGTGTGTGGAGAGATTGTGGTCTGGTTAAGGAAGCGTGGTGTTGGTGCAGAGACCGAGATGAGTTACGAGAATGATAAATATTTCCATCATATGAGATCCATAAAACTACTCAATTCAAATATCATTTTGATGCAAATACTATGATGATGCATATGAGAAAAATTGTAAGTACTGTAGATTACTTTTGGTCCTTTTTTTCTATAGTCTCTCTTTTCTCAAAGTTCCAGGAGAAATATTTACTTCACCGCCATAACAGAGCCACCATATTACAACTATAATATATACCAACAATTGTATGAAAATCTAATGAATTATTTACTCACCATGTCAAGAAATCAATTGTAACTATAAAAACGTTGAAATATGAATATGAAAAAATGAGGCATATCATAACTAGAGTACCATCTTGATGTGCTTTTGAAGTTGTTGCATTAAGTGGAGGTCATTGTAACTAGAGTGGTCAATAACATGATTACCACTACATAATGCAAATCAAAATTCATTTTTATTTGATCACTACACAAGCTCTAGAATAGTAGAAACAAAATGATCAATCAAAAGAGATGGATCTGGGATTAATGTTGACACCTTTAACAACATCGAAATATTTATAGGATGAGCCTAGCATACTCAAATAGAAAGATTCATGCAAATAATTTTCTTTTCTAAAGTTTGAGTGTTTCTTTTCTAGTTAGAAAATGTTTGAAAACAAATTAGATAAAATAACAAAAGAAAAACATTTTTCCACTTTTAAAAATAAAATAAGAAATCCAACTATATTTTGTTTAGGAATTTTTTAAAAATTAAAATAAATAAAGATTTTTTAGGGATTAAGAAAAATTAAATAAAAAAAGAAAAGAGTAAATTTTTTCTAGTTATATATATATGAAAAAATTCAACTACATTTAAATGTAAAAGTAAAATAAAAAGTAAATAATAATTTCAGCTAGATTAAGTTTAGGAAGTTAGAAAAAATTAAAAGTCAAAAGTCAAAACTTTTTCCACTTTTAAAGGTAAAAAGAAGTAATTGATAATTTAAACTAGATTGAGTTCATGTTAGCTTAATGAGATTTGGTTAGTTATATTATTGGATAGAAAAATGGTTTGTACTGATTAATATTTTCTATTTTTAGAAGTAAAAAAATAAATGAAAAAATCAAATTAGATAAGTTTAGGTTGGGGTTAATTATATTCTTTGATAGAAGAATGATTTTTTCAATTATAACTATAATCATTATTTTGAAAGGCCTAGATTTACATCTAAATGTCTTATGAAATAAAATTTTATCCCACGATTGAATATCATTCTCAATCATTTCTCATGAATTTTAAATTCCATTAAAAACTAAACCCTTGCATTTTGATTATTTTATTAGATAAATAGAAATCATTACATTTATAAAAGAAAACTATTTCGGTCTTGATTTTTGGCCTTTATTGGCTACAACTTTGGTCCTTGATCCTAGCTTGCTGCACCATCCATCCAACGATGTCCCCTACTCACAAACGTCTTTTTAACGATGCTCACCCACACGGACCCGTCCATAGCAGTGTTCTCTCACCAAACACGCACGTCACTCTTACCATGTGTAGTCTAGCCAAAGAAATCATCTCCATGTCGCTAGATTTCCATGTTGCAATATTTTATTACCTAGTTCAATTATTTTTAGCTCTTGGCTTAGTTTTCTATTGACTTGATCAATTTAATGACGATGAAGAATATTTTTGACGTTCATTATCCTTCTCGTTAGATATTGGGGAATATTTTGGTTGATCATATTTAGGATTAATTCTTATATTAGTAGATTTGGTTTGTTGGTTTAGATTGGGTTGTTGGATATTGATGAGATATCAGCTTAATCTCCAATTTTGCAGAATTGATTTGGTCCTAGGTTCCCATTTATAAATCTTCTATTTTATGATTGCAAATTTATATAATAGTTTATTACAATATGCAATTACATCTTACTGTCCTTAGTATCGAAAGCCAATTCAGCCTGGCTTTCTCTTATGAGAGGGAGTTATGATCATGCCAATTATGCAAATTTAAAACCTTGTACATACAGTTTAGTGTGTGGGAGTGGTTATTTCCAGGTCGCCCAGGGTAACAGTTGATGGAGTGTTGAATTTGAGATTTTCTTGTGTGTCTATTTGGGTGTGATTGTGAGAAGGGCAAGTTAGAATCAGAAGCTGTCTAAAAGCTTATTACCACAAAATCACTATCCAAGAATAGCTATTTGCTGCGGTGTTTCCTCGGTTTCTAAGTGTGAGGGTACATTAAGAAAATCATTTTTCATAGGTGCTTGGCCCAGTAGCTGTGACCATTAAGTCATTCTCGTGAACCACTAATCAGAAAGTGGCTTAATATCGTGAAAATGAGGCCACAGCTTTAAAAATGTTATTAGAATAATTTTAGGTCCATGTATTAATTTTCCATTATATGCACATAACAAAAACACACTTATCATTTTCCATGGTTAAATATCTTTCGTCATGATTTTTCGGATCATGTTACGGAAAAATAAATCAATAGTTAAGGCTGGCTTCACTATAATGTTTCCTTATGAGCATTTACATCTAGTTAATTTAACAAACGAAAAGAGACTATAAAAGCATATCTATATACATGATTTTACAAGTGTACATGAATTATAATAGACAATTTATGAGATTTAGTGTTACTGACTATTGTCATTTTCGAGCCTTGGTAAATACTTTAATTGCATTATTCATAGTGTGGTTATTTCCTTCTATTGCATTTGGTTTGTTGTATTGTAATTTTGATTCTCATATGTTTGATCCATGGGCGGTCTTTAGAAACCCCATTGAGACTATCATTTGGGTATGGTTTCAATTTATAATTATAATTACTTGAAGTATATTTTCATATGCATAACCATTAAAAAAGGTGTTAAAGGAGTGGATTTAAGAGCTCTTTGTGGTGAGTGGAAAACTTATATTAGTTTTTCTTGTTTCAAATATTTTGTTAAATTGAGGGAGGGAAAATTTTTGTAAAAAGTTTGCTTTTATTTATTAAATTTGTATATAGCGAAGAATATTTTAATGAACATGACAACATAGTTCAAGTAAGTGGTTGTGAAGGTCAACGGTGTCGAAAGGGAAATATTAAATTCTATTATATACGGTGCACATATGTGCATTTGTTTTGAGAATTGTTCCTTGATGCTTCCAAAAGACAAAAATTACAAGTTATATTTATATGTTTTAGTTTTTACATGCAAATAAAGTTCAAGTTCTATAATCAAATGTTGGATACATTCAATATCTTTATTTCACCTATACTGTTTTGTAGAAATTCTGGTTAGTTGTATTTTGATAGATGGAAGTATTTCCATGAGTGTTTGATGTTAAAGTTATTTTTCGGGATAGTCAAGAATCTTCGATCCTACAAATGTATTCGATGATGATAAAAATTATTTTGTCTTAAACGGATCAAGTCGTAACTTGAAGTTGATAGTTAAAGAAAGAAAGGCTATGCTATTCTGAGCTATTCAAACAAAAATATAAATACTTAATATATAATAATGTGACTTCAATATTTTTTTGTAATGTAACCTTTATAATATAAAAGTAAGGGAGATTGTTATAATTATTCTGCTTACATTTGCTGAATTTGGTTTTTGGTTTTGATTGGGATGTTAGGGATTGTTGAGATATTATCTCATACAATCTCAGTTTTAAAATCAGTTCTGGATCTAGTTTTGAATTATGCAGTGGATCATGTTTAAATAAGAACGCCGACCCATCCTCCAGAAAAATCTGTTGGCAATGGCTTCTAGATGGATAAAATGAGAAAAACGATAAACGAAGATTTCCTAAAAATCTTGTAGAAATCATATTTTTGATGTATCTTAGTACTTATGATAAGAGCTTTGTGAAATAAATCATCTCTACATCTTTGTGGAAAGTATCACATTGACATATTTCTGGAGAATATCACAGATCTAAAGTAGTCTAGAATATTACAATTGCTCTATAGAACATTGTAGCCTTTGAGCATTAGAAAAGATGTGGCCATTAGAATGAATATTTAGATATCCATTTAATAGATGATATACTTAATATTTTGGTAGTTAAATTAATAAAACTTGATTTCTACTTTATATAGTTATGTGTTTTTTTACATGGTGATTTAATCGCTGATGGCTTGATGTACTTAGATTTAAATTCAGCCTTTGATGGGAGTGTGTACAGATGTGAACCCATATTTAGCCACCTATAAAAAAAAATTTCAAACAACGGTGGCTAAAATATTTTTTTAAAGGCAACCCAAAAATACATTTTATCTGACACATATCATTCTTGACCTCACATATGTATTTACCTTTGATAATATCTTCACTACTATTTCCATCTAAAATACCCTTCTTTGTCCATGGCAGAAAAAAGTGAAACTGGAGAAAAGCCTCCATTTGCTCGTTTGTATCCTGTAAATTTCCCATTTAACCCCTTTTTTCCTTCTCCGATTTCCTTTGACCAAAATCCTTCTATAAGTCTGGCCCCCAAAACCCATCAATTCTGCAAAATAAGTGAAATCCTTCATTTTTGGTTTTAAAATCCTCTTTCTTCTGCAAAACTACGTTTAGCCTTAAAACTACATTTTTTCGACCAAAAACCACTTTTTACCCATATCGCCAAGCTACAGCACGGCTAAGCCTAAACAACCCTCCACCATGAAACCTGTGAGACCAAAGCGCCGACACAGAACTAATAAGAATCGAGACGGGATGGAGCACTTTTTCTTTGTTAATCGAAAAAACTCGTCACAGCTTTTGTTCTGTCGACGCGGAACGTGTCACGGGTCGATGCGGAATAGATTTGATGGTACACAACGCTTCGCTCGCACACACCCACCTTTATCATCGCTGCTCAACCTAGGTAGCCATCTCCATCGTTGATTCCCCTTTCTCCAATAACCATCATCGCCGCACTCATCTACAATGGAGACGTTTTGTTGGCACACCTCCAACTACCCGATTGGCCGATCCCTCAAGGTGGATCTGGGCGTGAATCCATAAGAACAGCAGCGAGTTGTGATCTCTGACTCCACCACTGTGTTCCCAGGTCGCCCACCCTCTGGTCAATCCGACCATTGATTTCAGCCCCGATACGACGGTCCGGATACTGTCCTTCATCGAGCCGTGATTTGGCCTGCCTCCTCCAGCAAGTTGGATCACGACCATCCATCTGTTCGATTCGACGGCTCACTGTACTCAGCCCACTAACTTGCCCCTGCTACTGGTGTTCCCCACCAGCAGATCTCGGCGGGTCGATGGAGCGATCGGATGGCTCACATTCAAACCATGATCGGCATAACTTTCTTGAGCCCGCCGTTCCTCCGTGCGTCCCTTGCTCCTCTCTTTTGTCGGATATCATGGTCCCGGTCCCAGCGCGGCGTACACTGTCAACAACACGTGGGGTTATGACGCTTTTAATTCCGCGTGATGTGGATGGTTTGTTGCCACGTGTTGGCCGACGGACCATGTCGCGTGATTTTGGAAAATTTCCAAACACGCACACATGAAAAAAAAATTTCCACGGAAAACCACTTCCCTTTTTCATGACCTTATCTCGGTAGGCACCAAGGCAAGATGGTATATGAATCAATGGCCCCTGTGCATCCGTTCCTGTTCATGTTTTCCATCGACGGAGTGACCATAGAACTTGCATTTGTGTCCAGGCCAAGTGATCTCCTCACGAGATCTAACGACCTGTTCAATGCCCTCATATACCAGGCCACCATTTAATCAACCTTGTTTCATTGCATTTCATTGATTCCCTTTGTATTTCATTAGGGTCCAAAATGAATATTTACATTAAATCTTCCCTTAACCCACATTAATATTTTAATGTTTGAAAATTAAGGTTTTATTTGTATGCTTCTTCTTCTAAAGGTTGTCCGACGATAAATCACCAACACGATCACCACCTCCAGTTAGGTAAACAGGGTCATAATACGTTCTCTCTCCACCAAACACAATAGATAGGTACACCTTCCCCCGTTTTCTTCCCCGCCCATCACGCACGCATTCATCTATTGTTGCGCTTCCATTATCCCCAACCTTCCGCTGTCCACCCCTCTCTCACATGATTTAAATGCTGTGTTGTGTGTTTTCAGGGGTTACGAGGTGAGTCGGCTCCATATAGCTCCGATCCCCATCATAGTGACAGAGGCAGCAACAGAGAAAACCTTTTCGAAACTTGAATTCGCAGAGAAAATACACCGGAAGGTGTTGAAATCTTTGAAACATTTCATTTAAAGAACAGGTTAACCCTGTAAAACTGTCATCACCATTAAGTTCTGTTACGAATGGCGATCAAAGAAGCGGCAAAAGTATCAATGAATAATTAAATTTTATACTTTAGCAATCAAAGAATCTTCGCCTTAATTCACAATGGGTACACGAGAAAATATATCCCGAAGTATTGAAGACCTTTTGATTAACACGAAGGCTAATGAGGCCTAAAGAAACAGAAAACAATGTTGGCAATTTTCATAGTAAGGAGTTTCTTTCCCATGAAAGGACAAAACTCTACTATTTTCTATTCTACATCGAGCTCTGAAAGTCACTTTGACGAAAGTCTAAAATGTTGCCGAGCATTTGTTTACGCGGTATGGAAGACACAGAAAGTAATTTGCTCTTCGCATACTTTCTTCTCACGGTACTACGAATGCTACAGCTAAAGTACATCAAAGAACATGCACGGAGTTGCCATCAGCAGCCTATCGAAGAATACTCTTAAGCCAATCAGAAAGTTAATGCATAGACATTAAAATCGAATGGGCCTCAAGCACTGTCACTTTATTTTAATGTTTCATTTGAGTATTTTATCCTACCTCCTCTTCCTCTTTCAACTATGAAACTCAAAACACATTTTGGTTGTTTAATTGGTTGACTGATCGAATATCTAGTGAATTGTAAAGATTTGTTTTCTCTTGAATGTAGTTCCTACTGACAAAAAGTATGAACAAATTGAGGAAGATGTTTTCGGGCCCGAATATCAAGATGTTGCACAATGTTGTATATATTGGTGTTGATCTTTATTACTTAAACCAACTTTATTCTTTGGATCTTGATTTAAAAGCAACGATGATGTTTCTGCCTTTGTCTTTGTTTTCCTCCTATAATTCATTACACATTTCATTTCTCTAGTATTAAGAGTCAATCTGGCTTAGGATGCCCTTTGTATGGGTACCTAAATGTCCTACTCTTCTTATCTTTGATGTTTTCTATAGTTTAACTGTTGGAACTAATTCAGATAATTTTAACGATTAGTAGATGTCATTTCTTTGCTAAGCTGAGTATATATGAATTGTGAATACATTTCTTGGTGTTCTTTTCTAGTTTTAATTGAAATAGTGGGATCACAGGAGTTTAGAATGTTGATTCGTTTCACTGAGGTCTTTTTAGTCAATTGAACCTTTCTAATTTCCATACAAGTTGGATGTGAAAACATTGAAAGTTCAAATCTTTCTGAATCTGAGGTAGCCTACCTTTGTGTTTAAATCTTAAGTGTTTCTTGTTGTAGAGTTAACCTTTTTAGGGATTGGATCATAGGTGTTTAATGGCATGCTGCAATCCTAGATCTGATTCCTAAGTGGTCACCTTGGATTTTTCCATGTCTGTTTCCCTTCATTCCTTGTCATTTCATACCACACTATCTGTGCAGATCCTTTGTTTTATATGACAAGCCCAATTAAAGCCCGGATGCGAATAGCAAGTAAACCCTTTCATGATAAACTTGCCCAGTAATTCGAGGTGTTCTTTGAGTTATCTCCCACTTTTACTAGATTCCTCTTTGGCTCACCCTTTGTCTTATATTGAACCCTTTATTTGTGTTTCCCAACAACCAAACAAACAAACAAAACAAAGCAAACGCTTACTTTGCACTTATAACTAGCCTAATACCTTCAAATCAAGCTTAAAGACATATACCTTTTCCTTTGGGGTCCCTCCAGGACCCGGGAGAGCTGGGTGTTTGAGCTCCCAAGTGGTTTTGATGTTTTCTTATCTTTTGGTGTTACCCAAACTTTAGCTTTTAAGGAACACAACACCAATGGTGACTCAGCTGGGGAATTTAGAAGTGTTTTCCATCTTATTACATCACAGATAGAAAAACCCAAATATGGTTAGATTGGTGGCCAATCTTGTGGTGGACGACAACATGCTGACATTTTAAAACCTTCACCTAGTGACTCCATAGTTCCTTAATGATTAAAATACTCCTTTGGTGATTATTAGGCCTATTGATTATCTCGGTTTTCCACCAGAGAACTCCATTTGAATATTAAGCAGCCTGAGTACAACATCCTTCATACTGAAAAATGCCAAACAGGGATTAAACTCTTTCATTTGAAGAAAACAATAGGCAGAACCCATTCATACAAGGCTTTCTCCTAACCTAAACCACGAGAAGCAGTTGACAATCCTGGTGCATTCTTGGAAATATCCCCACCCTAGAAAGCCAACTGTTCCGGACATCCATAGAAGTAACTTTTCACGGAAGACTTCAGGCTTTATCGGACATATTTTTGACTTGGGCCTCACAAAATGGTTTGCAGAACTAAGTCATTCGATCCTCTGAACCATGACCAAACCTTGAGCTTCACGGTTCACCATCTCCGGTACTCAACTTGCTATTGAGATGGGGAGCTTGCTCCATCCCTACCTACGGATATTCATTTCTGGCTAAAACTTGGAGCTCTGTCATGCTAAATCGACTCGGCGAGTGTTTCAGATCCTAGTATTTCACCGTCATCCACATGCACATTGCTCCGTAGTCTTTACCTCCTCAAAAAACACAGCTGTGGCAGCTGGTAACTCACCGTGCCTTCTGCAACTCTGGTGCCTTTACCCAATGATTACCGAGTCTTAAAAATCCACATTTATGAAAGTCTACCCGGCTCAACACCATGTGAATAGGATGGAAAATTCCACATTTTGACTATATGGAGATAGATGATGAAATGAGTAAAAGATGAGAATCTTTCAGAGTTTATGAGGAGATATGAAGAAGTGGTTTAAAGGTCTGCCCCACTCTATTAAATGTCCATGAATCTTTCCTCTTTATATCAGTCCTTCAAAAAAAAATGGGAATTCCAGGAATGGCAACTCCAAATCTGTGAGAATACAAGAATCTTAAGAGAAATGTGAAAGTGTCCATGACTATTCTACAAGGTTTAAAAATGTTTACAACGTCTTCCTCCACACATCGACACTCCCAGGGGAATGGATTTGGTGAAATTCGGAAGGCTTTGATCTTTGACATGGCCTACCGACTTGAGAGAGATTTTGACACATTTGGATATGAAAGGAGCGGTGAGTGTGAGTCTAACGATTAAAAAAGAGAACGAGGGGAATGAGGTGCGAGAAAAGAGTATATACGGATCAACCCACATGGCGGTCCCCGTGTGACAACCTGGCAAAACCATGGGAGATTAGGAAAAATGGGTGGAAAGGTGATTGTCCCGAGTTCGCGGCAGAACGAGAAACCAAAAATCATAATAAAACGAACTTTAGGATAAACAATCCCCCAGCAGACAAAGAGGCTACGATCAACAAACCCCATACCCCCATTTCAAGGGAGCACTGTAAGTGAGGATGGGGATAATAGAAGATTCAGAGACTACAATAAGCATGTTGGAAATGAAAACTCAATCCACAACTATTCCATAGAATATAATCAGACCTCATACTCACATTGGGATGAGGAAAAGTTAAATTTGAGGATGCTGGGCTAGGATTTGAAAATGCCATCATCGGGTTAAGAAACAGTGTAAATTAGAAACAAAAAGAAACTGAACACTTCCCAAGCCCAAAGCTTAGAATTACCCATCAAGAAAAGGCCTAATAAAACTCTGAGTGGCCTACGAAGAAAAATAGGGAGGCGAGATTTAGGAAGAACAAAGAAAAGAACGGCTAAAATACGTGGAAAGTCAACAAACTGTAGACTAGCATTGTAGCTAATGCTCCTGGTAAAAATAATACACAGCAAATGTACATAGTGAGAATTAACACAGTTACGCCACTAAAGTAGTGGCTAACAACGGAAGTTGAGTCTAACCGAGTCAATCTCCTTCCAATTTGGAGAGTGAGATTGATAAAATTAAAATCTCTTGTCCCACTCTCACGACTAGCCACTCGGGATGCATACCGAAGCCAAATTTGGAAAGCTTTAAATGTAAGAGTTGAAAATGGTAAGCACGTCGATCTGAAAGTGATGATCAATAACCCTTCTATTTGGTCCAAGCTACGAAGGAAGTTTAAGGAAGGTAGTACCTCCTTTTATATTAGCCTCCATATCACGAAAATAAGATCCTTCACATTGACCATGAATACGGGGCATCACACAACCTAATGCCTAAGGTGGTTATGGAAAAGGCTAGGCACAGGGTAACCCAACCACAAGGATTTATATTCATTTGACTCTAAACGGTAAAGTTCTTGAGCCCTGTCAAGGAACCTTTGACAGCAGACACAGCCACAGATTCTAGAAAAATACACATGGTTATGGACGTTTGTGGTGGCTTATGTGCCACTAAGTATGGCATGCTATTGTGCGGTCATAAGACTAGCTTCAAGGTAAAATACAGATGGATGGGTCATATGCCACAATCCCTATCTTTGTGACTCGGAGATTGTGAGGGCACAAATAGGGATTTGTCGTTTCGCGGCCCTAAAAACTGTGAAATCCGCCTGCGCTGCTACTGACACTGCAGAGATGCGGGTCAGCATATTTTCAACAACGGTGATCACTGGAATGGAGAGCCGAGCCGAGGAAGACGGAGATGCAAAAGATAGGAGTGGATCACATGAATTTTAACATAATGGCCACTCTAGACTTAGAGAATGAAGAAAAAGCCTGCGAACGATTGCCCAGATAGAAAGTCGAAGTCGGCAAAACCAAGACAACAAATAGCGAAATACTTCATCTGGAACTACATACATATCCAGAAGAACAAAAACCTCCACACTGCATTTATCGACGCCATATTACAACATAACAGTAGAGCAACGTTGGAGAAAAATGATGATCTTATTTTGAAAATGATCCCTTATGGAGAATGAATTTCAATGGGTCTTGCACAAAGAAACATGGGAGAGCGGGAGTGTGGGGTTACATAACACGAGAGTAACTATGTTGAGGTGTGCCTTTAATCTGAACTAAATGTACAAACAATATCCACAGTACGGGGCTCTAATCACGGGCTTGAATCTATTGAAAGAACGAGCCGAAAGATGATTAGTACACGGGGCTACGGGCTCGTCTATCGCTCGGTGAATCGATGTCAGGCTAAACACAGCCGGATTGAGAGCATGCACCAATGAGTACGTGGATTCAATGAAAACCTTTGTAGAGTATGGTAGTTGTTTGTTTCTAGGAGTCGAGAACATAATTGCGAATGGATAAGCACACAGCTGAATTGTGTGCGTAGCTCCTAGTGACCGAAAAATCATCATTTCAAACCAAAATACGGACACAGGTGCTTGATAGTAGAAATATTGGCGGTATTTGAAGGCGTCGCGGATAGAAGTTTGCTGATTCGCGAGAATGAGTTTGAATTCTCTGGTGGAACTCTAATCGAATGAAAGATGCTGATGAAGGGCCACTGGTGAAGAAGGATGCCACATAACGTGAGAAATAAACATATTTAACGGCAGAAGGAATTGGAAATCAGCAGAAGAATATAAGAACGATGAAGGAGAAATGAGAATCTTTGCGGTCAAAATGAAATATGCAGGAGGTAAGCACCTTTATAGGACCTTTTGATTTGTGACATGGTAGAAGAACACCACCTTTTCAGACTGAGGATGTACGGGAATGCAACATAGGCACGAAGATAAGCCTAAGATGATTAAATTTGCTAAGTCCTTGCCCGCGGACATGAAAAAAAGAAATATGTTGACTTACTGGTGTTCATCGATGTGTTTACTGGTTATGAGGACTTAAAAACCTATGATACGAGACATATAAACCTGGAATCCCTTTGAAATAAAACCAAAAAACCCTTCGAGGCAGAGAAACTTGGTAAAATTAACTTTGAAACAATTGCCTCTGAATCAAAATGGAAATCAGAAGATGTATCAGGCGAAATTATGGTGCCTATGGGGATTGGGTTTCCAACCTTGCTGCATTTTGTGAGAAAGGAGACAATTGAGGCAATGGCATCGGTTTCGGGAACCTTAATGAGCCTCAGCAAGGCAGTGCCTTACCGAAGATGGAACAAATCCTGCAAAAGGTAAATGGTGGGCTCGAGATCTCACAAACTGAGTAGGTTTTCAGCTAACCAAGTTTTGGTACTCACAGAAGACCAACTTTCCAAGACGACTTTCACCCACTCCATGAGGCACTTTTATGTGTACGTAAATAGCTTTTTGGACTGAGAGCAACTGGTGCAACTTCCAACGAGCAATGGACATATCACTTTCCAGAGGAAATAGGGCACTTCAACTGTCATCTGTCTTGATGACGCCAACGATTATTCCAAAAATGATGAGGCACCTAAAACATCTAAGAATATTTTTGAAAAATGTGAAAGATTTAAGTCTGATATTTCGTCAGAAGACTATCTTTGGGCTAAGAAAGGTAGCTTCTTGCTTATCTAAAATATATCGGAAGAAGGAAATTAAAATAGACATGAGAGTTGAGAGAGAAATACGTAGATGCCGGACATAAAGAAATTTGTAGTCCTTTATTTGGAGAAATTAACTGTGGGGAGGTTTATTCCCAACAGTTGGGCTACCTCGGGGATACGAAACATGCGAAAAAAGGTGTAAGGGAGGTTAAGTGGACTATAGAGAGGCTAAAAAATCTTTTGAATTAGTTAAACTTGCCTCACCGAGCTGTCCTAATTAGCTAGATTTCTTAAAAACATTTCTCATCTTTCCTTCGCCTGCGAGCATCACAGGTACGTTTTAGAGTTCCTATTACGGAAAGAAATCTAGGGAATGGAACATCCTCTTACTTTCTTCAACAAAGCTCTAATGGATGCACCATAAAATATAACATAATGGAAAAATAGGCACCACTACCTTGGTAAAGGCCTTAGAAAGACTTAGGGTGTATATTCTACATTCTCACATCATTTACCTATGCTGTCTATGGTAATTAAAGACATTTTGTCCTCAAGATCCTAATGGAAAAAGAGGGAAAATGGTTGTTTATTAATATTAGATATGACACAGAAGCGAAACACAAAACTAATCAAAAATTAGGGAACTTAAACCGGATGTGGATGAATCTAACACGAGCCCTTGACATAAACATAATGAATGCCTGGATGAACATGAAGGGTTGCACGATCCTACGATTGAAGAACAATTTTAAAGATGCTACGCGGAAATGGGTATCACCTTGTGTGCTCACAAACCTTAATGCCTCTAATTGTAAAAGACTAGAGCTGGAATTCCTAAAGTTAAAAGCAGAAAATATTTATAAGACGAATGTTTATCTTTGGAAAATTTAAAATGGTCTTTTCTTCGCTTTCATGACATGACAGAGAGGATTAAGGAGTTCCATGGAAAGTGTGGGACTGCGAGCCATTTAATGAAAACACTAATAACAAAATACTCGGGCTGGCTATTACTGCTTTACCTTTTGATGACATCCATGAAATGATAATTTTCACTTTCCATAAGTACCCGAATTTTGAGGAAAAAGCTCTCCTCCTTTTCCTTCTGTTTATATTCTTGACTCCCCGCATAACAGTAGGGCCTGAATTTCTGGAAAATACACCCGCTTCTTCGCACAACAGTGGATCATCGGCCCTGCTACTTTAAAAATGGACCGAAACCGTCCCTTCTGGGAAATGCCAGTTAAATAAATACGCTCGGATTCCTAGAAGACCACATCCTCTACAGGTGCAGCTGCCTAGAAAGGTAATAACTGATATCTTTTGTTGCTTTTGGGATCCAAAGTAATTGATTTTGTCACCAGTGTCGAATATGTCGGTCATTCAAATACTTATACCCACAAGGTAATAAGGTTAGTGGACATCGAAGCAGATCTTGGTGACCATCATCAAAAACTTCATGAAGAGAATAATAAATAGCCCGATGTAATTGCATTGCATGCTTTGTGGGTTGACATACTGTAACAACGAAAATCCATTAGAATGTCACCATATCGGCTTGTTTATGGAACGGTGGTGTTTCCTACCGGCCCTAGGAGTGCCGGTGATTAAGCTAGACCAAGGGTCGGATAAGAAGGGATAGCATGGTGGGGAGGATAAATCAAACAATTTAGGCTCCAACAAGCAAGAAGAAGTCTACAATAGAGCTGCGAAGAAATACAGAAAATATTAAGAAGTTTTATTTGACAAGAGAAAAAAGCTTAATGACTTCAAAATTAGAATGAGTTCTAAATGGGACTCTGGGAGAAGACAAAGGAAAACGTGTGGAGCCCGACAATTTGTGGTAGGGTCCTTACATCATCAGGTCCACATGGTCCAAATGCCTTTTTTTACGAAGCTGGATAATTTTCATCATTGTTTGGGGGGTCTTTAATCGATGGCCGGGATGCCAATATTAATCTGTGATTTCCAATTTATAGTTTTTCATTTCCATTGTAAATACCATTGCTGTGTTTTTTTTTAAATAAAGAAAAATATTTCAAAAAAAAGAAAGAGAGGTTCGGACATGCTCAAAGCTTTGAACCTCTAGAGTGCTAAAGATTAGCTCTAACATGATCAAATCAAAACTGAAAGGAAGTAAAGAAAGGCGGTTCTAATGTGCCGAAATGCGAGTTAGAAAGAAGAAGAAGAATCGGCTCTAACAAGCCCAAAACTAGAGAAAGGCTAGAGTGAAGAAAACTGACTCTAACAAGCTCAAAGCAGTCACAAAGGAAGAAGGATGCTTAAAAGTTCAAGATTTCAGAAAGCCTTCTGAATTTTGTTTTCAAGTTCCTGCAATTTCGGTTCATCATACTGACATCTTTTACCTGCTATGGATCTAACAAAGCTGATGATATCCGGTTTGACTATTATGAAAATTTTGTTTTGTCTGATATGAGAAGAATATCATAGAAAAGTTTAATCCTAGAAGATATTCGTTAAGTGTAGAAAATTTTGTGGGGCCCAACCGTTTTACTACGAAAGGGGTCTCATGGAGAATAAAGAATTGAAAATTAGACTGGTTGTTTTACGTTTTCCTTAAAAGATGATGAAGAAGGTCGCAATTCAAATGGCACCTTGAAGAAAAATATTGGGAGCGTAGGATGGTGGGTACGTTTTGTGGAATGTTTTTACTGTTTGATTAGTATCCATCATGTTGTAATAGCTGAATCAAAGAAAGATGGTTCAAAGATCGAGCATCTAAAGCACTTCCCAAAGAATATTTCTAAAGTTTTGGCAGCTTTAAAGATACCATCTCATGTGGAGCCCACCAATGGCTATAATATTTTTATCAAACAGCAATTGGCTAAAATAAACTGTCTGAAACCTTCAAAAATACATTCCTCATTTATCATCATTCTTCAAAACCTACTATGTATACTGCCTTTTATAAGATCTGCATGCTATTTCCATCAAAAATACATTATACGCTGAACGTTATGGCTGGGAAGAAAGAGCACTCTCCATTGCCCCGCATACATGTCCACCTTAAAAATTTCCCCATTTAACCCTTTTTCCCCTTCTCACTTTTCCCCTTTGTCTAAAATACGCTTTCTAAGTGTTCTAAACATCCAACTCCCTTTTAAAAACCAAGTGAAATCCCTTAATTTGGTTGCTAAAATATCTCCTCCTACGGAACCTACGGTGAGCGCAAAAACTATGTTTTTAAACAAAAACTTGTTTCTTTTCATACTAATAGGCCCTACGGCCCCTTTCGGCTAATACTAACCACTTCCTCCCCGCGAAACACACGCGTGGGAACCAGCGCTCACTTCAAGGGCTAATAAATGGAAGTTGGGATGAGCAACACTTTCTTTATTAATCGAAAAAAGTTAAGTACAGAAGATTTTGTTCCTTCGAATGAACGTTATCGCCATTGATCTGATAGATTTGACGGTGCTGCTTGTTTCACTATACCCCCGCCTCATCGGCTTTGTAAACCTCGGGTGGACATCTCCTTTGCTTCAGTTTCACCCAGTACAACGACCATCTGCATCCATGTGCTCATTAGCAATAGAAACTTTTTTGTTATGCCACCACTCAATTCCCCGATTGACGATCACGATTAGATCTTGGCCGTTGAATCCTGAGAATCCAATGACTAGGATTTGATCTCCTTCACCTTGTGTTCCTCGATTGGCCACCCTAGATCCAATCGCGACCGCGATCTTGGGCGGTCAACGAATGGGATACGATACGCTTCCATGAGCCCTTCAGAGAATTTTGCCCCTACCTCCTCCAAAATTTGATTGGATGTGTTGTCCATCCTATTTGATGAAGGCTACTCATACTCACACGCTAACTTTCCCTTTGCTGTGTTTTTTCCATACACGGATCTAAACGGTTCTTGTTAAGTGATCGAATGCTCACGGCTAAACCACCTTCTTTCATTACTTTACTAATCCTTTCGTTCTCATATCGTCTTGCTCCTCATACGTCGAATCTCATGGTCCTAGATGCGCGGCAGAATCACTGCCAGCACAACTTTGGTGTACGAGTTTAACGATTTAAGTGCGCGATATGGACGGTTTTATTTCTCCACGTGTTGAGCAGTGGACCCTTGTCCATGACAATTTTGGAAAAATTTCGCTTGCCTTTTCCCGTGAAAAAAAACTATTTCCATGGAAAACCCTTCCCCCACTTTTTGTTCTTAAAGCCCTGTTAGTCTTGACCGTTGATGTCACGAATCAGCATCCCCACATTGCATTTTCTCCATTCATATTTTCCATCGAGCGACCTGTGAGGCTTCATGTGACATCCAGGCCAATGGTCTCTCAGGAGGTCTAATGGCCATATTCAATCTTTCTCCTTCTCTTGTTCCCCCCATTTAATCAGCCCATTTCATTACATTTTCATCGATTCCCTTTGTATTTCATCAATTAAAGATAAAGTCTTTACATACAAATCTTCCTTAGCCACATTAATTTTAATGTTTTGCATTAAGTTTTTCTTTTATATCGCCTAACCTTCTAAAAGGTGTCCATCGATGCAATCACCAACCCTTCGATCACCACCTCACGGTCCCGGTCGAACGTCCATAATCGTTCCTCCACAAACCTCCATTAGATCATGTTTTCTGTTACACGCATTTTTATTGTTGTCCTTGCATCCTACTATTCATCTCTTGTTGTGTTTCCATTCTCTGACCTTCCACCTTCCATCCCTTCTCATGGATTTCTTAACATATTTGTGTGTTTTGCGGGGTTATGGGCGGTGCGACGCCTTGACTCACGATCCTTGTCATGGTGACACGGCATCAGAAGGCCATTTTCGAGCACAGTTGCGGAAGAAACGCACGGGAAGGGTGTTGGAATGGGCACCTGCATTAAATAATAGGGTTTAATGTTTTGGCAAAACCATCCAGCACCATTAAAGCTCCATAGTCCACCAGAATGGGCGGTCAGAAAGCGAGAAAAAGAATATCGGTGAAGAATTAAAGAGTTTAATGCAGCAATTGAAGATCTTAAACGCTTAATTCGATTTTGAAGGAAAAGTATATCTTGTGTTGTGAAGACATGATTACGGCGAAGGACTAATGAGGCCTAAAAAACAGAAAAAAATGTTATCAATGTCTCACATCAACGGAAAGGTTCTTTAGTGAAAGCACAATTCCTATCTTGTTTTATTCTGCAACGAGCTCTAAGAAGATCTCGGCTACGATGAAAATTCCTAAATTGTTGCAGAAATTTGTTACACATGATGGCATACAGAAAGTCATTTTTATCTACCTTTTTCCTCCACTGAAGTGCTACAGTACTAAAATAAAGATGCAGTAAATAACATACATGATTACTACATATTTCGAATACTACTCTTTCACCGAAAAGTGCGAAGGTTAATGCATATACATTAAGATAGAATGGGCCTGAACGCTTTCCTTATACTTCTATTTAATGTTTTAATTTAGAAGATAAACACATCTACATATCTGCCTCTCTTTCTACTATAAAAACTCAAGAAAAACACATTGTAAAAATGTTGTTCTTTGAACAGTCGGATATCAGTAGATGTAAGTTTGTTTCTCTCTGAGATATATTTCTATGTAAATTTGTAAGATAAAGTGAGGAAGATGTTTTTTTTTCCATCTTAGGGCAATATAAAATTTGTTGGACAATGTTGTATATGATGAGGTGTTTTCTGTTAATATAACCAAGCACATTTCCACGGATCCTCTGGCCCAAAAACGGCGGTGATGTTTTACGCCTTTATCTTTGTTTTCCTTCTATAATTCATTACATTTCATTTTCTTTTTGTGAAATCGAAAATATGGCTTAGGATATACCCTTGTATGGTACCCTAATATACCACTCTTCTTATCTTCTGTTGAATCATTTTCTCCTTTGATTGGTACTATCGAGAACTAAATTTCAAAGACAATTTAACGATTATGTGTTATTTTGTCATTTTCTTTTAACTGATGCCAACTAATTGTAAAGATCTATTCTTACATATTCTTGTCTAGTTTTAATTAGAAAAAATTGGGATTTTGGGGTTCAAAAATGTTTTGATACATCTCTTTTAGGGTCTTTTTAATTGAACCTTTCTAAGTTCCCTTAAGTTGGATGTCGAAGCATTGAATGTTCGAAAACCTTTCCTAAGTCTGGGAAGCCTTCCACCTTTGTGTTTAATCTTAAGTGTTTCTTGTTTTAAAGTTAACCTTTTGAGGATTGGATCATAGGTGTTTAATGTCTTCTCCTCCCTAGTTTGATTCTAAGTGGTCACCTTGGAGGTTTCCCTTGTCATTCACCTTCATTCTTAATCATTTCATACCACACTATCATCTTTTAAGATCCCACTGTTTTATACCATTGTTAGTTAAACCTTTGAATCTTTGAATAGCAAGTAAAACCTTTCATGACTCATTGCAAATGGATACCGAGTTTCTCTTTGAATTATCTTAACACTAGATTCCTATTTGCTCATAACTGTCTTATATTGAGCCAGCCATTATGTTTCCCAGCAAAACAAAAGGAAAACAGAAACAAAAACTTCGAAACAAACATACACGCCCATAACTAGCTATTGTAAATCAGCTTCAAAGACATATACCTTTTCCTTTATAGAGAGATCCACTCTCGACCCGGAAGGGCTAGATCCTAAGGTCCCAAAGTGATTTTGGTCATTTGTCTTATCTTTTGGTATTACCAAACTTTAAAGCTGGAACTTCCAAACAAAGCCACCCACATTTCTCTTAAATTTGCGTGGAAGTGTGGGGATGATTGAGTTTATTGGATAATAATCTACATTTGGTCCTAGGATGAAGACTAGAAAAGAAAAAGAAAAAAAGAAAGGGCCCCAAAAATCATTTTCATCAGTGGTATCAAAGCACGGAAGATTTCTATGTGAGTGTGCGGGAGACAGTAGAAAAGGTGCCAGTGATTGAATATGGTTAAGATATTTGTTTTCTTTGTGTAACAACGAGTAAAGTGACGTATTTGCAACAACCTAGAAAAGGAGTGCTCGGAGGGTTCAGAAAGGGTAAAAGATGCCAAAATGGCTCTGAGAGGTATCATGAGGTATCATGTAGCAAGGTAGAGACTTGCTAATATGGAGGCGAAATGTTTTAGGTCGGGGTATTGAAGTTTATTACGAGAATACTAAAAAGCATATGACCGAGTTCATAAATTTTGTACCTTAGGAGGTCGACAAAGAACATGGGCTTATCCTCCAAAATATCATGAGAATGACTTATAAAAAGGTGGAAATGAAAAAATGCAAGAAAAGGCAATTTGTTAAAATCTTCAAAAAAATCACATTCATGAGGGATCTTATTTCCAAGTATGTTAAGATATTTTGTGAAAGAAAAAATGTTGTTTATTTGTAGAAGTAACATGTTAGAAGATTTATAGAGAATATCAGCAATCTAGAAATGATCACAATATTACGAATTTACTCTATAAATTGTAGCCATTGTGTCTGAAAAGGCGGTCATTAGAGAATGATGTTAGGCGAGCCAGGCACTAATGATGTGTTGTAATAGTTTGAGAAATTAGGTTAAATTAATGAAATTTCAATTCTACTATATATAATTTTATGTGTGTGCATGGTGATTTAATGCATTGGTGGCTTGATGCATAGATCCATTGACTTTGTTGATGGAGTGTCTTACATCAAGTTACATGGTTCTTAATTTTAAATAGACGAAGCTTAGTTGGAGCATGTGGAAACATTAATTTCACCAGGTCTATGATAAAACAGAAGAAAAACAGAAAATGAAGAGACCACGAAATTGTTTTCATCAATATTTGTAATTGGAAATGTAATAACCAAGCAGTTTATTGTGCATGCAATTACATATTCTGCATCGTATCAAATCTAGTTAAACCTAGCTTTATTATGAATGTTTAATTTGATTTAATTATGGTGAGATCTAATACCATGAGAAAATATGTTCACATGAAAATAAACAATACATTTACATAGTAGGAACTAAGTGGAATTAATTCAAACTTAGAGATTATTATTTAGAATAATATCTCAACAATCTCAAATAAGCAACAAACCAAAAACCAAATATACTAATGTAACAACTAATCCTAACACCCATACCTTAATAGTTACATAAAATAACAATATTTAAGTCACACAACAAAGGAGTTATCCTAACGAGACGAATTGCTGTTACGACGAAAACTAGATGGAATCAAGACAAAAAAAAAAATTTTAAAATCTTACAATAAAATGTTTGAATCATGATTTTGATTGTGGAAATGGATTATTTCATCAAAAACCTCTAGAGCACCCATAATATTAAATTTTGATAGCTATAACGTTGATTTACAAAAATTCTTAGGGTTTCTTGAAAATCTTTATAAATTTCCATGATTTTTAGGCGAAAAAGCAACCTGATTAGATAAATGCATAACATATTTGACATTAGTCTTTTTATCTGGCTTGATGCATCATTAACGCCAAAAAATACATATAAAGAAAAATATCTTGATCACAACTTTAGAATACTTTAGGTAGTTCTAAAATATGATCATGACTAACAACAATCAATTCAAAATTTGATGGACCAACATATTTCAGAAATTTCCCAAAATATACAAGTAGAAACAAGTTTAAAGTCACATTAAATTTTTTTTTGATTTTTTTCTGAAACTATGTGTAATATAGAGTGTGAAATTTCTCTTAGCTAACTATTCCGAATGAGTAATGAAGGACTCCTTATTTACCATTGACTTTTCATGTCTTCTTTTCCTTTGATGTTAGTTCAACAATTCCAGTTCATATAATATAAGATTTGCCAGGTTGGAATATCTCTAACTCCAACTTGAGTTATCTTTCCAAATATCATAATATTTTCTCTAAACTAGAGAAACAATAAAGAAGTTGAAAGCAATCTCTACCATTACAAACATTAAATAAAATTGAACCTTTTATAATAATTTTAGACTCTTAGTTTACCTAATCCAATATAGAGAGACATGGTGAAGTTGTGGCTAGTGAAAGTTGATAGGTATTGGTTGTTGTTTTGAGAATCATGAATTGTTAAATGACATACAAACCGAGAAGAGAAAAGAGAAATATAAATATTGAAGGAGAGAAAAATCCATATGTTTTCACTTTTCATTAATCTAATACATAGTTATTGATAAAGTATATACCTAATTGCATAATAAAAATAAATAAATACTAAAAAAGTAATCACTAATTTAAAAGATACAAGATTTATTATTGAAAACTATATTCAAAAAAATTATTACTAAAAATTATCAAATATTACAAATAATACTATGAAAATATCTAGTTGTCTTTGATTCCTAACTATAAAATAAAAGTGGATTAAAAAAATTAACACTTTAAATGTTTTGCATCAAATTAAACAAAATAAAATAAATGATGTGGGGATTTTAGAAATGCTTCAGGTGTAATATGGTTTTTAGATTGTAATAAAATGATTACAACTCCATATTGCACTTTTTATGAATACTGAAATAAAGTAATAGGGTATATTTGGTTAAATTTTATGGTAATGCCACAATAAATTAGTGTTTGTGCCCCACTCACTCCCATATCTACCCATAGTAACCGACCAATTGGGTAAACATGGACGAGGGGCTACTATGATCTTGCATATTCAACCTCTAGAAGCCCACCTCAACAAAGTGGAACCAGCAAAACGACATAGAACAAACCTTACGCACTTGCCCGCGAGACACCTAGGAGCCATCAAACCTTCTAGGAGGAAATTTGGCCCCTGCCCTCCGTGACCTTTTGGTGAATCAATACCTAGTCGCTCCCTTGATATGGGTAATATTTTGGCTGACAAACCTCCTATCATGGATAACATGGGTATGAGTGTGACTCGCAGGACTTTCCGGGTAGAGTGCGAGCTCGCGACCCCCAGTGCAGGTTTTCGGGACTGAAACCTGATATTTGCACGTAACTCACACGCAAACTTCCAGAATAATTTAATATAACAACGTAATAACGATTCAATGAAATTGCCGAACAGGACTTCTTTGGATCCCTACGCCACGACGAATTTCATGAACATATGCAATCATGTAATCTACTAGATTTAAATAACATATATGAGCATAGGGGTCTCATACTTATCTTGAGAATCACAGAAGAAGCATTATTTATATCATTAGTTTAATTATCATCTATTCAGTCATATATTTATTTCTCATTCATTCACAAATCAAAAATGATGAGAGAGAACAGGACATGTCCAACGTCATAAAAGACATTCATAAAACATAAACAACAAGGTGATTTTTGTCTCTCTTTCTCTCTATGTACTTCACACATGTGGTTTCTAGGTAAATTATCTAAATTTAGGAGATGAGAGAGAATTTGGTAGGGGCGAGGTTAGGAAAGGCCAAGTTTGTTGGAAGAAAATTGAATACTTGAAAAGAGTTTAACTAGGCTTGACCATTGTATTATTGGTCGGTTTTACCATCATATTTTATTTGGAATAATTAGGTGTATCTCTTATTTCAAATGAAGAAAATTCCTAAGGAATAATATTATCCCCCCCCCCGTAGTGGGTTTTCCCAAGGTAAATCTTCCTTGTCATATTTTGTACATTGTAGTCTATGTTTTCTTCCATGCATTTGTCGTTGAATTTTGAAGTCTAGTTTCTTAATGATAAGCACGGAAATACTAAAAGAATATGTACATAATTATAATTAATTATTATTTTCTAGTATTTATTGTATTTACGCACTTGAAAAATCAACTTGTATTGTTAGGATTTTTTTGTCAAGGAAAAAACATTGAATCCCTCTTAGGTCACATACTTACTTTTTACATTCTGCATTGACACCTATTTAGCTCAAAAAATTATATTTCCCCACTTTTCTCAATCACCTCCATTGCTTTCTTAGCTGTCTTTAATAGGAATGATGTTGTCTCTCTCTTTTCTTATGTAGCGATAGTGTATTTCAGCATGGAACTATCCATTTATTTTTCATTAAAAATAATGACAGCCCTACAAACGTATTAAATATAAGAATGAGCCACCTATGTATTTTTAATAATAAAATTTGTCTTCATCTTCCCTACACACTACATGACATCCATTAATGATTTGCTCACTTCTGAGATCATGGTTCCCCATTCCTCCTGCCTAAAATATTGAAGAAATGTAACGAGATATGTATTTTCCTTTTCTTGGTACCTTACTAACACGCCAATAGAACATAATAATATGATGTTTCATAGCCATTCTCTTCATTTTTATTTAAAACCTTTAAAATGGTATCACTCGAGGCTTTTTCAACTAAGGAAAAACTTTAAAACACCATTAGTAATGGAATAACCTCTATGTGTGGATTTACTATCATTTTCAACTCATTCATCCTATGAAACTATGTCTTTGGATATGTTGACTCATTCATCACGGTGACATGGAGAGCTTCTAACTCATACATACCTTAAACATATATTTAACACACTTTTCCATAATACCTTTTTTCAATATATATATATATATATATATATATATATATATATATATATATATATATATATATAGTGAATGGGTTGAAATATTGGATCCTTGCACATGCCCGTAACTTTTATTAATAGCATTCCTCAATATCTTATGAGTCTCAAGGGCTTTGGGCTTGGCCCCACTTTTGACATGTAACATTTTCTTGTACTTTTTTCCTTGCAGAAATTTCCCAGAAGATCCTTCAAATTTAACATCTTATAAGTGATTTTTCCTTATCCATGGCTTAGGGTATGGTTACAGCTCCATATAAAACCCTCATGTTAGACTCCTATGCAATAGGTGTCATATATATGATTGACTTACATTAGACTATGCAATATGTTCATACCTTTCCTTGTTGCAAAGGTTTTCTTATATTTTAATGAAAATAAAAAAAAAAAATCAAAAAATTTAAAAAAATGTAAAGAGGGTATACCCCTAAAGAAAAATCAAAGGGTGAAAAAAAGAATAAAATGGCCAAAAACAAAAATGAGCCCACCAAAGAAAGACCAAAGGAAAGTGTGCAAGTCTAAATGCCCTCTTTTTCCTCTTATGTAATAAAAAAATTGAGTGCAATTTGTATCTTATACCACATGATTGAAAAATCAAGCAGTTTAAGCTTGGCTAGTTCATTTTCAATTTTATGTTTTAGAGATAGAGAATAAAATAGAATAAACTAATTTTAAATACAGAGTAGAATCAGTAGATAATTAAAGTAAATAAAGGAGCTCAATGGTGCAATCTAAGCCCTTGGATATAATAAGGATGAATTAGATATATTTCTCCTATATGCCAAACGAAAAAGTGTGATAAGGGTTTGCAGATAAGTGCACCTAATAAGAAAGAAAAATGGTAGGGTAAAATTGGGGTAGGGTAGCTAGATATTGTTTGCGAATTACATGTGATGGATATGTGACTCTAGATGTGTTCGTCTTTACTTTCATCACAAGTGTAAGGAAGACACTACTGCACAGAATAATTTCAAACAAGAAAAGTCAAAATTGATAACTTCCTTCTTCCTTCGTTTTCACCTTCATTTCCCCCTAAGTACTAAGGCATTTGAAAATTATAGGGTTCAAGGCATTTCCTTGACTTTTGGAGGGACGGACCATATTTAATAATTCGAAAATCTAAGTACCAAAATGTTTATCAGGCATTCATTCACTTCTAAAAAATCTTTCTCGATGAAATCTCTTTGCTTGGAAAATCATACAATATTTCATAAAAACCCTATTCATAAAAGCAAAAGTTAAATACATTACCTTGATGTTTACTTACTTTTTATTCATTCTCCATATTAATTTCTAACTTATTGTTCAATCCCTATGAAAATTTCCCCTTTCATTATTAATTTAATAATAAAATTTAATTAATATAATATTACGCTGGAATTGATTGAAAAATAACCATATAATTATTAAAAGTGATTGATTGGTTGAAATTTCCAATTAATAAATATTAACCTCCATCGTATAAAGAGATTAATTAACCCTCACTTCTGGTTAGTGTGCCTAATCCACCAATCAAAATGCCCTCGATGCGATTATTCATAATGAAAATTCATTGGAACGCCATGGTTCAAATCATCTTCTCCTACGAAGGCATTGGAGTGAATAATCTCAAGATCATAGTTTATCCATTCATATCGCTGCCCATCTACGTCAAGAACGATAATGCGCGATGGCCAACGGATTTCTGAACGATGCCCGCCATATTGGCCATGGGTAATGGAGATAAGCCTGGCCTTAACCGAAATCTTGCTTCCCAAAAGGTTGTCTTTGATGGAAACCGCTTACCGCACCGCACTCCCATGACAAAGCCACGAAGTAACGCGCGTCATCATTAAAAATAAAAAGCTTATGCCAATCTTTGACTTTGTGAATAAAGCAAATGAATAAAAAATCATTTCACTATCACAATACGGTGACCATCACATCATAACGAATTTGAGAGTATTTTGAAGTTTTTAAACTTTACTGTGAAGAAAATTATAGTCGAAAGAATAATCAGGTTCTGTCAGCCATGACAGTGCCTTGTTTAGTCCTTTATTTGACTACTTGTAAAATAGGTGTTACCTAATTCCCGACGAACTACGCTTAAAAATCCTGGTTTTTGTTTTAGAATTCCCCCAAAAAGCGAAACAAAGGTTGATATTGGTCCTTTTAAATTCATTCCTCCATTCTTAAAGTGCCCGATTACATTGGTCACAAACTTGTGATTGTACCTATTTTTCTATCAAAACCTGAATTCATTTACGAATCCACAAAGAACCGAAATGAGGACTAGCGTCAACTTTGAATTTCGCACCCCTAAATGCCCCTCACGAGAGATTTAGACTATCTTGCCTCTGTGAAATAAGGTTTTCAATTAAGACCTTGTCTTCAGTAATCCTCTTGAATTTTTGTGTTTACCAAAGATAACTGCTAAAAAGTTGAAATTTTTTGGACTCTGGGAATCAATATTCCTCTGTCTTCCTCTCCTCGGATCCATGTTCCTGAAATAATCTAGTCACCCCATAATACAAATTGTGTGAGTCCCAATCAACATTTTTGTCCCCAGGTCAAACTATACTTTTCTAGTACGCTTTACTCGATTCTATTAACGAAATATTAGGTTTTAAATATAATCAGGCCCATGTCCCCATTTCCATGGGAGAATTACTTGAAAAATTTGCCCATTTATCCCAGAAGGGGTTGGTCCTTTCTACCCAAACCTTCATCATTAGGAACATCTTCCAAAGGCCCTCCCCCTTGTTACTAACATTTTTTTCCAGTGTTTAGGCGGACTTATTTTGAATATCTGATATCCTCACAATAGGTTTTCAACCTCGTGGATATATTGATAATTAACCTAATGCTTGCTATGATTTGCCACAGGACGGTCCCCTCACCTTGATATGATTTTTTCTTTCTATATTGCTCATAAATCCATGATCAGTTCATGATATTGGAGAGAATAGAAAAGTGTTCAGTATTCTTCTATTATCATCATCTCTCATGCTTTACTATCGATCGAGAGAGTTTCCTTTCTACGTCAAAAAACTTGATGACAAAGGAAATTGTGGGTATAATATTTTGATGCTTGCCATCACTCATAATTCTGATTCTCCTTGCTACAATAGGTTTATTGACCTATTTGTACACCACCACAACCACCTTCACCAGCGAAGTATCCCTCCTAGGGTCAATAGTGACATCATAGCTCCGGCTCTCAAAAATATGGGATAGGCATTGGGCATATGCAGAATCACACATAAATCAAAATATTAGATTGTGAGTTATGCTGCTAGGTTTAATATGTCCTAATAGACTCTTTTCCTTTGGTATATTTCGGCCAGGATGATCAAGATTTCAAATATGAGTCCATTTTGTAATGAAAAAAGGCTCAACTGGGGATTAAAAGTCAATTAGGTCCTTTTACGCAATTTCTAGGGATGGAAATATTTTGAAGAATCTTAGAAGACTATTTCAAAATTACAAAGTTTCTCTTGGGTTCCTTTATTTAAACAACTTTGTTGTGATAGAAGGATTAAAAACAAGTGATACACCTTACATTCATGACAGAATCCAATTGAACAACATGCAACTATGAATAAAACGAGATGGAAGGAACCTTTGGTAGAACAAGATAATTGACGTGAGCCGATGTTGAAAAATGTTGTGAAAGACCTTGAAAAAAAATGCTTGACCTGGACTCTTTTGGATGGGAGTGCGAGATATCAAGTATTGGTTCCTTTATCCTGTGCAGGACTTTCAACAGGAATTTACGGAAATCGGTGCATTAGCTACGATGGCATCTAAAGGAAAAGAAGAGGTGAGTATACAAGTTACGGAAAATTTACAATGACAAACAACTGAAACTAAGAAGCAGGGTCAAGTACATATTGTCTACTCGGAGAACAATGTGGCAATTTCAATTTTGCAAACTCTCCAAATGTAGAAAAGAAATTAAAAGAATCCACAGAAGACGACCACGATATCAGTGGAACCAAACAGCACAGATGTGCAAAGGCAAAGATCAAATCCTCTTCTAAAAAATGGAATACGTTCATGAAATCTACGATGGCTCGGAGAAGAAGCTGGGTGATCAACAACATGTATAGTCGATGGAACATCCACTAATTCTTGAAAAGAACTACAAAGGCAGCAGTTGGCAAAGTATCTTCTTTCAAACCCACAGGTGAAAGACCAACGGGATATCAACACGTTAACAAATATAAACGCAAATGATCCACTAAGACTTCAAGAGTTTACAATCAATATTTGAAGATGGCTCATAAAGATATTAAATATTGATGTACATTATATGACATTGAAGCGGGGTAAGATGGTAATGAGTGACTTCAAACCAAAGTCTGTGACCTCAAATAGCGTAGATTATATCATAAATAATTTTAAGTACGTGAAAAGGATATTTACATCCTTTGGATCAATTAATTTGCATAAGCAAACGGGTGAGAAATGATTTATTCTACTACGAATGATAAATCAACGATGGCTAGAAAGAGCCAGGATTCTTTTGGAGAATATAATGCACAATTGAATCTATAAAAGCCTCTTCTCACGTAAGGACAATAGAATAAATACCATTGGAGGAAATAATAATTGGATTGGTTCATAATCCCAAAGATGTCAAAGTGTAAAGCCACAGTCAAGAAAAAAGATGATGATATTAGGCCTTGAAAAACAACGGTTACCAGCCTCGAAGACTTCCTGAGGCCTTAGAAATTATGAAGCAAAAGTGAAGAAGAAATTGGTGGACTTTCTCTTGAGCGAATGAGCAACTTAATGAAAGCTGAAAAGAGCTTCGAAAAGGTGTAGAAGATCGCGAGGCAAATATTCCGGCATCTACGAGCGAAGTATTCTACAGGTACATCTACAAAAATTGTGAAAATTTCACGGAGTAAATACTTCCAATTTAAGTACATAGAATTAATAAAATACATTGGAGAATTGTTTTCAGTACAGCCAGACTTCCAAATAACAAAGGTACAACGTTACCACTTTCGACGAGAAATATGTTCTCAAAGATAAGTGTTGCAAAGAAAACAAGAGAGGTCAACGGGTTGGGGAAAAATTGGTTAAGGCATTGGAAGAGACCTTTAAAGGAAAAAAAAGAATTCTGCAGGGCCAACATCATCAAATTAAATGACTATCGTATATAATTTAAATAATGTATGAACAAAAAATGATTTGAATTGAAATTCATTGTGGAAGAAATTCTAAAATCAAGAAATTAGAAGCAACAAGAAGAAGCCAATGAACTTATACACTTTTTGAATACTAGAATAAACATCAACTTGAAGAACTTGGCATTCAAGACGGAGCGGAACAATTTTGGAGATAAAAATGTTTTTACTAAAAAGAACTCCCAATGCAGAATCTGAAACGAAAATTCTGCGAAATGCACAAAGAAGAAATCATGCCTCCATAAAAAGATTGGATATTACGCTGAATAAGGGTGCCAGATCCTTTAGTTTCGAGAGGATAAACTAATGGACCCTTGAAATTTATGTTGAAATTAGACAAATGACAAACCAATCAGACCAATTCCTCAGCAGTTCATCGTATGACATTGCCTACGGAAAAAATCTTGGCGTGATTGGAAAACTTGTTTTATGGAGCATGAGAGTGGAGGCTTGTTTTCAATTAGCCTACTTTCTTGAGGATATCTGAGATATGAATCAAACTGCGAAGTTGCAAAGGACAAATCTTGGGAAGCTAAAATGGTGGTAAGAAATGTATAACTTTTTTAAAATTGTAACTGAATTTTTCTTATTTATTATCGTAAGTCATGATAAGAAGAACAAATGATAAACGGAGGGATTAAAGTGTATCGGTGCGGATAAGGAGTATGATTAGCAGGCTTGACCAACATAGAGTTACTAAAAGAGACAACAGGCCAAATCATGAGGAGGCCCCTCCATTTTGTTCTCAAGAAAGGAAACTATTTCAACGTGATTATCTTTCTCTTATCTACAGACCATCTTGTCTCAGTTTGTTCTTAAAATAACATGATTCATCCTGAATTATATCTCAATTTGTTACTGAGATATTTTTTATAATTTTTGTATAAATACTCCCTCGGTGGGTATTGAGGGTGGGTCTTAGACCTTGTTGTAACATTTGACTATTTTGGAATAAAGTCTTTTGTTGGAGAAATTTTTGTGGCTAGATGGTTAAAGAAATTGATGTGAAAGACTTTTTTAGGTTCTTGTATGGGATAGGATCATCATTCATATCTCTTGTTTTGGGAATGCTATAGTTTGTTTATTATACCATTTGTACTTTTCATTTACGAATGATTAATGAAAAGAAATAAATCGGAAAGTGTAGTGCATTAAATTTCAATCGTTTATTATTCTAAATGTTTTCTTCTAAGGCGGTTTCAACAGTGAATTCTTATTCTCATGTTTTTACGGTTTATGCATTTTGATTTATTTAGTAAAGATAACAATTGCTCTTTGTCGTATCACTCAATTTCCACCTCTTTTGAATGTGTTGATTCTTAGTACCTTCATCCATTTTGATTCCATTCCATTCACTTTAGATATATAATTGTTCCCTATTTGATTACCTTTGCCGTGAAGTACATCTTTTGCTAATATGGAGATTGCTCGATTAAGCCATCTTTCTTTGACTCCATTATTGTTATTTCTGACTATAGGTATTCCCTAATTTCTGAAATTTCATCACCAAACTTAATCGTCTATACTTTATATATACACTGTCTTTCAAAACAAAGAAAATAAATTTTAGAGAGAGCCCTCTCCCAAATTTGCAAATTAGCTGAATTTTTTGTGCCTAAAAGTTGGTTTGTAGTTTACTAGGACCCCTTTCCTCTTCAACTAAGGAAAGTAGGAGTGATAACATAGTGGCGACTCCTTTCGGGGACACACGTTTTATTATTTCTGTTGCTTTTACTTTTGCATAGCTACGGAACGGACACAGAGATTCGCTAGGTAGTCTTTGAGCGCTTTTTCTAACGATTGCATAAGTAAATAAGTACGCAATTCTCTCGATTAGTTTATGTGACTGAACTTTGGTTTCTAACATTTGATGGGTTCCTCTGGTACGGAAAATAAATCTTTAAGAAAATTTTAAAATAAATATCTTAAAACTTCTTCAAAAAATTTTTTAAAAAAGGACTATGTTCATTTCAAAATTCAGGTTTGAACCCAAAAAACCAAAAAAATATCACCTAGAAACACGAGCTTGAAAGGACTCGTTACTTAGGGCTAATCAAGTCAAATCTTGCTGTGTTTAGAAAATACCGAATCTAATCCGCATAATTCTTACAGGAGACAAGATAGTCGAAAACTCTGAAAGTAGTTCTTTACCTCTCTATAGATCAATATCATGTCTGTGAAGTGGATTTATCATGAGGAAGAACCTTTTGATATAGGTTTGAAACATTTGTATTTGTAAATTTTCCCCGAATCTAATTTTTCCAATTTGGTTCCCGGCCAGCTATTTCTTGAATGTTACAATTTGAATTTGTTGTATTACATCAGTAAAAATTTGTAGAAATTCATACAATGCGACTTACTACGAAGGGGAACATCAAATATTTATGCTGATCACTTGACCTCTCGAAGTTCATCGACATTTCCTCAAAAATCTCAACATCAAATTACCCCTTCTGCTCTTCCACCCACTATCCTACGAATAAACCTCACACATTGTTTCATCTTCACTCCTACTGATGGCAAACATATAATTCTCCTTTGGTATTAGGCCAATCTAGGGGCTATGCCCTAAGACCTACAAAGTAAAATCACTCCTTTTGATGGTTAGACCTACGACGCACAACAACATACTAAAAGATGACTAATTATTTTGAAATTTATGGAAATAGATGTTGATGATGTGAGAATAGAAATATTGCACCCAAAGTCTTCTGGAGAAGTCGAACACGGTTTAGGGCCCACGTACGCAAATAGTGTTGCGACTTTCGGCTCTTTATAGATCATTTTAAACGGATGGGAAAAGAAGAAAGATCCTCTTCGAAATCTTGTCGGAATTTGGAAAACTAAAGAGGACACGTGAGGCTGGCTGGAATTACGTCACCGGATTCGATGAGGCTTACGATGCTATTCCCAAAAATCTTAGACCTCTCCTCCATATTTAGTATTAATCAAATTCCACAGTCGTTTGGTTAACGATATGGCATATCGAAAGGCTTAGGAAAGAGGCTCTCCAAACTTTTAAGAAGAAATGCAAAGTATAGTTGTTAGTGTTGAAGCCAACCTGACGAGAAACGAGCTAGACGAGGCCCAGAGAATGGCTTTCGCAAAACCCACGGCTTTGAGAAAAGGCGGATGCTATTATTAAAGGAATGGAAAGGCTGAGAGATAGGTAGGAAAAAAATTGAAAATCTCCTTGGGATAATTCGACGAGCAATGTTTGTGAGAAATTCAAATTTCGAAGGAACCAAAAATCAAAATGTTTTGGAAAAGCTGAAAAGATTGACCAAAATATTAGGCCCCCATTCCAAGAAAATTATCATGCAAACTCAGCAGAGAACATGGTGAAGATGCTCAAATAATAACTTGAATGAAGCACTTAAAGAATGAACAGAAGAATTTCTTGACCCAAGATGATCGAGAGCATATTCTTGACAATTTCAAAGCCCATTCGGAGAATCATTTGACTTTAAGGAAGGATATGATACAACCATTTCACCAGGGATTTCAAAAGAAATATAATTTGAGGATCAAAGAATTGATGTCAAAACAATTAACGAGAAAGCCACAAAACAACCCTCAAAATTAAAGCCAATGTCTTACCCCTCTACATATTCTTTCTAGATCAGATCTAATCTGTAACCTAATAATTGAAGATATATCCGATACTCAAGCTGAATAACAGAGACAAATTTCCAATAATATTCCTCCCAAGAAAAGAAACGTGGAGAGAACCTCAGAAGTTAATTTGAAAACAGCTTTGCTTCCCACAACCCCCATTCTACAGCAGAGGAGAAAAATACCTAAAAACAAAAAATAAAAGAAAATCAACTATTAATCTGAACTCGGGCTTGAAAAACATTTTTAATGCGGAAGGCTGGAAAGTGAGCAAATTAAAAATAGTTGTTCCATTGTCTAAATTAGCTAAACATTATGTCTAGGGAATCAAATCAATAGATCACTCAATATTCACGTTGATGATTAGGTAAATGTTTTGGAAGTGGTATTTCGGATTACTCTTTGGCCTGAAGTAAAATGGAAAAGCCGAAGTATGAACTCCTCGTTCTATGTGAGTTTGAATATGATAAAATACTTCATAAATACCATGCTTGATTCTGGAGCATCTCACAATCTAATGCCCAAAGTGCATGTGGAGAATAGCCTGAATGTCACTAGTACTTCTAAGATCTATTTTCTTTTGATTCAAATCGGTGGGGTGTTTAGGGTTAATCAAAGACTTGTGTGTTTTCAGTTGGTTCAAAGCCTACCCCTACAAAAATTTTTTTGGATACTGGACACTGATATGCTTAGTCTTCCTCCAAAATACAGGTACATACTGTTATCCAGATCCTAGGGGTGCAAAGCTTGGAGGATCTCTTCAATTAGATATGTCATATGCTACTATTTCGGTGTTGACCAACTAAAAGACTATACGAAACTTTAATGAAATAGTCGGTAGATGGGGAAAACACAGAAATTTCCCCATATCTCGGTACACTGCGATATGGACTCATTTTATCTTTATAATGTGAGATGTGATCCATCATTGAATTAGAAGTTACAACAACGAACCAAAAAGTGCAAATAAATCCGGTGTTCAAATCCGTCTAAGGAAAAAGAAACATCGAGATACGAAGAAAACCAAAAGAGAAATGTGGCTTCGGATATTCATATTAAAGAAAGTTCAGAAACTCACAGTACAGTTATGAACACAGAAATTTTTGGCACTTGAATTTGATGGTTTAGTTAAACAAATTAGGATGGAGCAAAGATTGGATACACAACCTTGAAAATGATCATGCTAAAGGCCATGCTTATAGATTAAACTTCAAGTACACTAATAATAATGGCAGAGAATATGGAAAGCTCTTTGCTGAGGCTTAACTTGTCAAGAATTCAGAATTGATTAGAGTATAAATACGCAGGAGATTTTCCAAGTTTAATCATTCCATGAGATCAGACCACTTTCGACAAATGATCACGAATCACCGAAGAAACCTACGAAGGCTTGATTGTAGAGATTCTCAAATACGATTTCTGGAACTCAACCTTGCTAAAATCCCAAGAAAACAAAATTTACATACTCAGGTCTTGATATTTTTAACACTTGTAAGTACCATTTGGAACTAATCATCAGTTCATATTTGAGATTGAACACGGACAAACTATCTTGGGACAATTTCAAGAATTATAAAAGTGTTTGAAAATGATAATTAGATTAACAATTTCAGAAGCTCTAGAAATGAGATTTTACGACGATACTTTTAGATGAAGATACGATGAGTGAATCGATCAAATAAATGAACAAAAAACAAACATTTCCATAAGAAGTTCAAATTTTCTAATGTTTTAAACCAGCAAAGTTCTTAAAAAAGAAATACGAGACTTAAAAATGGAGGTTGATGAATTATGAAGAAAATTTAGATCATTAATTTTAAAATAATCATTTGCCTAAAGGATTAACTCCTCTAGAAGAATCTTTTCGACTCTAAATATTTCAAAAACCTAAAAATGGAACCTTTGAAAGGCGATGTTAGAGAATATAGTACAGAAAGGTAAATGTGAAAGTCTAAAACTGGAGCCGAAGAAAATCCTAAAATAACCAAGTTGCTCTAAATCTTTGGCTCTGCAGTCAAAAGCAAAATATATTTAAGTTAATAAGAGAATTCTGAATATATTTCTTTTGGATTGTGAAGGTGAAATTATATGATGCCTCTATAATTAGAAGCATACGATACTATACGAAAGAAAATGGAAAGCCATTTAAAAACGGAAAACTGGAAAAGTCAACCTGTCTTTGTTTTCCTTTAATTGAAAAAATCAAATGAATACTTATGGAAAACTGGGGGATAATTTCTCCAATTGGGTTTTCAAAGTGGATTGTCTAATTTGAGTGTCCTGGAAGAAAAGCCCCGGAGAGATCATATTATGTGTTGATTTAAGAAATGTAAATAAGGTTTCTCAAGGATAATTACCTTTGCCCAAAATGGATCAAATTTTTACGAAAGGGTAGTAGGTGCTCTAGGATTTATCTTTTAGATCTGGTTTTCGAGGATACAACGATTCCGGTTCATCCTGATGACTAGGAAAAAAAAAGCTTTACAACACCATGGGGCACATTCAAATGAGTTAAAATGCCATTCGGACTTAAAGCTCTTGGAGCAACCTTCCCAAAGAAAATGGACATTGCATTTGCAAAAATTTATCATCACTTTCTTGTTATATGCGGATGATTTACTTTGCTTTTTCTAAATCAAATAAATAACATTTGCATCATCTCGAAAAAGTATTCATAAAATGCAAAAATTATGGTATCTCTTTGGAATCCAAAAAAGAAGTCCTTGGCTTTGGTCTTGAAGAAGGTAAAATCTTGGGTCTCTTGAAAGATGGTATTATAGTGATCCATAGAATGAAAGCTATATTCTGAGATACCTCACCCTGGAAATGTCAAAGAACTTTAAACTTTCCTGGGAAAAATCATTTTTGGAAAATTCATATCTAGCTTCATGAACATTCGTTCTTACTAACATGGTAGAGGATTCAAGTATTAAATTTACGGTAGAAGCTAGCAAAAGTTTGAAGAAATGAAATGGCTTTTGACGGTACAGATACACCGATTTTGTACATTTGATGAGAGACTTCATAATATTTTCATTTGCCTTGAGAACACTCTTATCATGATTGATTACAAAATGATGTTGATTTGAAAAACCCTGACCTTTTGGTAAAGCACTAAGGGATGTATCATTAAAATACAACATCATGGAAAAACAAGCTTTTGCACTTGTAAAAGCCATTAATTTAAGTCTATATATTGTATTCTCATGTGATAGTCTACGTACCAAATGGTAATGAAAACATCTTAACTCAAAGATGGAATTAAGGAAAAAAAGAGGTAAGTGGATTGCTGTATTAGAGTATGATATTGAAACACGAAATGCAAAGAAGCTGATAAAGGCCAGTTATTGAGCCAAATCACGGCAGAAACAGAATTGTAAATAGCTAATGACGGATAGCTTGAACGGGAGATGGTGACTCACAAATCACCCAAACCTTCCAAATTCTTATGATATGCTAATATAATTTTATGTCTTTGTTAAACTTGTAGCTCCCTCCGGGGTTATCAAGAACAAAGAAAATGTTTTTTAAAATCAAGTCTTCAAAGTTTTTTATTTTAGATAATGTTCTTTTGGAAAAATCATGAGAAGGTGATACTGTTGAATTGTTTGTTAAAAGATGAAGCTGACCAAGGCTAATGGAATTTATACGAGAGGCTGGCAGGTGGACACCTTTATTTAAAAATCAGTGCAGACAAGATCCTAAGAGCTTATTGGTAACCTTGTTTTACGATGCTAAAGAAGAATTTGTCTTTACTTGCCATAAATATCAAATTTTGAAGGCAAGAAAAATCTATTACCTTTCTTGCCAGGCTCAATTTCCAACAAAAAAACCACAGCACCAACGATGGACATGTTCATTTCTTAAAATCCATCCTCCTTCTTTTGACCTTTAAATGGATGTATTGCCACTGAGACTATTTCACCAAATGGATAAAGCAATTCCTTCCGAGACAAGCCAATGACAACTGCCCAGTCATAGGATTCCTTAAACTAATATACTATCAAAAGATTTGGTTGTCACAGAGAAAATCATAATCGATAATGCTGCTAGCTAACGTCTGAAGATGATAAGTTTACGTAATAAATATCATGTCTACATAAGCCATTTCATGACCTATTACCGCTCAAGGATGATAATTTTATTTGATCTTCCAACAGTCTCAGTATTAATATTGTTAAAAAATTATTAGAAGAAAACAAGAAAAAGCGGCACTGAAAACTTTAAATGCACTGTGGGCGGGATAGACTCTGCACAAAAAATCTGTTGGGACTGGTCAACATGAGTTGGTTGTAATTTGACTGAGGGTTTTGTATTTCATCTACATCTGATAGGGTTACGTAATGAAATTACTTGAGAAGCTACGGGGTTTAACACTGGAAGTATTCAAGGAGAATAAATCAGACTATCGATTTGCGTGGAACCCGAGAGGAAGTTTATCAAAGATCCCAAGTATTTAGAAAAACCAAAGATATTTTATAAAAGATAGGAAGAAGATTTTTTCAAATTGGAAATACAAATTTTGAGATGGGATTCCGGAGAAGAGAGGATAAGGGAAAACTATGGAAGTTTGAAGCTTCATGGAAAAGGACCTTATATTATTCATGCCTTACAAGGAAATAATACCTGTTTTCATAGAAAAAGCCCGGATAGTCGAAGGCGAAAGGATAATTTAATGAGTAGAATGTTGGAATTTATTGCTGATCCTATTTATTAGAATATCAAGTTTTTAACATTGTACACTCTATGCTCCTTTAATGTATCGGTTTCGGTGGATAGTAATTTGCGGAGTTGAAGCCGTGGGAAGACTGCGCTTCAAAAGTATTATTTTCATACATGCAATAAAGCAAAAAGCGAGAATAAGATTCATGGATTCAGTCAAAAATCATTCTTAGGAAGCTGGCTACATTTGTTTTCTTGACTTTTCACTAGGAAAAGCCATCCCAAAGTAGAGCCGGTGTTGCGACTCCTATACAGGCGTGGTACAACCATATATCATGAAAGTTGACTTGATGGGCACTATGCAAATATTTCATACCTTTCCTTATTGCAAAGGTTTTTCATATTGTCAAAAAATTTAAAAAATGTAAAGGGTATACCCTGAAAGAAAAATCAAAGAGGGTGAAAAAGAATAAAATGGCCAAAAAATTAAAAGAAAATAGACACAAAGAAAGATATTGAGAAAGTGTACAAGTCCTGATACACACTACTTTTTTTTTCTCTTATACTATTAAACAAATTGTGTGGTGTATCTTATTATACAATTTGTGAACAGATTAAACGGTTTAAACAGCTGGATTATTTTTCAATTATGTTTTAGAGATAGAATAAAATCACATTATTTTGTTTAATCTTGGCGAATGAGTAATTAAATTAGAGTAAATAAAGGAGCTCAACGGTTTAATCGCGGGCCCTTGGATGTAATAAGGATAGAATTAGATGAACTTTCCTATGTAAAAGAAAAAGTGTGATAGGGTTTTCCGGTCTAAGTACACCCTAATAAAGAAGAAAAAAATGAGTAGGGTAAAGTAGGTAGGGTAGTAGATGTATTGGAGAATTACATGCATGAAGAGTGGATAGTGACTCTAGATGTGTTAAATCTTTACTTTCATCACAAGTGTAAGGGAAAGACACTACTGGAAGAACTTCAAGCAAAGCAAAGTCAAAATTATTAACTTCCTTCTCATCTTTCCCTAAAAATTTCCTCATTCCCTAATTTTCAGGCTGAAAATTAGAGGGCTCAAAGGCATTTCTTGACTTTTGGAGAAGGAGGCTTGGACCTCAACCCAATAATTGGAAAATCCTAAGTACTTAAAATCTGATATCATGACATTCATTCACTTCCAAGAAATCTTCCCTACATTAAAATCCCTTTTTGTAGGAGGAAAATCACTGTCTTCCTGTAAAACCCTGTATAAAAAAGACCAGTTAAATACATTCTTGTGATGTTTTACTTGGCGCTTTTTTTCATTTCCCATATTAATTTCTAACATTATTTCAGAAATCCTGAAAATTTCCCCTTTTCACAGTATTAATTTAATAATAAAGTCCCAAAAATTATTATATTAATGGCAGTTGATTGAAAAATAACCACATATGATTATTAAAAATAGTTGATTGGTTGAAATTTCAATTAATAAATAAAACGGAAACACTTCGCCTAATGGATTGATCGCTCCATGGTTAATTAATAACTATCACCAATCCGACACCTACGATAAATTATTTCATAATAAATTTCAGCTGGGCCCGCCATAATAATTCTCGTCATCTTCCCCTCTCCCGACGATCGTTTGATCGGTCATCCAAATCTACGAGCATCGTTCCGCCTAGCGCACCCATCCCGTACGACGATAATGCGCGATGGCCGAAGTGGTTTTCTGACGATGCCGCACAAGAGCATGGTATTGTGTGGAATCGCTAGCCCTGCGTGAAATCCGCCCTTTCCCAAAAGTTGTGCGATGGGCCACACTTACCACACACTCATGAACAAAAGCCCATGGTATGGCGACATCATCCGTAAAATAATAAACGCCAACCCTTTGACTTTGTGAATAAAACAAATGAACTCGCGTCATTTTCACTATCCCATGCAGTGACCAGTGTCCCATGCAACGAATTTCAAAATCAACTGTCAAAGTTTGCCAACCGCTACCTTGCTGAAGAAAATTGCAGTCGAGTAATCTAGAGTTCATCCGCCATAGCCAGCACCTGTTTAGTCACTGTTCATTTCCCGGAAAACAGGTATTTACCTAAATTCCCACTGAACTCTGTAAAAATCCTAGCTTTTGTTTTAAATTCCACACGAAAAATTGAAACTATTTTCAAAATTGGTCTTTAGTTCATTCCCCAATTCCCAAAATTGCAGTTGTATTCCCAAACCTATGATTGTACTTGTTTTTTCCGTCAAAACCCGAATTCATTTCTAAATCCACAAGAACCAGAAATGGAAATTCCCGTGGCTTTGAATGTCGCACCCCTGAATGCCCCTCATAGAGATTTAGACTATCTGCCTCTAGCAAATAGGGATTTTCAAATTAAAGACCTTGTCCTCCGCAAAAACTTCTTCGAATTTTGCTATCATGTTAGACACCATCGAACGGCCCGACATTTTTGGACTATAAATCCAATCTTCCCATGCATTCCTTTCCCCGTACTTTTTTCCGAAATAATCCATTTTTCTAAAATCAAGAGAAGAATTAGGAAACATGCCGGAAGAAGCCAATGAACTTATACACTTTTTGAATACTAAGAATAAACATCAACTTGAAGAACTTGGCATTCAAGACAGGACAGGAACAATTTTGGAGATAAAAAGAGTTTTTACTAAAATAACTCTGATACAGAATCTAGAACGAAGGTGCTCTGATATGCCTTCATAAAAAGATTGGATATTCTGTTGAATAAAGGATTGCCCGGTCCTTTAGTTTCAGAGGATAAACTAATGGACCTTGAAAGTTATGTTGAGAAATTGAACAAACATGCTGACAATCAGGCCAGTTCCTCAACTAGTTCATCAACAGCAGCATTGCCTACAGGAAAAAATCTTCATGATAGATTGGAAAACTTGTTTTATCTGGAGCATGAGGTAAGGCATTTGTTCCCAATTCAACCTACTTTCTTTAGATATATAGAGACAGGTGAAACTCTGATGAAGCTGCAAAGGACCAGAATACCGGAAGCTAAATGGTGGGAAGAAATGTTAGAACTTTTGTAAAAATTATCCTTCATGATTTTTTTCTTATTTACTATAGTAAGTCATCATAAGAAAGATAAAAGGATAAACAGAGGTTAAAGTCTATCAGTGCAGATAAAGAGTATCGGTTAAACAGAGCAGCCAGCACAGAATTACTAAAGAGAACAGCAATGAGCCAAATCATAGGGGCTGCCTCCAACACATTCTCAAAAGAAGGAAATAGCACAACATCAGTTATCATTTCTCTTATCTACGAGACCATCTATCTCTAGTTTGTTGTAAAATACTTATGAGTCATCCTATATTATATCTCAATTTGCTATGAGATATTTTTTATAATTTTTTGTATAAATACTCCCTCAATTGGAGTATTGAGTGGTGGATTCTTAGACTTTGCTATAACATTGACTATTTTGGAATAAAGTGTTGTTGGAGAAATTTTGTGTGGCTAGCTGGATAAGGAATTGATGCGAAAGACTTTTTACAGGATTCTTGTGTCAGACAACGGATCAATAAGTCATCTATCTCTTATGTTTTGAAGTCTTTTTATTTTTTTATTTTACCATCTGTGTTTCATTTCTGAATGATTAACAAAAAGGAATAAATGAGAAAGTGCTTAAGTGCAATCTGATTTCAATCGTTGTTATTCTAAATGTTTTCTTCTGAACTGGTTTAAACAGTGAATTCTTAATTGCTCTTGTTTTTCTAGTTTATGCATTTTGATTATTTAGTAAAGAATACTTAATTTCTCTTTATTAATAATCACTCAATTTCCCTCTTTTGAATGTGTTGAAGGATTCTTAATTTCCCTTCATCCATTTTGATTCCATTCCATTCACTTTAGATCTATAATTGTTCCCTATTTTATTACCTTGCCCTGTAAAACCATCTTTTGTTAAGAAACTTAATCCAGTTAAGCCATTTTCTTTGACTCCATTAGCCCAATGGCCTAAACTACTCAATATTACCCTTAGTTATTGAATTCCATCACCCAAACTTAATCAAAATTCTTGGACTTTATAACTAGCCTAATATATTTCAAAACAAAGCTAAATTTTACAGAGAGAGCCCTCTCTGGGTATAGATCGTCAGACTTCACATCAAAAGTTGGTTTGTGGGCAATTTCTAATTCTCTTCTCTTCCCAAAAACTTCAAGGAAAATATGAGTTATAACACCTCACACAACCAAGTCCTAGGAAAATCTTTGGATTCTCGATGGAACATCAAGTTTTAAAATATCTATCTCTGTCAGCTTTTGTTATTTTCCATAGAATCCTATACTTTTTCCCTTTTTTTATACCTTATGAGGTTCCGATGATTTGGATTTTTTTCATGCTATTGCTGTCTTAATTTCATCTCATAACATTTCTAAATAATCCTTTGGGCTTCCTTGACTTCTCAGGGCCTCCTGGATTCCATGCTTTTTCCACTACCCTTGGCTCTCCATTCCATCCTTAACTCAGCGTTTTAACATACCTCTATGCTTCTAGGATTCATGGGTTCTAAGCTTCCCGCTACCCCGCCTCACTGAAATCCCATAACAATTTTAAATAAGCCTCCAAGATTCTAGGCCTTTAGGGGTTCCAAAATTTACTACTAAGGACTTCAAGATCCTTACTTTCACTGATCATAACTTTTGATTCAGAGGCCCATTTGTAGATTTCCTCATACAGTTGGAAAAATATTTCCAGGCACATTCCAACTATGCCAGGATAAGTTGAGTTGATCTCTTAATACACAATCTCCTCCAAATTCTAGGATTCTCTAGCCATCATAGTCCTATTTTTATGGATTCTCCACTAAGCTTGCTACTATGATGATTCTCTATAGAATACTATAGCAACCATGGGAATCCCCCTGAGTAGCATTCTCATCAATGTAAACATATGTTACTTTTATCCTTACTGTTATTCCAATTGACATCAATGCTAACACACTAGGTGCCACCAACCATTGAGGCAATGCCAACTATTGAACATGTCTCTCATATACATTGTATGGATGTGTTTGGTGTTACATTATTTTCACTTTGAGCCTCATTGAATCCTAAGCACGTTGTTCCTAGTGTGTTTGTTTCCCTCTATTACATTGGATATTGTATTATGGTGATTCCCATATGTTTGGATCCATCAATGGTCTTTATAAACCACTTTGAAGCTCTCTTTGGTGTTGTTGCAATTATGGTTTATGAAAGGTCAGAAGCTTTAACCAAGAATCCATTAACATAACACTTTAGTCAACATGGACCAATTTCACCTTGAAATACTTACCTTTATTTTTCCATAACCTTGCTAAAGATAGGTTATATCTGTAAATTATAATGACCATAAATATGGCATATTTGGAAGACATCATTTCAATAAACTAAGAGATATTGGGTAACATAGTTGAACATAAAGATAAGTTATATAGGTAAATTATAATTCAAATTCAATACTCATAAGAAAGTTGAGGTTGAACTAGCTCTAATACCATGAAGAAATATGTAATTGCATGCACAATAAACTATTACATACATTTCAATCACAAATATGATCCATTTATATAGTTGGAACTAGATCCAACTTATTCCAAACTTGGAGATTGTGGTTGAGATAATATCTCCACAATCTCCAACAAACAAATCCAAACTAACAAACTAAATCTACCAATTTAAGAACTAATCATAACACCCTCCTTTTATTCTTACATTATAAAGGTTACATTACAAAGAACGGTATTGAAGTCACATTAACATATTTCAAATTGATATTTTTATCAGGTTTCGTCTTCATTAGCACTTATATCTAGTCTGGAATCACATAGGCTTCACTCCTTCAACCACCAACTTCAAGCTACCACTTGATCCATTTAAGACACAATTGCTTCTTACAATTGTCAATGTATGTGTAGTATCGACGATTCTTGACTACCCTGAAAAATAATCTTAATATTGAATCACTTTATGGACATAATTCCATATATCAAAGTAATATGACCTACAATTTTGGTAGTTTCATAGATAAGAGATATAGATATTAAATGTATTTAGTAGTCAATCATAGAACATGAACTTTCTTCACATACACAAACTTATAACCACATAAAAATAACATGTAATTTTTTTTCTTGAAGCATCTATGAACAACAAAACACATCAAAATATAACATACAATAGAAATAATCAAAACGGTGATATGTTCTCTCATCACTGAATAACGTCAAGAACTACTAATTTGAATTATGTTACTATGTTCAATAAACGATTCTTCATTTTATAAATTTTACAAATAGAAAAAACCTTCTTTACAAAATTTTCCTCCTTCCACAATTCAACAAAATATTTGAACAAGAAACTAATATAACTTTCACCACCACAAAGTGCTCTTGAATCCAACCTTGAACACTTGATTTATTTCCCCAACACTCAGGAAAACAAAAATTGCATTTAATTTCGTAAACCATAATTGCAACAACACCAAAGAGAGATTGAAAGTGGTTTATAAAGACAATCCATGGATCCAAACATATGACAATCACCATAATACAATATCCAATTTAATTGAGGGAATTAATCACACCAGGAACAACTATCTTAGTATTCAATGAGGCTCAAAGTGAAAATAATGTAACACCAAACACATCCATACAATGTATACTAGATACATGTTTGACAGTTGGCATTGCCCGAATGGTTGGTGGCACCTATTTTGTTAGCATTGATGTCAATTGGAATAGCATTAAGGATAAAAGTAACATATGTTTGCATTGATGAGCATGCTACTCAGGGGGAGTCCCATGGTTGCTACAGTATTCTATAGAGAACCATCATAGTAGTAGCCTTAGTGGAGAATCCATAAAAATATGACTATGATGGATAAGGAATCCTAGAATTTGGAGGAGATTATGTATAAAGAGATCAACTCGACTTCTCCTGGCATAGTTGGAATGTGCCTGGAAATATTTTTCCAAATGTATGAGGAAGTCTGCAAATTGGCTTCCAAATGAAAAGTTATGATCAATGAAAGTAAGCATCTTGAAGTCCTTAGTAACAAGGTTTGGAACCCCAAAAGGCTTGGAATCCTAGAGGCTTATTTAAAATTATTATGGGATTTCAGTGAGGCAGGCTAGCAGGAATCCTAGAACCTAGGAATCCTAGAAGCGTGGAGGTATGTTCAAAACATGAGTTAAGAGATGGCATCAACCCAGGGTAGTGGGAACAAAACCTAGAAGCCCAAAACCCTGGATGTCAAGGAAGCCCTAGATAAGGCTAAAACACCGTGGGTAAGAATTTGAAGGAGCTCGGGGAAATTTCAAAGGAAAAATTTCCAAGGCTAGGTGGGCCAAGCCCGAAGCCCTGTGAGATCGTAATATCTTGAGGAATTCTATTAATAAAAGTTACGAGCAAGGAGGGATCTGATATTTCAACCCATTTGTGATACATACATACATACATACATACAGATATATATATACATACATACATACATACATACATACATACATACATACATACATACATATATACATATATATATATATATATATATATATTGAAAAAAGGGGCATTATGGGAAAGTGTTGGGCATATGCTTAAAGTATGTATGAGTTAGAAGGTCTCCATGTCACTGTGATGAATGAGTTGGAAACTAACAGTAAATCCACACAGAGAGGTTGGTTCCATTTTATTAATGGAGTTTGTAAAGTTTGTCCCGAGCTGAAGAAGCCTCGTATGATAATTACTTGCACACTATGGGCAAATAAATGAAGAGAATGACTATGAAACATCATTTCAGTATGTTCTTAGCTTTGATGGCATGTTGTAGCTGAAGAAAAATGAAGATGCATACCTGAAGTAACTTCTAATATTTGTGGGAATTATGAGTAATGGGGGACCAAGTGATCTGTGCAGGATGAAATCATTAATGGTTGTCATGTAGTGTGTAGGGAAGGTTAAGATTAATTTCATAATATTAAAAATACATAGGTGGCCCATTCTTATATTTAATATAGTTGTATTGGCCTAATATTTTTAATGAAAAAGAAATATATAGTTCCATGTTTAAATACTCTATCAGGTACAGTGAAGTAGAGTCAACATCGTTCCTAGTGCAAAAGAGGAGAAAACAAAGGAGTGTGATTGAGAAAAACGGGGAAAATATAATTGTTGTGAGCTGAAGTAGGCAACGTAGTGAATGTGTAAGCATAAGGGTGACTGAAGAGTGACCTCAATGTTCTTTCCTTCACCAAAACTCCAATACCATGTTGATTTTCAAGTGAAATAAATACAATCACTAATTTCTGAAAACTAATATTTACTTCTAATTATGTACATATTCTTTGAATATTTCCAGTTTATCATCAAGCAACTAGACTTCTGAAATTCAGTCATAAATGCACAAGGAAAATATAAATCACAATGCAGAAATATCATAGAAGATTTACCTTGGGAAAACCCACCTGGGGGGGATAACATATTCCTTAAATAATTTTTTCATTTGAATAAGATATACACCTAATTCTTCTAGTAAAATATGATGGTAAAACTGACCAATAATACAATTGTCAAACCTAGTTAAACTCCCCTCTTTTCAAGTCTTCAATTTTCCCAAACAAAATTGCCTTGCCTAACCTGCCTAGGCAAAAAGTTGGCCTCCCATAAATCCAGCTAATTCTACCTAGAAACCACATGTATGAAGTTGCAGAGAGAGAAAGAGAGAAAAAAATCAATGTTTCTATTGTTCATATGTTTTATGAATGTGTTTTATGAGAGTCACCATGTATGCTTCTCATCATTTTTTAATTTGTAAATGAATGAGAAATGAGTATATGACCTAAAATATGATAATTCAACTAATAAAATAAGGGAACAATGCTTATTAATGATTCTCAGATAAATATGAGACCCCTCTGCTCATATATGTTGTTTAAACTTGTAGATTACATATTTGTGACATGTTTGATGAAATTCCTGTCATGGCTGGTAGGGATCCAGTGAAGTCCGTGTTCAAGTAATTTCATTTGAATCATTATTCTGTTGTTATATTTAATTCATGGAAGTGTCATGGAGTTCTAGGCAGAGACTTGAGCCCTAGTCCTGAAAAAGTGGCACACAAATCGGGGTCGTAAGGTCGGAACTACCTAGAAAAGTCCCCTGTCACACATATACCCATGCTATGAAAGTGGCAAGAGGTTTCCAGTCACACTCTTACCCACATCAAGGGAGCGACAAGGGTATTGATTAACTAAAAGGTCAGTTTGAGTCAAGGGCCAACCTCCTAGAAGGTTTTATGGCTCCTAGGTGTCATGTGGAAAGTGCAGAAGGTAGGTCTAAAAGCGTTTTGTTGGATCCACTTTGTTGAGGTGGCCTAGGAAGTTGAATATGATCATAGTAGCATATCATCACATGTTTAACCAGTTGGTCGGTTACTTGGGTAGATATGGGAGGAGGGTGTTACAAACACTAATTTATTGGCTAGGACACATAAACTTTAACCAGCTATCATATTCCTCGGATATTTCCTAGTATCCATAAAAAATAATATGGAAAATCATTTTCATTACACCCAAAAACCATACTACACTCATTATCAACAATCCCCACATCATATTTATTTTTCATTTTTTATGTTTAATTTAATGCAAATCAATTTGTATGTTAATTTTTTTTAATCAAAATTTTGATTTTATAGTTTGGAATCAAAGACAATGAGATATTTTCATAGTATTATTTGTATTATTTGATATAATTTTTAATAATAATTTTTCTTAATGGAGTTTTCAATAATAAATCTCTTGCATCTTTAAATTAGTGATTATGTTTTTACATTTACTTATATTGATTATAAATTTAGTATACAATTATATTGATAACTATGTATTAGATTAGTGAAAAGTGAAATGACATAACTATGTATTAGATTTATATTTTCTCTTCTTGGTTTGTATGTCATTTAAAAATTCATGATTCTCTAAAAAAACAAGCAATACCTATCAACTTTCACCATCCATGACTTCACCATAATGTTCCATATGGGATTTAGTGCTCGAAGAATCTACAATGTTGATAAAAGGTTCCAACTTTTATTTAATGTTTGGGGAAATTTTGGTAGACATTGTTTCATCTTCTTAGTGTTTCCTTAGTTTAGAGAAAATATTATGATATTTGAAAGATAACCAAGTTGAGTTAGAGATATTCCAACTAGCAACGAAAGGATATAAGCAATGGCTGGAATTATTGGAACTAACATCAACAAAAAGAAAACATGGAAAAGTCAATGGTTGAAGAAGGGGTCCTCTACTACTCATCTTGGAATATTTAGCTGAGAGAAATTTCAATCACTCTCTGTTATGAATATTTTCAAAAATAAAAAAAATAAAAAAAACAAATTAGTGACTTTAAACTTATTTTGATTGTATATTTTGGGAATTTCTTGGAATGTGATGGTCCATCAAATTTTGAATTGATTGTTGCTACCCATGATCATATTTTATGATCAATTAAAATATTCAAAAGTTTTTGATCAATACATTTTTCTTCCATGAAGTCATATTTTAAGTGCTAATGATGGCCAGTCTAGACAAAAAGATCAATGTGAAATATGTTTTTTTTTACAAAACCGGTTAATGGATAATATTAGATACTTGGCCTAAATACCAAAATTCAAACTACAATAGGTGCGCCTAGTTCCATGAGTGTCTCACAACCCTGAAAGGCCATGGAACTTATGCTTAGTTCACATCTCCTTTTAGTTGCTACTATGTGATCAATGTCAATGATTTTCCCAAGCTTTTGGGTACACACAAACTGATTTAATAATAGGCAGTAAAACATGACAACTAACTAATTTAGGGAATAGGATCCCATGTTTCTTCTCCATCTCTAAGCATGACTATAGCAGTAACGAGGACTGGTTTGTTAGCTTCTATATGTGCGTCCTTGTTATTCGTTCTCAACACGTGGTAGAAGTTCAAGTTCTGAAATGAGTTTCCCAGATCTGTTACTCTAGAGATCAGCGTTGCAAGCCTTAAGTCCAACAGCTTAGAGTTTTTCACAATAGAGTTAATGAGAACCTGAGAATCCCTGAATACATTAGCCTCCTTGATGTTTAGCCCTTCAAGAAACTTGAGGCCTTAAAAAAGATCCAAAGCCTCAGCTTGAATTATGGAAGAGAGGGCCAAACCCCAGACAAAGTTGTGAATCTTGGTGTTATATGGATTCAAAATGACACCTCCAGCTCCAGCCTTACCATAATTTCCCTTTGCATCTCCATCAAAAAATAGGGAGTAACTTGAATGGTTTTCCATCCAGCTCTAAAACTCCTTCGCTATGGCCCTTATTTGCCAATATTTGGGGAGAGAGGTAATAATAGCAGCTTTTTGAAATTGCAGGTCGAGGGAAGAGCCCCAAATTATGTCCTGCTGACTTAAATTTGAATCGTCTTTTTGATCTCTTAGACACTCTTTTAATTGGAATTTTATCTTGACTCCCACAAACTTGGTATCCTGTTCATGATTTCTGAAGATCCTTTTATTTTTTTCAAGCCAAATCTGCCAGCAAATTAGTTTTTGGAGGGAAGACCAAGCAGATTTGATAATCTTGTTTTTTGGAGGGGTATCAGGGTACCTTTGCAGCCAATTCGTGAACAGTTTAGGAATGAAGATTGGAAGAGCAAAGTTGGAGTTCAAAATTCCCAACAGCTCGAACCAAATTTGCGTTGTGAATTTGCACTCAAGCATTAGATGAATAACGCTTCCCTGGTTTTCCTTGCATAGGCTGCACCTTGAAGGGCCATGGAAACCTCGCTTTTGGAAGTTTTTATCAGTCAATATTTTGCAGTGGCATAACAGCTAACTCAAATGATCAATTTTGGGTAAGGAGGGATAATTCCATATCCCTTTCCATGGCATTGGGTTCATAGCTACATGAGGGTGCTCACACAGCTTGGTGTAGCCATGAGCCACGGTGTAACCTCCAATCTACGCTCCCCATCCTCTTGTGTACCTTTTACGAGCCAACACTGGTGCCATACCATGGAGCTTGGATAGAAGCACATTGCGATCATGTAGAAGCTTCAGGGGTGTTTGGATGAGTTTCCAACCAACCCAGCGTGAACCAGCCAAATGGAGATGTCCCATAGAGAAAACAGGCCTTCCTTGTTCATCCATCTGCGCAGCAATTGGAGTGAGCAACAGTGTCCCAACGGCTCGTTATTCATAATCATGTCTGTCCACAAGTTGATTCTTTTTCCATTGCCGGGAACCTAGTATGGATTGCCTCTTGGACTAAAATGAAATTGTCCACAATATGTATACCTTGAATGAAACCTCCTTGGTTTTCCGAAATGAGTTTGGGGAGGATGAGCTTCAATTTGTTAGTGATTACTTTGGTAATCAGCTTGTATCTAATATTGCAAAGTGAGATCGGACGAAACCTGTTGAAGGAGTAGGGCCTTTCTCCTTGGGGATGAGGACAAGAAAAGTGGAGTTAGTGCTACCACCGATTTTCTGGCATGCTTGAGACTTTATAACCATTTTGAAGAGGTATTTTTCCATAATCGACCAGCAGATTTGGAGAAACCTAGTTAAGAAACCGTCCAGCCCGGGGGCTTTGTCGAGGTCCATAGCAAAGAGGGCATCCTTGACTTCATTCTTGGATATTTTAGCTTCGAGGAGGAGATTCATCTCAGCTGTAATCAAGGAGGGAACCTCGTCCATCATATTAGTGTTTTGATCCAGTCCCATCTCCTCACTATATAGGCTTTTGAAGTGAAGGAAGGCTTATTTTTTGATATTTACAAAGTATTTGTGAATAATAGTACCATCTTTGATCTCAGTAATAGAGTTGGTGCATTTCCTTGCCTGAGCTTTCTTGTGAAAAAAAGTGGAATTCCTATCCCCTGCTTTAAGCCAAACATTGCGGGACTTAAGCCTCCAGTATTCTTCTTCAACTAGGCAGGCCTTATGGTAATTTTGCTGGAGCTGGGATTCTTTGTCTAGAATCTCTTTTCTAATATCAGCTTCTTCGACCTGGAGATGATGGTTATCCAAAATTATTTGTATTTTTTTCCTTTCATTCACAGGATTGGGCAGAGATTTGGCCCAAATTTTCAGAGCCCCTTTCACTCTTCTGAGCTTCTCCTCCCATACAAAGAAGGGTGATCCTTTGACAGGCTGTAACCAAATATCCTTAACTATTTGCATGAAGTCAGGCTCCTTGACCTAAAGAGAGATAAATCTGAAGGGAATAGGCCCATGGTCAAGCTGAGCCAAGAGCTCAAGCTTGATGGGTTTGTGATCAGAGGTGATGGAAGGGAGAATATGAACTCTAGCCTCTAATCCAAGCAGAAGAAAAGAACATTAGATGAAGAATCTATCTAGTCTAGCAGGGATGTGACTAGGGCCTACTCTTTTATTAGTCCAGGTGTACTTACCAGAGATTGGCTTAATGTCTAGCAGGTCTCAGTCCTACATTAGATCCTCCACCCATTCCCTTGCTATATCTCAAACAATGTTGCCTCCTCTCTTAACTGCTGAAAGGAGAGTGAGATTGAGATCATCGGCAATGATAATATTTTCCAGATTCACAAGATCTACTTGGTTTCTTATGGAGTCCCAGCAGGCCCTTTTTTCCCGAGCGTTGATAGGGACATACACATTGATGAGACTAAAGATCTCTTTTGAGTCTAAATGTTGTGGCTTTAAGAACTTCCAGTGAGGGTTGGGGGTCTCAGAAATTACTGAGAACTCGCTAGTATTCCAGAGAATGCCCAGCCCACTGGAAGCCCCTCGAGCTGAGATTTTTTTTGCATCACTTTTGTTCCAGAGTTTCTTACTTGCATGCAGGAACGCAATGTCCTCCATTTTGGTCTCTTGAATGAGGAGTATGTAAGAATCTTCTATCCTTATTAAGCTTATGATAGCTTCTTCTTTGATTCTGCTCCCCATACCTCTACAGTTCCAGGAGACGACCTTCATCATTTATGTTTTTGATGGGCTCCCTTGGAGCCTTGGGGCGGATTTCTTGCCATCTTTGGTTTTGATTATAATAGCTTCTCAAGGGTTCGTTGGCTGCCCTGAAGCTTATCTTTGAACGTTTCCTACTCTATTTCTTCCCAATCTGTATTGCGGCCTCTTGTGGCTCTCTTTATCGAGGCTTGGGATTCTCCTATTTCCCCTTCTTCCTCTGAGCCTTCTGATTATTTCTCTTCATCCTCAACTTCTACGTTGTTTCCTTTGGAGCTCTCTACAGCACTGCCCCCCATGGGAGAGGGAGAGGGGGTGCCTTTTGTGAGGGAGACTAATTTTTGGATCTCAGCTTCCTGAGTCTCCTCTATTTGCGAGCTTAGAGGAGTGAATTTATTTTATTTCTCCATTCTGGGAGGGGGTTGCTGAGTAGGGGCCTGTTGGGGGCCTTTACCGTTTGGGCCTCAATACTTGTGGGATTTGTGAGAAGTCTTGGCATGCTTGACCTGATTCTAGCCCTCCTCATTACCCTTTTCTGGCTCAGCATTGGACTGACATCCTCTAGCGAAGTGGCCATAGACATGGCATTTCTAGAATTTGAAGGGCTGCTGCTTGTAATCTATCTTCTGCACATGAGTCTAGCTACCTACATTGATTTTGATGGCTTCCAGGAGGCCCACCTCTAGATCTACTTCTATGCAGATTCTAGCACACTCATATTGGTCGTTGTTGTTTGCCCAATCTATGAATTTCCCAAGGGTGTTGCCGATGTGCTTCAAGGAGTCCCAGTTCCAACAATGAACTAGAAGGTTTGGAAGCCTGACCCACAGTGGGACCGCCATGGGCACATCGACGGCAGGGTCGAAATACAGTGTCCTTTTGTTAAGATAAAGACCTTGAGGGCCCATGAAGTAGGGGCCATTCTAGAAGATCAGATCCTTGTCGTATTTTGAAGAGAATTCAAAGAGGAAAAACACTCATCCCAAAAAATAAGATGTGACACTATTCTTGATCAACGATGCCAAGTTGTTGTTGACCCAGTTCTTAGTGGATTTAGGAGAAGGCCAAAGTCTGGTGAAATGACCAATGAGGGCACAATCAGCCAGGGATAGGGCTATTTGGATCAAAGTCTCTGGAGGGAGGGAGATTTCAAGAATATCCTCAAGCTTCTTAACAAACTTGGTTGCTTCACTCTTTTTCTTCTGCGTCTATCGGGCCAGGAGCCGATTGAAGGCATCAGCAGATGATGGCGGAGGGGGCGGGGGGGAGGGGGGCTGCCTGGGGCGACCCTGAAATCTCCATGAGAGAGAACCCTAGCTTGAACGGGTTGCCTCTCATCAGCAAGTGAAACCTCACAGCGCTCTCAGTGCTTGCTCAACCCGCTCAAAAAAAAAAAATCTCAATAAAAAAATATCAATGTGAAATATGTTATGTGACTTCAATATTTTTATTTTTAGTGTAAGCATTAAGGTATGGTGTTAATATTAATGTTACATTAGTATATTTGGTTTGTTGGTTTGGGTTTGGTTATGGATTTTGTTGAGATATTCTCTCAACCACAATCTCTAAGTTTGGAACCAATTGGACTTAGTTCCTACTATGTAAATGTATTGTTTATTGTGTGTGCAATTACATATTTTGTCATGGTATTAGATGCAATTCATACCCAAATAAAATTAAACATTCATAAGAAAGCTAGGGTTTAACTAGCTCTGATACCATGAAATAATATGTAATTACATGCACAATAAACTATTACATACATTTCAATGACAAATATTGATGAAAACAATTTTTGGGGTCTCTTCGTTTTTTAGTTTTTTTTTCTATTCTTGATCATATGACCTATGGATTATTATATGACATGCTCATCTAATCCTCTCTTCCATTACAAATTGAAGAACCATGTGGTCTGCATGTAACATTAATTCATCAAACAAAGTTAATGTATCTATGCATTAAGCCATCAATGCATTAAATCACCATGCACACACATAGAATTATATATAGTAGAAATCAAATTTCATTAATTTAACCACTAAAATATTACAAAACATATAATATTCCTAAATAATCACACAACTAATTGGAATATTAAATTTTGATTTTTCCCTTAGATAGAGGAATAAGACGGTAGGGAGACCCATAAATCTCCTTAGTAGGAATAAAAGAAACTCCTAGTGTGAATGGAGGTCATCTAAAAGCTGGATTGAAGACCCTTAGGTGTGAAAAGGGGCTGGAGCATGAAGACCGGGTCAAATTTGACCAAATCAAACAACATTGTTATTGAGGAGTGGCATTCATGGTGGGAGAACACAGTTTTTTAGGCATATTGATTGCATGGAGGTGGTTACCTAATTGAGTGGGTCCAAGGGTGAGGAAGCTCATAAATTATATAAGGAAGAGGATGGCAGCCATATGGGGTTATGTTTTAGATTATTATTTTGATATGGTCCATTTAGACTTGTTTCTCTCTTCAGTTTTTTAGCTAAGATTTCATGTGTTGTTTAGCACAGGGTGTTCCTCATCAGGAATCCCACCTCTTTCCTTGATATGCCTCTTGGAAGAGTATTAAAATACATGGTCCACTATCCGGCATCAGGCCAAGCTACAAATTTCTTCTACAACATAGTATCTGTTCAAAATTTTGTTGAGTTGTAGGGTGCAGCAGTGGAGGGTTGAGAAACCCAACTTCCGAGTTTGTTTTCTAGTGAAGGGAGAAGCCCTTCATTCGGGAGGCTTGTGAGTGATATTATTGAGCCTCATTTCATAATATAGTAGTAGTTTAAGGCACTGCTATTAGTTATAGCACATTTTTCTGAAGGAACTACGTTATTTCAGTGTGCAGTTGCAGTAGAGGGTTTGGAGCCCTAGTTGGGGGAGATAGCTTTTCAGTGAGGGGATCAACCTCTCATTTGAAGAATATATATGATGAGCTTTCAACATTCCATATCAGATCAAAAACCTCCTATCATCTATTCATTTGCAGAGATTATTTAGCCCTAGGGCCATATTTTTATTTCGTCATTTTTGTATATTTCAGGAAACCCTTTCCAGGATATCTTGGAAATGTTCTTGGGAGCTTAGATCTCTGTTCTCGGCATTTTTTGAGCTATATAAAAATAGATCTATATTGATATATCATTTATGTAGTAGTTATACCCTAACTGTGTCATCTTATCTGAGGGCATTTGTATGGCAGCTATTTCTCATGTATTGACATGTTTACTTTTGGAGGCTTGCTTTGTACTACTTGAGTGGCTTAATTCTCAAGATCTTATTCCTATTATTTTTTGATATGCTTAGTAAAATGGTTGTACATTTTTCCCATATCATGGTGTGCTGATTTATTCACTGCTATTTCCCATATTGTGTTCATATATTACTGCTTCCCCATTTGGGAATATTACAGTGCTATCAGAGCATAATCTTGGCTCAGCCTGTGGATCACAACCATTATGCTATCAAGAGAATAAGAAGAAGGATAGAGAGATTAGAATGATGGAAAGAATGAGTTTCATCTCATCTCTTTTCAGATCCAAGAGGGACCTCACCAAGGAGGTCAAGTAAATAAAAATGGAGAAAAGCAATGAAACCATAGTAGGGTTTCAAGATGAGGAAGGTCCATGTACTTCTTATCAGAAAAAGAAAGATCCGGTATTGCATAGAGATCCAAAGAAACATATTATGACCTTTCCTTTTGAAGAAGAAGAAAAGAGGTATGGAGATGGAGGACACTTGGATCATGAAATTCTAAGTGAGTATCTTGCATAATATAAGTCTCAACCTAGAGCTTTCGAGAAGAATCTAACTCTACCACAGTTCATTCAGCTCAAAGAAGAAAGAAGACCTTGCAGCTATAGATTCCTATTGCATACTTTTGATGGGTCATCCATATGTATAAAAATATCTTGGGGAATGAAGTTGGGTGCATTCTTCCTACTAAATCCATTGGTAGAAAGAGAAGCTGTTGAGACTGCAGTGCTGCACCTTGAGGGTGAAGAAAACATTTGGTGGTTCATCCATTTGACTCATGCAAGAGTGACTGCATATGAATTTTTACTCAAAGGTTGATCAAGAAGTTTGATAAGAAGAAATTAGAGGAGAAGAGGCCTTCACCACCACTTGCTGCAGGAGCACATGCATTAGGAGAAAGAACACTTGCACCTTTGCAAAGTGGTCTTGATCTCTTGACATCTAGAGTCCCATGCACTATTCTAGAGATGCATGAGGAGGGGGGAACTTGTACCATCACTGCTACAGCCATAGGAGAGCAGCCATCATCATCAGTAGTTGGAGAAGCCATCATACTGGAGGAAGGAACCCTTGTAGCAGTACAAGATGTTCCCAAGCTTTACTAAGGTATGCACATATTTCCATTTCATGTTATTTCAGCACATCATATGGAGGATTATGGAGACATGTTGTCAGGGAAAATGCATGGCCTAGGGTCAAAGCACATTGCTGATTTGGAGCAACATACTATCACTACACTGAGAAGCCTTGATTTGTTCAAGGAGGATATGTACATTCATCCTAGTGTGTCATTGTTGAGATTCACACAACTCTTGGGGTTGGAGTGTATATTTTTGGAGGATGGGGTGAACATTGTCTTTGGCAATCAAATGCAGAACTATGTCTTCAACATTGAGCACGATCTTAAGAAAACAGATGCACCATCATGGAGATTAGCAGCGCTGTCATTGAGCAGCAGTGATGAGTTGGGGCCCAACCATTATTGGATAATTCCAATGACCTTTCTACATGTATAACAGAGGACAGGCAGAGGATTGATGAGAGAGATGTTATCTTCCATTATTATGAGGGATGCTTCTTTATGAGCACTTCACATCTTAATGAGAATTTTTTTCCTAAATATTATTTGGATCCTTATGGGATCAACTTGGTCATTGGTGAGTGGTCTTCATTTGGAGATCTCCACGATATTGCATTTCAACATCCCATGAAATGAAAAGATAGAAATATGATTTGGGAGGATGGTATTCTTCATTCGAGGGATGCCAATATTGGGCATCATGATAGAAACTCACCATTGGTTGGATGAGTGATGTTGATAAGCAAGAGGCTGGAAAGCCACTTGTATATTTATAGCACAGGGTAGCAGGAGGCAAGGCTGCGTTGGCTACCCTTGAAAGAGTTTGGTCATCATGTACCACTTTCTATTTGAAAGAGTATGTTGGTAGTTGGGATTTGGCATGGCACTTGCATCATATGGAAGCAAGCAGTTTGGGTGCATTATGTTGATATGGAATTCTTCATGTCAATCACCATATTTTCACCTCATGATTTGTATGATGGAGGTGTGAGGAGGTAGAAAGAGCTATTGTTGCTTTGGATACTCTTGGGAAAGTATGGGTTGTATTTCTCCAATATTTTTTATGATGTTTTAGGAGAAAGGAATGGCACAATCAAAGTGCAAGGAGGCTACCCTTCAGCATTGAAGCATCAGGAAGAAATCCAACCTAGGAAGGATACTTCCACACATAGCAGCATGATGGTGGATAAATTTGACATATGGCATGTCAAAAAATGGAGTCATGGAGTGGCAAGAGCCTTATCACTAAGGCCAACAATGCTGTCACTTGGGAATGTGTTTCTATTGATGGAGTGTTCTAAGGGGAGTATGCATCCCTTCATTTTTCAAACCTTCATGAGGATATTCTCATGAGAGGGCTCATCTATGGACCTCACTTTCAACCTAATCACAATGAACGGTAATAAATGTATTTCTGTAATTATTCATCATTTCATAAATTATTTTCATTCTCTCACCATCTATGTACAGTGCATTGCTCCACAAGAGGGAAATAGTATCTATGGGTTTCATGGTCATTCTAGGACCAACATTTATGATCGATATAGCCATTCTTTGCATAAATTTGGGAAAATGTGGTGTTATTATTGTGATTCTTAGCTGATATATAATGTCATTTACTACCTCATAGTAGATGAGAAAACATGCATAGCTAGCAACTTGTTGGGAGACAACTTGCCACATGATATTCTAAATCAGCAATTAGTAAAAATGCATTGTATCCACTGGAGAAACCATTGGTACCATCCAAAATTGCACATAACCTTCAGCATTTTTCTGATTTGGATACAACATGGTGATGATGTACCATTCACCTTGTATGGGATGGTTTTGGCTCATGAAACTAGAGGAGGGGTCTTTGGAGATCCAGTTGACCTTTTGTATCTTGATGGCAACATCATTGCAGCCCAATATCAACAGTACCTCTACAATTTCATAAGTGGAGGGAGAGACAGCATGGGGTAGGCCATTTTTTCTATAAATTTCATCAATGTAGCCCACCTTCTTTGCAGGAGCATAAGGTGGAGGAGTATTTCTATGAGTTACCATTTTGGAAGGTGACTCATTTTGTATGGATGATAAATTGGGGATGGGAACTTCACATGGGAATGATGGTTCCAAATACATTTTAGATTCCATGCCTCAAGAAGGCCTGTAGACCACATATAGTTGCTTCCATGGATATCCCACTTTTTCATGATGAAAGCCATTTGGAATTTTCACCAAAGGCATACTTATACACTTGGGAGGAGCCGCTTGAGGACATATTGATGAGAGAGAATCTTGTTCTTTGGAGGAACTTATCATATGAGGATGCTACAGGAGGAAGAGGGGAGGATCTTCAGTTTTATCCTTGCATTTTCTTGAGGAAAAACAACATTTGGGAGGGGAGGATTGTAATATTCCTAAATCAGCACACAGCTGATTGGATTTTTAAATTTTGATTTTTCCCTTAGATAGAGGAATAAGAGGGTAGGGAGACCAATAAATCTCCTTAGTAGGAATAAAATACATGCCTAGTGTGAATGGAGGTCATCTAAAAGATGGATTGAAGACCCTTAGGTGTGAAAAGGGGATGGAGCATGAATACTTGGTCAAATTTGACCAAATCAAATAGCGTTGTTATGGATGAGTGGCATTCATGGTGGGACAACGTAGTTTTGGAGGGAGATTGATTGCATGGAGGTGGTTACCTAATTGAGTGGGGACAAGGGTGAGGAAGCTCATAACTTATATAACTAAGAGGATGGCAGCCATATGGGGTTATGTTTTAGATTATTATTTTTATATGGTCTGTTTATACTTGTCAGTTTCTCTTCCGCCTGAAGCTAAGATCGCATGTGCTATTTAAAGACAAGGTTCTGCCCGGAATCTCACCTTTTCTCGAGAGGCCGGAAGAGTATTGGCAAAGACATGGTCCACTATCCAGCATCAGGCCAGGCTACAAATTCCTTCTACAGTGCAATATCTGTTGAGAATTGTGTTGAGTTTCGGGGTGTAGCAATGGAGGATTGAGAAACCCAACTTCTGAGCTTTTTTTCTAGTGAAGGGAGCAACCCTTCATCCAGGAGGCTTGTGAGGGAAATTATTGATCCTAATTTCATCATCTAGTATTAGGCTAAGGAATTTCTATCAATTACAGTGCATTTTTCTGAAGGAACTACGTTATTTTAGTGTGCAGTTGCAGTAGAGGGTTTGGAGCCCTAGTTGGGGGAGATCGATTTTCAGTGACAGGATCAGCCTCTCATTTGAAGAATCTATAAGAGGAGTTTTCATACATTCTAGATCAGATGAAAAACCTCCTATCATCTATCTAGTTGTAGAGATTATTCAACCCTAGGGCCATATATGTATATCTTCATTTTTGTATATTTCAGGAAACCGTTTCCGGGTTATCTTGGAAATGTTCTTGGGAGCTTAGATCCATGTTCGAGACATTATTTGAGCTATATAACAGTAGATCCATATTGAAATATCATTTTTGTAGCAGCTATGCCCTAAAAATATGTTGTCCTAGCTGAGGGAATTTGTATGGTAGTTATTTCTCATGTATTGACATATTTGCTTGTTGAGGCTTTTCTGTACTGCTTGAGTGACTCGATCCTCAAGATCTTGTGCCTATTATTTGATGATATGTTTAGTAAAATGGACGTACATTTTTTCCATATCATGGTGTGTTTATTTGTTCACTTCTATTTCCCATATTTTGTTCATATATTTTTTCTTCCCCATTTGGGAATATTACAAAACATCTATTAGCACCTTGGCTGGACATAACGTCATTCCAATGATTGCCTCTTTTAAATGGCCAATGGATATAATTTATAGAGTAAATTTAAATATTGTGGATCATTTCAATATCTACGATCCTCTCTATAAATCTCTCAACATGTTCCTCTCCACAAAGAACCAACATTGTTTTTTCACAAATCTCTTAACATAATCCTTAAGATCCCTCACAAATGTGATTTTTCAATATTTTAACAAATTCGTTGCCTCTTGATGCATTTTTTTTATTTCTTCCTTATATAAGTCATTCTTGATGATATTTTGGAGGATGGGTCAATGGTCCTTTATCAGACTCCCAAGGTACAAAAATTTATGACCTCCTGGTCATATGCTTTCTTGTATTCTTATAACAACTTCAACTCCTGACCCACAACGCACCTCCATAGTAACAAGTCTCCACCTTGCTACATGATACATCATGATACCTTCTCTTCAGTTTGGCATTTTGGCATCTTTTTGGTTCTGTTCTTTGGAAACCTCCGAGCACTCCTTGCTCTAGGTTGTTGCAAATATTCTCACCTTCCTTTTTTGTTACTGCACAGAGAAAAAAAAATCTCTTAACACATATTCAATCACTTGTAACCTTTTCTACTACTTCTCCTCCACACTACACATAACAATCTTATGTGCTTTGATACCAATTCATGAAAACTATTTTTGGGGTCTCTTCATTTTCTAGTTTTTTTCTAGTCTTCATCCTAGGACCTATGGATTATGATCCCACAAACTCAACTTATCCTCACTTCCAATGAAAATTTAAGAACCCTGTGGTATAAATCTAACATTAATTCATCGAACAAAATCAATGAATCTATGCATCAAGCCATCGACGCATTAAATCACCATGCAGACACACATAATTATATAAAGTAGAAATAAAGTTTCATTAATTTAACCACTAAAATATCACATATCATGTATTAGTGCCTTGGATAGCTAAATCTTCATTCTAATGGATGCATCTTTTCAATCCCTAAAGGCTACAATTTATAGAGGAAATTTCAATATTTTGGATCATTTCTAGATCCGTGATATTCTCCATAAATATGTCAACGTGATCCTCTCCACAAAGTTGTCGACATGATTTGTTTCACCAAGCTCTTATCATAAGCCCTAAGATACATCAAAAATATGATTTTTCAAGATTTGTAGCAAAACCCTTTCTTTTTGACGCATTTTTCTCATTTATCATTCTAGAAGTCGTTCACGATTGATTTTTCGGAGGATGGGTTGATGCTCCTACATTAAATATGATCCATTTAGATAATTCGAACTAGACCCAACTAATTCCAAACCTGGATATTGTGGTTGAGATAATATCTCAACAATCTCCAAAAACCCAATCCAAACCAACAAACCAAATCTACCAATGTAATCATTAATTATAAAACACTCCTTTAATGCTTATATTATAAAGGTTACATTACAAAAAAAATATTGAATTCACATTAAATTATTTTACATTGATCTTTTTGTTTGGACTAGATCTAGGATCTCATAGGATTCATTCTTTCTTTAACTACCAAATTCAAGCTACAACTTGATCCATTTAAGAGAATTTTTTTTTTTATCATTGTTGACATATTTGTAGGATCGAAGATTCTTGACTATCCTGAAAAACAATCTCACTATTGAATCACTCTATGGAAATACTTCCATCTATCAAAATACAATGAACTAGAATTTTGACAATTATATAGGTAAGAAATAATGATATTGAATGTATCCAACATTCGATCATACAACTTGAAATTTCTTTGCATGCAAAAACTTAAAAACATATAAATATAATTTGTAACTGTTGTTATTGAAGCATCGATGAACACCAAAACAAATCAACAAATAAAAAATTCTAGACATAATCTAATCAGTAATATGTTCTCTCGACACTGAAGAACTTGAAGAACCACTAACTTGAACTATGTTACTATGTTCAATAAATGGTTCTTCATGATAAAAATTTTACAAATAAAATTAAACTTCTTTACAAAATTATCCTCCCACAATTTAACAAAATATTTGAACAAGAAACTAATATAAGTTTCACCACCACCAAGAGCTCTTAAATCCACCTTTTAACACCTCGTTTAATGCACAGACAGTAGAGGAAGCACAAATTTCATGTAATTTCACAAACCATAATTTCAGCGACACCAAAGATAGTCTCAAGGGGGTTTCTAAAGACCATCCATGGATCTAAACATATGAGAATCACCATAATACAACAACCAATGTAATAGAGGGAAACAACCACACTATGAACAATACAATTATAATATTTAATAAGGCTCAAGCTGATAATAATGTAACACCAAACATAGCCATAAATTGTCTATTGAAAATTAATGTACACTTGTACCCTACAAGAGACATAGGTATATGCTTTTCTAGTTCCTTGTTTTGAGTTAAATTAACTAGATGACACTATAAGGAACATTATAGTGTAGCTTTTAGCCTTAACTATTGATTTAATTTTCTAGAACATGGTCTTCAAAACATCATGAGGCAAGAGCTTTAACTAAGGTAATTGTAAGTGTGTTTTTGTTTATGTGCATTACGATGGAAAATTAGAAGGCATGAACCTGAAATTATCTCCACAATATTTTGTGTTTTCTATCGCCTCGCTCTTACGATATTAATCCAGTTTTGGATTAGTGGTTCACAAGAATGACTTAATTCTTCACGCACAATGTCACACCTATGCAAAAATGATTTCCCTCTAATGTACCCTCACACTCATAAAATGAGGAAACATTGCAGTGGATAGCCATTCTTGGATAGTGATTCTAGTGGCAATGTTTTTAAAGAATGATTCTGAACTTCGGTTCCTTCTCAAAATCACACCCAAATAGACACACAAGAAAATATCAAATTCAACACTCCATCAATCACTCGCACCGAAAAGAACCACTCCCACACACTAACCTATGTACAAGGTTTTAAACTTGCATAATTGGCATGATCATAACCCCTCTGACAAGAGAGCCAGGGCTGAATTGGCTTTGATACCATGATAGAATATGTAATTTCATACACAATAAACTATTATATAAATTTCAGTCCCAAAAATGATACATTTATATAGTTGGAACTAGATCCAACTAATTTCAAACTTGGAGATTGTGGTTGAGAGAATATCTTAACAATATCCAGCAACCCAATCTAAACCAACAAACCAAATATACTAATGTGAGCATTAATCCTAACATGATCAACTAAGATATTCCCTAAATATATAATTGAGAGAAGGATGCTGCTAAATGACAAAATATTCCTTCTATCACATAATTGATCAGGTCAATAGAAAAAATCAAGCCAAGATCTTTAAAAATAATTGAATTAGGCATGAGAGGATGATAGGAGAAAGGAAATCTAGCGGCCATGGAGATGATTTCTCTGGGCTGGACTACACATGGTAAGAGTGACGTTGTTTGGTGGAGTAGAAACACCGTTGGGTGGATGGGTTTGGTGGAGTAGATATATCGTTGGATGGATGATGTATTTGCTAGGATCAATGATCAAGTTGGAGCCAATAAAGGCCAAAATCAAGACCGAAATAGTTTTCTTTTTATAGATGTAATGATTTCTATTTATCTAATAAAATAATTAATATGCAAGGGTTTAGTTTTCATGGAATTTAAATTTCATGAGAAATGATTGAGAATGATATTCAATTGTGGGATAAAAACTTATTTCAGAAAACATTTATATTTAAGTAGGCCTTTCAAAATAATGATTATAGTTATAATTGAAAAAATCATTCTTCTATCAAAGAATATAATTAGCCCCAACCTAAACTTATCTAATTTGATTTTTTCATTTATTTTTTACTTCTAAAAATAGAAAATATTAATTGTACAAACCATTTTTCTATCCAATAATATAACTAACCAAATCTCATTAAGCTAACATGAACTCAATCTAGTTTAAATTATCAATTACTTTTTTACCTTTAAAAGTGGAAAAAGTTTTGACTTTTGACTTTTAATTTTTTCTAACTTCCTAAACTTAATCTAGCTGAAATTATTATTTACTTTTTATTTTTACATTTAAATGTAGTTGAATTTTTCATATATATATATATATATATATATATATATATATATATATATATATATATATATATATATATATATATATATATATATATAACTAGAAAAATTTTCCTTTTCTTTTTTATTTAATTTTTTCTTAATCCCTAAAAAAATCTTTTTTTATTTTAATTTTTAAAAATTCCTAAACAAAATATAGTTGAATTTCTTATTTATTTTTAAAAGTGGAAAAATATTTTTCTTTTATTATTTTATCTAATTTGTTTTCAAACATTTTCTAACTAGAAAAGAAACACTCAAACTTTAGAAAAGAAAATTATTTGCATGAATCTTTCTATTTGAGTATGCTAGGCTCATCCTATAAATATTTCGATGTTGTTAAAGGGTGTCAACATTAATCCCAGATCCATCTCTTTTGATTGATCATTTTGTTTCTACTATTCTAGAGCTTGTGTAGTGGTCAAAATAAAAATGAATTTTGATTTGCATTATGTAGTGGTAATCATGTTATTGACCACTCTAGTTACAATGCCTCCACTTAATGCAACAACTTCAAAAGCACATCAAGATGGTACCTTAGTTATGATATGCCTCATTTTTTCATATTCATATTTCAACGTTTTTATAGTTACAATTGATTTCTTGACATGGTGAGTAAATAATTCATTAGATTTTCATACAATTGTTGGTATATATTATAGTTGTAATATGGTGGCTCTGTTATGGCAGGAAGTAAATATTTCTCTGGAACTTTAGAAAGAGAGACTATAGAAAAAAAGGACCAAAGTAATCTACAGGTATACAATTTTTCATATGCATCATCATAGTATTTGCATCAAAATGATATTTGAATTGAGTAGTTTTATGGATCTCATATGATGGAAATATTTATCATTCTCAGAACTCATCTCAGTCTCCTGCACCAACACCACAGTCTCCTTAACCAACACCACAATCTCCTCCACCAACACCACAATATCAAGCACCATTACTGTACAATGACAAATTTTATGCTCTTGAGAACCCTGCTCAGTCCCCTTTCCCAACAATGAAGTCTCTTGCACCAACACCACAATCTACAACACCACCACAGTACGATGAAAAAATTTATGCTCCTAAGAACCCTGCTCAGTATCCTACACCAACAACAGAGTCTCCTACACCAAAACCATATGATGGGAAATTTGACGCTCCTCGAAACCATACTAAGTCTCCTGCACCAACAACACAATCTATTAAACCAACACCATATGATGGGGAAATTTATGCTCTTGAGAACCCAACTCAATCTCCTTCACTAACACCAAAGTCTGCTACAGCAACACCACACTAATCCATTGCATGAAATCATTTCCAGAATTATCCCACACCACAGTCTCTTGTGCCAACACCATATTATTCCACTGCGTGCAAAAATTTCCAAAATTATCCCATTTGATCTTCAAGCTATAAGATACCTTCACTTTGGAAAAAATGGTAGCATTTCTTGTTGTCAAAATAAATAAAGATTTAAAATATTTTTTTGAGTGTTGTGTTATGGATCTTATTCTTCATATTCAAAGTTACAAATATTTTTTCTAATATAGTGTTACCAAGAATTCTCATTTTTAAAACATGCCTAATATATTAACAAATTGATTGTAAGAAAAATGGATAATCACTATTATAATAAAAATTATGGATGGTAATTCTTTCTCATGCTCCACTTTTTCACAATTGCAGAGAGAGGGAATTCTCTCCAAACAATTCTATATCCATGGGATCAATTAACAACCAATTAATTGATTTTATGGCTAGATATCTTTGGTATAACACCATTAATGTTGTTATATAAATTTAAGAAAAATGTGTATATTTTTATATAAATAATATTGTTGTTATATACAATATAAATCATATTTCTATAATATTCAAATATATTAAATTTACTTAATCCATATACACTACTTAATCGGGTAATTGAGATAAAGGGTGTTTTAACAAAAAAAACCCACCATCAATTTTTTTTAATTGAAGTTAAACATAAAAAATTATTTGTGATAACAATTTTGATAATTCAATAAATGCTATAATTTATAATTTAATCAACATTATAAAAAGATGTAAATACAAAAATTATTTCACTAGTACAATATCATAATTTAACAAGTGTTGATCTTATCATTCAAGTGGAAATTATGTTTTAGCGGGTAGTAACCACTAGTAAGTTTGCATATTTAATTTTTTATTCCTACTTGTTAAAATGTTTAAAAACACATAAGCTAAATGAATAAAAGTCAAACTACAAATTAATTTCTAGAGTCCTAAGCAAGAACTAAGTATAATTCCATCTTTTATTCCTTCCAATATAAAAACACTTTACCCCTTATATATCCCCTAATATATTGTGTCATTTTTTCTTGATTATATATCCCCTAATATGAACCCACGTGTTATGGTATTGCTTCCCAAGTGAATCCCCTGTGCTTTGGCCAATCCTCTTGCACCACGTGTCTTCCCGCTGACTTCCTCCTGACGTTAGACATCCAGTTGTCACCCTCATTTTTACCCTAAAAAATACCATTTACCCATCCATTTTTCATGACCGACCATTGTTTTTTTCCATTCACAATTTTTTTTTTACGAAGATGAGTGCCCAAGTAAAAATCTGCAGTGGTGTAGCTCCCACCCTCACGTTGCTCTCATCATCACCTTAGGTATTTGGTCAAGCCCCTATTTTTTTTTGCTCCCGAAATAAATAAAGTTGCTCCCAAAACCTCACAGAATCGATCTTGAGCCACTCATGGAATCCCAAAATTAGTGTTGTGATACCATTTACCCTTTCAATATGGATAATATGAGGTTTGAGCTTCTGGGTTATAATTGGTAGGGTGAGGACTTGTTTAGTGTCATATATTCAGGGCTTTACTATCAGATACCCCCATTTGTCTACCGTTTCCCTGAGTTCATAACCTGTATTCCTGATGCATAGATTGAGCGAAAGGATATTTTTCTCTCTTCACAGGGGACTAAAATCTTTGAAATCAATCCTCAATTGATAAGGAAATCCTTGTGATATCCATCTTCTCCTAAGTGCGTCGAATTCACCGAAGTCACCCTCTCATGCCATTTCTCAAATATTCCTATTAAAAAGTAAAGGTGTTTCCTTGAGCTAATTACCATGTCTCGTATGTCCACTATCCCACCCATGGAAACTATCCCTCTGTCACTCTTCCACAAAACCATGTAGCCCATCCTGGTGGTAATTTCAGGGATGTTGTGTTTAGATAATGTGGGTGGGGTAATAAAATCATGTCTAGGGTTTTTATAAATTATGGTGTGACCTGAGATTCTGCTGGACATTCCCACCTTCCTGGCCTCTACTATTCAATCTCAATTCCAAGATCTATCAACTTCAAGTTGTTTTAGGTACTACTCTACGGTTTTCGATTTTTTCTTGTTAACCCACATAGACAAGTTCAAGGGCTTAGGCCTATACAAGTTCTCCATGCAAGATTATGAGCCAAAGTTCATTTTTGAATGGACCCACTCTATCCATCAACACCCCATAGGAAGGGGGTATATGAAATTCATCACGGATTTCATGTCCAAGGCCTATGAAATTATACATGGAAACCCTCCACCTAGAATTTTCCCTACTCAAAAGGAGTTTCTCCAGTTCAGTGAGACAAATTGTGTTGGGATTGGTATTTGTTTGAAGATCACACTGAGATTAGGGTTTATGGTTCTAAAGTGCCTCCTTTCCATATACCAGTCTTCATGTCCATAAGAATCTTTGCCCTCGATTTCATTCGACAAGTCTTGGGTGCAGACCAAACTCATTTTGTGCCTGCAAAGAAGGGGTATATTCTAAGGCTCTCGACCATGGTAGGGCCCTTTACTATTAGCTCAAGACATGCACTCACTCTAGCTGAGGGACTATTGTAGAAGATGAAATTCTTGCAAGGGGATGTATGTGACTATGATCCTAAGGGATATATCGAACATAGAAGGAAGAATATTAATTCTGTGACATATGAACATGAACCTAGACCTCTAATAGAATGGAAAGCTAACTATGATTCGTTTCCTTTGGATATAGAGATGGAGGCTGAATCCCCAATTTTTGAAGGGAGAGGAGATAGTGCGCACAATGAGGTGGAGGTCCATAATAAAGAGAGTTACCAAATGGAACAAGATTTTCTGGGTGAAGAAGGGGAATTTCACCTCCACAAAAAGTGAACAATAGAGGGGCCCGAAGCACAGGGCACTAAGCAGCCCGAAGAGGAAGCCCCAGAGTACATTGGGAAATAGAAAGAAAAGCCATAGTTCCAATTGTCTTTCGACTCTACGTCCTCATAATTACCTTCGGGATACTCACAGGTGGTCACCCCAGGGAAAGGCCCCTCAGAGAAGGATACAGGATTAGGAGTGGATTGAAAATAGGGAGAACTGATGAAGGCAAAGAACTAGACAGCCAGGGAAAAGATGAAAGCTAATATAGCTTAGTTCATGGAAAGACACCATACTAGTCTCTTTACAGCTGTTGATGTGGAGAATGATCAACTCATAGTCGCATTACATCATTCAGATTCTCATCCTTTTTCTCTAGGTTCAAATTATAGAGCCTTGGAAATGATACTCAAACTTGCTTCCATCTCATTGGCTAATAAGCTAAACCTACACAAGGATATTAGAGAGATGATGCATATCAAGTTTTTGAAACACACCCTCATGTTGGAAAAGGCTGAGAGAAAATTAAACAAGATGTCAAACACCCTGAAGAGAGAAATAGCAAATGCGAAAGCTCTTTCTATTCAGTTGATGGATTGGAAGAAGATGATAAGGGGCAAGGGCACTAATTCTAATGTAGCAATGTTGACACTGTTGCAGAAGAAATAATTAGAGGTGTAGGAGTTGCGACGCAAGTTAAATATTCCCTGCTTGGAGCACATCCAGACGACGGAGTTGGCTCAAGTTGAGAAACTGAAGGAGGCTCTCATAGAAATGATTCTCCAAAAGGACAAGAAGATAGCAAAGCTAAAGAAGAGAATGAATGAGCTCTAACACACACAAGACAGTCATGTATACCTAGTTCAAGTGCCTGAAAATCCCTATAATGCCTCAGAAGACCTAACCAAGGCCCTAACAGAGTTGAAGGCCTCAGAAAATGAGACACGAACCATGCTCAGGTTGTTAGATGAAGCAAAAGAAGCCCTCACAGAAAATGAAAAGACGATATCATCCTTACAAAATAAATGGAGGCCAGTAGTAGAGATTCTCATGAGATGAATAGATTAGTAAAATATTTAAAAGTGTAGCTTAAAGGTAATACATTTCTGGTGGAAGTCAGACAAATAGTCTGGAATGAGATAATGCAATAGGTGAAGGATCACTGGTAGTTCATTACCTTGGAAAATGATAAGAATAATGCCATCCGTGATTTCAAAGTGCAGCTTGATGCAGGTCACCAAGAGGGAAATTACAATGTGGTGACTGTGCATGGATACATTCGATTCATCAATGAACTCCCCACTGAAGAGTTGGGCATGCACTGAGTGGTCAACTATTATAGGACAATAATGGAAATTATGAAGATGGTACACAAGAAGGATGCATGGGTAAAAGCAGCTGGATGTTTAGGGATAGTCACCAAAGGAGTGGAAGCATTTGATCGTCAATGGAATAAGGTGGCGGAAGTAGGTTTTCCACCTTGTTGGGAACCCCTAGGCATACTTCTCCCTTGGGTCACATATGAGAAATAGATGACCGAGATTAAATTAAGGGTTGACTCAACTTTGGAGAAGACCTCCCATCTTAAGGAAAAACTCTTGGTGGTATCATTGTGGAAGGAATTCCTACTACTCACCAAGGTCAAGCATTTTTTCTCTTCCACCTCGATTACTCCAAGTTGACTCAGTTGTGTACACTGTTTGAGCTCTTTAACTCTGTGCCCTTACCCTACAACTGCATCCACATCAAAACCAATGGTGCCTCTATTGTCTCGCCACTGTGGCTCCTCCTCCACTCCCACATGGACACACACCTCATGACCTTCTGAAACCCATCGGTGCAACCATTGAAGATTTTATGATTCGGCCCATGCAGCAATAGTTACTTTGTTTTACTTTAATTTTTTGTTATGATGGTTTATTTGGTGGAATCGTCATTCCAACCTTGTTATTGTTATTTTCTGTTAAGAAGAGTGTTTCTCATAGCACACTATAGCTGGAACATATCATTTTGATTCTGATGTATGTAGTGCAAATCAAGAAAGAGTATCTGCCTAGGAAAATATCTGGCCAAGAGCCTATATAGGGAAAACTCAGCAAGTATACAAGGGTTCTAGATTTCTGTGGAAATTCTAGGTCCATATTGCGTAGCATTTATGTAATGTTGTTTTGAGCTCTAAATGGATATTTGAGAGAGCTATTTTTGAAATTTAATATAAGAATGAATTTTTCTATGGACAGATTCAAGTCAAGATAATGAGCAATATGTATGTGTTTTTATCTTGTTTTTTTAGGCTTATTTCTGCTTTTCTATTCTTTCTTCAAGAGTCTCATGTGTGAAACGCTATTGATAGATGATTTAATAAATGAATTTTTATACATCCTCGTTGAGTAAAGATGGTACTCATGCGTTAATTATCTTACAACCTTAATATCTCTCACCATGAGGTTACCTCTCCATTAACATCATATTTGTCATTTTTCCTCAGATCCTAATAAGGACAGACTTTTATTGCAGAATAATCCCATCTTTCATGGGGTTTTTCTTCCTAATTCCTCTAAATTACCACCACCTTATACTTCCAAGTCTTCTCATTAGCCTTTTACTTGGCCTATTCAAGTAATCCTCGATTCTTACATCCTCGAGTCCATTTTGAGTGATGTTAAGTGTGTATAAATATTAGTACCAGTGTTTTCTACATTTGTCTTGAACCACAGTCTCATTTGTCCTAAATGAAGATACACTCAGTTTTAAGGTCTATATGAACATTTTAAATCCTTTGATTCTTAAGATGTCCTAGGCACTAGTCTTTTGCAACTCAAGTTTGTCTTTAGGAGTGACAACAGGCACTTTGACTAGCCTCCGCCTTTGTCTCCATTCATGAATGTGATTGGAGATGTGGGTGGTGGTGTCTTAGCATAGCGTGGTTAGAACTTTCATTCTCGTTTTGTATCGGATATGGAGCTGGAAGTGTTTGAGAAATTTCGTTGCTAAGGCACCAAAAGTATTGACTGCAGCTCGTAGTAACTCAATGTACCATTGGTAGTGTTTCCTATGAGGGTGGAGGGAAATAGCCTCAGCTCAATATTTTCATCCACCATGATGGAATTAGAAACATACCATAGATTATATTGGTGACATGTGTGGTTGGATAATCACCTTGTTTCCCTTCGAACTTAGGGATATCTGAAGGAATATTATATGGTATAGGAGGTCAAAGTAGATTATGATTGATGGGATCGTTGGTCAATTTATATATATCAGGGATGTTTAAATTTTCCAAAAATGGAAATTGTATTGTTTCCCTCGAGTCTAACCAAGGAGGTGTTAGTTGACCAATCAAACCATAGGTTATTCCCATCAAATTGTTTCCAACGAGATATGCATGACTCATCTGATAATAGTTTCTAGGTAGTGGAGGTGTAGGGGTGTAAGGTTGTTGTCCATAAGGGTTATTAAGTTGTGGGACAAAACATTGGTTTCCCTTGGGGTAATAGTTACCCCCTTGCCCCAATTGAGGTTGGGGAAGGGTTTCCCTGATAAACATGATAGAGTTTACTTGTGGCATACTACTAGTCGCATAATTTACCATTAGCATAGACCCTACACAAAAACCATCGATTGGAGGGGTACTAAAGTGCCTCTCGGCATGTAAGTTTTGGTAGCACTGCCCCCTACCATAGAGGTCAAGGAGTTCGAACTCAATAAGGGATTCCAAACAAAAGGGTTGTTGAAGGGAACCTTGATAGTCCCACTAGTAGAAGCAGTAGCTAGAAGTCCAGGATCAGACATGAAAGGAGTGGAGACTGAAGAGTTATAAATTCCACTCACAGATGTTGTGACCAATTTTATGAGACCAGGTACATTCTGGTTATTAGGGTTTCCAATCAGCTATGAAGGACTAAGAACTGGCAGAGGAGGTGGTGGTGTAGCCGAGTTGGCCACCAGTGGCAATGATCCATTGGTCGTGAGTTATGCATTGGATGGGTGTGTAGCCGAAGACATTGCAGGTACTGGTGCTACCTGAATCAACACCAGCCCTGACGGGTCAGTGAGAGGAGGATTATAAGGAGGCACAACACCTTACATGAAAGGATCCTCACGTAAAAAAGTATCTCGAGGTGAAATGTGTGAAACAAGGGTCGACACGGGAGATTGTTCTTCTGAAGAAGACTCTGGGTCACCGAGACTGGACAAATCCTCTAGTTTCAATTGAGAAAGGCCTTTTTTCCGTCTAGATGAAGAGGCTCGAAGGACGCCATGACGACTAATAAATTTTATCAATATTTTAATGTGATATATTATTAAGTCTCAGTGATAGTAGAACCAAAAACCTAAAAAAAAGAACTCTAAAGTCAATCAATCAAGCAACGAGGGGGCATTAGGGGAATTTTGAGGTCTAAAATGGGCCTCCTAAGAAAAATGTAGAACTAAATTAAACTTTATAAGAACCAATAGGATTAAAGATGATGATGTCAAACATGGGGGATAAATCACCATTTTTTAATTAAAAAGGGTAAAAATATTAAAAAATAATAAAATAAAAAAACTACTTTGCAACTCAAATTTTCAACTTATCTCCCAAAGTGTTTACTCAAATTTCGAACGGGAGTACATGTTGGATGAAAATTTTAATTCCTCATCTAAGGAGTACCCATGTTGCATACTTTTGATGGACCCTTCTATGCGAAAAATTAGAAATACATGAAAAAACATGATTGCATCTCCCGAAGTGTTTACTCAAATTTCGAGCGGGAGTACACGTTGGATGAAAAATTTAATTCCTCATCTAAGGAGTACCCATGTTGCAAACTTTTGATGGACCCTGATATGCAAGAAATTAGAAATACATGAAAAAACGTGATTGCAATCACGTTTTTCATGTATTTCTCATTTTTCATGTAGCAGGGTTCATTAAAAGTATGAAACATGGGTACTCCTTGGATGAGGAGTTCAATTTTACATCCGGCGAGTACTCTCGCTCAAATTTTGAGTAACAAATTTGGGAGATAAGTTGAAAATACGAGTTGAAAAAGTAGTTTTTTTCCTTTTTCCCTCTAAAATTTGATGATGTAATCAAATATTATTTTATTATTTCCACTATTATTTTATAATTTCCTTAGGAGGCCCATTTTAGAGCTCAAAATTCCCCTAATTGGAAAGACCCTATCTGAGAACTACCGTTCGATGGAGATGAAACCCAGTATCACAATAGAAAACAGAGAGATATGGTCATATGTACAGTTACAGTTACTGTTACTCTTGAGCTTTTCCACAGCCTCAGATAATGGAGCCTAGCACTCTCATGAAGATGAGTACCCTCCCAAAAGCTGAATACAAAGTAGGTCCATTCGTGCGAGGTACCAGGGAATCCCACCCTAGTCACCTTGTTTATGTCCCTAGAATTATGGAAACTATGGATACCTTAAAACATAGACACTACCACGGGGGTCACAGTCATAGACAGCACGCTGTATGGGCAGAACACATGGATCCCCGATCCATTTTCAACATCCTCAAGGGGAACCCCAATACAAAAAATGCCCACTGGATATGTGATCGAAGGCATGCTACCTTCTCACACACACCAGTGTTTTCTCATGCTTAACTATGTTATGAGTGGAGCAATTCCAATAGTATGAGTGTAGTAGTATTTTTACTCTTTAATGACACTAGTCTCAAATTTTGTGATCTTCAGAATTTTTCTCACTGGACCTATCCCAAGATCCTAGCATTTATTAATATTTGCGTAATATGAGAAATATTTATTGATTTATTTTATTAAGCGCTTAATTTTAGTGTACTTGCATTTAAGTCTCCAGAGGGGGATTATATGTATGAATTTTATGTGACTCTAACAGAAACCATGCAGACAATTATTTTTAAATTCAATTCGATGAAAGAGTTAGTTCTACAATGAGAAATGTTTCATACATCCATGCAACAACAAACATCCAATAATGTAGTTCAACCTATGAAACATATAGATACCAATGCTCACTAACATCTATTTGACCCAATAATTTATAGAATGAAATCAACTATATCAGAAAACTAAAAAGGATAAAAAAATAAAATATTTCAAAAATTAGATGTAGCTAGGCTAACTTTTCAAAAAGAAAAAACTAATATGATAACAAGAAACCAAGCATAAAGATCCAGTTTGCAAAAAACAAACTGACAACCAGAAACTCAACAGACAGGGAAATCATAACAAGGGTGAAATAGCTAAGTTTAGGTTGAGTAATGTTGCGTAGAAAAGGTTACAATGTGTGAATAGAAGGACTAATGCACTGTTCTCAAGAAGGAGTTGCATTATAGCACTCTAGAACACACACAGGGGGTGCACTACTGAGGAAAAATTGAAATTATGGTTATTTAAGGCCTATTATAAACAATGTGAGTATATGAGATGGTTACATAGAACATCAAATGGTTAGAAAGGGATGTGAGCAGAACGGTAAGTGATATATGGAAAGAACCAAGAGTTTGGAAACAAAAAATTGGGAACTAAGGATTAGTCCCCAGCGGAGTTAGAAATTCTGCTTAGGGGTAAAATTCATAGGTGGTAGCTGGAGTAAGATCCCTCTCAGGCCTTTCTGAGACCCAAGGCCAACAGTAAGATTAGCTACAACATTCACAAAGACAATACATGCATGTTTATAGTAGTACTTGATTGAGAAAGTGTAGTAGATAAATATCACCTCGATGTATAGTGTCGCTCTATTGGAGAGCTCAATGGAGTGTGGTGGAAGTCTTTTTCACTGGCTCCAAGTTCGAATCTTTCAAGGAAACAACTAACTACCGTAATATTCACAGTGTTATCACAATAAACAATCAAAACAAGTATATAATGAGACAAGGAATCATGTAAGTCTAAGCCACTTATAACATGTATTTCTAAAAAATAGATCAATAGATGCAATAGAAAGACACCAAGTGGAAAAAATATAGCCAGTTCTATTATATCAAAGAAGGAAGATTACAACCATCAGTTTGGTCAAGCTTCCCTCAGTCCTCTGACTCCAATATCTCTCTCCTCAATATCCTAGTGTAACAATTCTTACTCAAATAGTTCTCAATGAACCAAGCTAGCCATGAAACCTCACACTAACAAATTCTCACTCCTCACACAATCAACCTTTCGACTTTGACAATGAGCCCTTGCCTCCAATTTATAAGAGTTTGGGAGGATCAACCTTGCCATTCTTCTCCATTAGTTTGATTAGGGAAAAATCCATGATGTTTCCATGCTTTTCTAGTATTTTTCCTCTTTGGATGTTTATTTAGGTTTATAAATGTACAATCAGAGGCCTACACTGTACGTTTCCAGCTTTTTGGATAGACTCCTTGAGAAAAAGCTAGAAATGTCAGTCTGTTACTATAGAATTTGTCCCTTATTCTTCATGAAACACAGGTAACGCTGCCCTTTTGGAAAAACGGTGTGTTAACCTAGACACTAAAGTTCCCTACAAGAGGCAAGGAAGCATTATAACTTGGCCTAGAAGTTTTTGGGGTGCGTTATCTTGGAAAAATAGGTCTCTGTCTAGTTCAAATTATTCCTTCCATGTGTCCTTCTCCTATGAGTTAATGAGGAGGTCATTTGCAGTATAAAAACCTCCCATCATAAATTGGGCACATGGCTCTCTTAAAATAATGGTATTTTTCAAGACAAATATTCCTCTCCATATAGTGTGGTGGCAGAAGTTTTGGCTATTTATTCACTCCTCCCTAACTTTGAGTTTGTTCATATTCAACTTAATATTATTGCAAACTATATTGATCGTTATTTATCTTGGGCCTATTTTTATGGGGCCTCTTATCAAGTGATAAATCTGTAGGGGGGGGGGATTCTGTACCTACAAGAAAATAAAATTTTCAATCTCCAAAGTGGATTGGGTAGAGGGTCCAACAATTATGCTTAAATCCTTAGTCTTAAGCTTCTTCTCCTATTTTTTATTTTGAAACAATGTCTTCAAATACATATTTTTGGATATTCTATGATCATAGTATATTCATTCAATAATATTCAAATATATTACGTGCACAAATTTATCCCATTTTAGAATATTTTTTCATCTAAAACAACCTTTTGACCGCATATCATATCGTCACATCTACAGGGAAAGATACACAAAAACATACTACTTATCTAAGGCTAGTGCTCTATAGTATTTGGGAACACTGAGAAGATAGGAGATTCAGAACCAGAATTCTATCGCAGTCCCTTCATAGAGGGTTTGCAACTAGAACAACAAAGGGGATAATCTATTTTGGACTACTATTTATTTATGTTATTACCCAGTACATTGGATGTATATTGTATATATTGATGTTCTTTCATATCTTTTAGAGACAAGTTATGGACATGATAGGGCATGTAATTTGGCCCTATGTATTTTTATGTTCTTTCAGATTTTTTGTGATGGGTCATGGACATGATAGGGCCTATTAGTCATGCATGTATTTTATCTTTGGTTTTTAGTGACTATTAGCATGCTTTTTGAATGCACATGGTGCATATATTGAATGCAATTTCCATTTTTTATAATTAAAATTATGATTTCTTCTTCGAAAAAAAAAAAACATGGTAGAGAGAGTATGCCAAAAAAAAATATATAGATTGTTGTTCATTATATCGTTCGAAAAAAATTGCTAAACTATATTCTAAAAAATATTCCTAATATAAGTACTAATTTTCAAAACATAGAAACTAATGAAATACATGCTTTTTTTTTGCTTTAGTCTTATCTCCCACATCCATGTTCTCCATCGTATAGTGAAAATTTTCTTCTTCCTAAAGGTCTTCTTGAATTTAGTTGACTGACATGATATGATTAGAGGCAACTACATGTTTTTCATCAGGAAACATTATACTTCCAACACTTGGATTTGTTGCTTCTACTAAATGAGAGTATTCATGATCATATCATTCTAAGAGATACATTGATGTTCATTTTCATGGACTTTGGTGGTTACTGGGAAAATTGAGGTTTTGTTGCTATTGACAGATTCCTCATATACACATAGAAATTTACAACATTCTTGAGCCTTCCTATAATCCATATTCAAGGACTAATACCCAATTAGAAGAGAATTATAAAAATCCCAAAATTGTAAGGCTTAGAACACACTCTTCATCTTACTTTTAGGTTATTTCCACTAATAAAAAATGTGCAAAAGGGGGAAAAGAACAGTGGGAAAGTGATATATAAATAGTGGAAATATGACATGTTCATTTTATCAACGTCAATACTTTGAATTTATATTTTCTTCTCTTCACTCATAGATTTAAAAGAACAATGAAACACTCCCTAGGCTTCAATATTGTCTCCATTAGAAACATCTATAAGCCAAGTCAATCTCCCTTAGTTGAAAAATCTCTAACTTAACAAAGTGAATATCTATCTGAATTTTCTATTTGATTCATTTAATAGAATTGATCATTTTTACTTGGCCAAGTTGATTCATTCAATGGAATTGATCTTTTTGACTTGGCCAAGTTGATTATTCTTCAGTGCCGAAGTTTCCACCTACAAGACTAAGTCTCTTCCTCCATCTAATGCACTAGTGATGTCTAGAAATATCATTGAGGATAGGAGTGATGGGCATCCAAATTATATGTAAACTTAGGTCTTTCTAACCTTTCCTAGGCACATAAAAATTATATTAAGTATTTTTTTATAGATTAAGGGGCCTAGTATCCAAATAAGGAGTTAGAATTAGTGGAGAATAGACTTTGCGGAGTAGAATTCTCCTTTGCATATTATTCTGTATGAATTATTTTAATAGTGAATGAAATCCATCTTATTTTCAGTTTGATTCACATTTATAGTGTTGATTCCTCTTAGTTTAAGGCCGAACCCAGTGACTCTAGTCTCTCCCATTTATGTATTTTATGCATGCATCTTCTTTATTTTATCTAGCTAGTATTTTTTTCTTCATTTTCTAGTAGAATTTGCTTATGAGAAGTTGCTTTTTCAAGTATGTCGATCACCTCTCTTGTGGGAAGCTTGGTTGTAGATATTGTGTTGGAAATCCAAAAATATATTTAATTTCTTGTTTGCAGTAGTTGGATATTGAATTAGCTTCCCTATTCATCTTTGTTTTCTTCCTTTAAATCATTTGTTTAGAAATATTTGAAAGCATGAAAAGAACAATATATATTTTGTTCATGTCAGGTTATGGGTTTACAAGGATGAGCATAATAATTTACACTTTTCATTCTATCACCATCACCTTCCTTCCTTCCATGGCAACCTCTTCAAGAATATTGTTTACAGAGATCATTTTTCAGATTTGTTAGAAGCCATAGTGTGCATCTTTCCTTGTGCAAGATGGGCTCCCGAGGAGCACTAGTCTTGTAAAGGGCTTAATACATCTTTAGATTACCTTATCACACCATATACTTCCTTCAGGAAACCTTTTGAGCCCACATATTGCTCTTGGATATAATCTTGTAGAAAAACAAGCTAATCTTGTGGGACTTTGTCTCGATCCTATGGCACTACGAAAAAAACCTCTAAATTCATTACAATTTTCCCCAAAACACTCTTCACCACACCTACTAACTCCATCATAATAATATTACCACTAAAATTAATAAAATGGTTTCATAGACCTAGTAGGAACTTTTCTTTGGTTAATAAAGTAAATAGACAATCATTCCCAACATTCCTATAGAAAAACAATAGCAATTTTCTGTTATTTTTTAGCATGTGCTACCAAAGATATTTTTGATTGATTAAAATTTTATTTATTCCTAATAAAATTCCACTTAATAACAAAATTTATTCCACTAATTCTATAATTTCTGGTTTTCAGAGTATTACTTTTCTGATCATTTTTTTCACATGTTAACATGAGTATTGTTTTTTGGTTCCACTACTATTGGAGTCCTAGGACATCATAATTAATAATAAAATTTACCCTGTCTCATTTTAATTTTATTTTATTTGGCATTTGGCAAGCTAATCAAGAGACAAACATCATGTAGCAATCTTGTACCAGTTTTTTTTCGAGATATTCCTTGCCCTCATCTGCTCCAAATTGATGGTAGAAGTGGATATATATCCTATTAATTCTCTAAGACCACTTTGGTTGAGATGAGGCTTGTTTATGTCACCATTTAGCTCTTACATTTATTTCTTATTGAATGTTGATTTCTGTAATTAGTCTAGATTTCCGTTCCACAATTTACTTTATGCAAAGTTTTATTTCCTTCTTTCAATATTAGTCTAGGAATTTCCTTTCCTCCAAAATAGAATATATTTCCTTGAATTTTATTTCCTTTCCAGCAATATAGAGTATATTTTCTTAGGTTTTTTTTATGTTTTACATTTTTGTAAATAGACTAGATTTCATTTTTGTCATTTACTTTCCAGCAAAAGTAGAATATGTTTGTTTATTGTTATTTACATTTTTCAACTTAGGATTGGTGACATACCTAAATATTTTTGTTGAAGAATGTAACTATTTTTGGTCTTCGTAATTTTTCTTAAGTCATAATGAAATATATTTATAAAAATAAAGAAACAAAAATATTATTAAATAAATTGGCTTGTTTAAGCATGGGTTTCATGCTTGTGTCAATTGTTTTTAGGTCAAAGTCCCCATTGAAGACTTATATGGTTTATGTCAAGTGTCCTTGTCCATGTAATATTGTAAAGAAACCTTATCGGGAATTACTTGTGAAGAAAGAAAATTATTTTAATGTAAATTAGGTCAATTTGGCCTCCTCCACCAAGTTAGCCTCATTAAAAGAATTCGATCACCTAATATGAGTATATATAAGAAGAAACTCAACCCTTTTGGAGGAAATATAACACAAGCTTGAATTGCAATAGTTGGGAAGCAGAAATAGTGTGAATTTAAATAAGGAATCTAGAATTGAAGTTTTTTGGTCTCTCTCTCTCATGTGCAGCGAAATTTTGAAGTTGCACCAAGGTCGAAGTTGTGAAGCTACTGCATCATAGTCAAAGTTATGAAGTTGTTTCATCAAGTTCAAAGTTGTGAAGCTACATCAAGGTCAATTTTTTTAAGCTTCTAGGCTGAAGCTATTGAAATTTCTAGATCGAAATTTCAGTCCTAAAGGTGGGTTGGAGTTCTATTTCTGGGAAGCTGAAATTATGGATTATTGTTGGGTTCATGCTACTGGATAAGAAACTACTACTAAATCTTATTGGAAGGTTGAATTGGTGGAGGAGGAAGGTTTGTTGGTTTAGGGTATTGGTATATCTCATTCAAATTACTAAAGGAAGAGTTCTTGACTAGGTTTTCCCCTATATAGGGATTTTTCCCTAGTTGTGCACCTACATTTGGTGTCCTTGATATTCATGTTTTGGTTTTGGAAATTTCTTAATGAATTAATATAAAATAAGAACATAAGAAAATATTATAATAACTCAAGGAAATCACAAGTAATTATCAACAAAATAAAATATTTCTTCCTAATAGTGGATGGAGTAAAGGACAACCTCATTTCATATATATCCTGCAACATAGATTTCACTCCAGAATTGTATGAGGCTCTATCCAAATTATTCACAATTAAGAACATTGGTCAAATTTGAAGCCTAAAGAATGAATTAATAACTATGAAGATGACAAAAGACGATATTTTTGCATCCTTATTTATAAGGATACGTAGAATCAGAGATGAAATCCAAGAAATAGATGAAATTGTACCAGAAAAAAAGATTTTTACTACCGCCCTTCTAGGAATACCAACATCTTGGAGTGCCTTTGCATCAGGACTCAACAATTGGAAGGATACTCCAACATTCGAACAAATGTTGAATGCTTGTAGTCAAGAAGAATTTATAATATTGTTAGTAACAAGAAAGAGAATTAAGAGGATAACATCTCAACTTGTTATTCCGCTCATCACAAAAATAAGGGAACCTTTAAGAAGTTCAAATTACCTAAGAAGAAAGTAGACCTATCAAATATTTAATGTTACAATTTTCACAAGATGGGTTACTACAAAATTCATTGTCCATATAATCCAATGAATATGAAGAGAGAAAGATAACATTAAATTTTTTTTGATGGAGGTCAACCAAAGAAAAACAAGATAGATGATTATTAATTCAAATACTTATTTGCTAAAGACTCTTAGGGACACTATCCCTTACATATCCTTCTACTTTTTGGAATATTCTTATTTATGTTTTTGTTTCTAGAACTTGTAGCTCTAACATGGCTTGTTAGAACATTTTTTAATTATTTTGATAAGTTGTAGGTATCCGTCAAGGTTGGGTTAAGAGGGAGCCTCCACCAATTTACCAAAAGATAAGTATTCTTTTCTTTGTATTTTCATGTTTTGGTTTCCTTCTCATGTCAAGATTTTGTTTGTATTATATGCTAATAACCTTTAAATTTTCCTTGGTTAGAAAAGTCCGCTAAATACACTAAGGTTATGGAGGAGATTTCAAATAATATACTTTCAGTTGTAAAGGAAGCCCTTCATTAATTAATTTTATACAAGGTTTTTAAGTAACAAATTGAGGTATGTATTAAACTATAAGTTTTGTTTTATTCATAATAAAGGTATTTTAATTATTTTTTGTACATTACTAATATTTTTATGTCTAGGGTTTTGAATCACAAAGATTCTTGTTAGGGTGAGTAATCATTATATTGAATCTACCTTCATTATATTATTATTCTTATGGAACCCCAAAAGGGTTAATTTTAAAACCCTAACCTAAGGGTGTGTCAATATTGATTATGAAACCCTAGTCTACTTAGGGTTATTGATGAAATCTAGAAAATATTATTCCTTTGATGTTTAGGATTTTGATGGAATCCCTAGTCCTTTAGGGTTTTGTGGTATGTATTGAAGCACTAGAAATTTAAGGTTTGGTAAATTAGGTTTTATAATAAATACCCTTATATTAGCTAATATGATTTCATAGGAATGAAACCCTAGGTATATATTCGTCTGTATGATCGAAACCCTAGTCTAAATGAAATTTTTCTATATCTATTTTCGATGCTTTGATGTTTTTGTATTGGATTTACGTAGTAGACATCTATGAGAAATGTTAGTGCATGAATTCAAATGTATGTATGCATGAGTATGCTAACCTAATTGATGATGCTCATATTTTGTGAATTCTAGGGTTTGTAACAAAGCCCTAGTAGAAGTTTTATATTCTAGAACCATAGTAGAGTCTAAAATGTATAGTATAATTGTTGTTTTATTGTTGATATCTAATTATTTGTCTCTAATATGGAATCAAGGGTTTGTGAGGGATCATAGTAGAATCTGTCATATATGAAAATAATATTGAGGCTCTACATAAATTGAGACTGATTTATTGATTAAGTTTCCTTATGTTATAGTCTAGGGTTTGTAGCAAAACCCTAGCAAGAAGTTGAATTTTAGAAGTATGTGTTTCTTGTTGAGTATGAACCTAAGTACCTTTAGGTATTTGATTTCTAAAGTCTAATGCTTCCATTATTGTATTAACATGCTTTTGATATAGTTAAATCCATGCTTCTATATATGTGTTTTGTTGTACTTGCTATTTTTTTTTTTTGCAGGTACACAATCTTCAAGATAATGAAGATGTTTGTATAAGAAAGCTATAAGGATGATGATAAAAATGACCTTGATGAAATCGTGAAAGTTTGAATCTTATCTGATGTTATAGAAGAAGAAAGTAGTTGATATCCCTAAGTTAAGAGGGATCTAGTATAGAATAAAGGGTATATATCCCCAATTAAGAGGGGGGGCACATTATGAAAATGAATACTACAAATGAATGTTCATGAAAAATACCTAAGAAGTACTGAGAATGTATTTAGAATTGTTGAAGAAATGAAAATAAGAAATATTGAAGAAAAATTGTATATGGATAACTTAATGATAAAAACACCATCTAAATGAATGAGAACCTCGAAGTTTTGAATTTACTTGTATATTTGAAATTTTTTTATTGATTGGGGTTGTGTTTGAAGAGGTAAATATCCCCATAAATAAGTACAAAAACTTGGGAAGCATGCTTGGAAAAATGGATGTTTTTAGTTTATTATGAAGAGTTGAAGCATCTCATGGCAAATGATTGGGAGGACATCTAGCGAGCCTATGTGTGTTTGATGCCTAGATCCAAAATTTGCAGTGTGGTGTTGGTCTTGGAGCTCTAAAATTGCATACGCATATAGATCCATAGGTTAATGGTTAGTTAGTGAGTTTGATGGTACATAGACTGGCTGAAATCTTTATTCCAACTTAGTCCCACTTGGATAAATATCCCTAGTCAGGTATCTTGTTCGAGGCATTAAGTGTGCCAGAAGTCTTTTTATTTAATTTTGGAGATATTCCATGTACCTCTTTAGATATAGGTATTTATGAATACCTCCATAGTTAAGAGGGAGTGTTCAAGAATGTAACTAGTGTCAGCCTTAATAATTGTACTTAATTCATAATGAAATATATTTATCAAAAGAAAGAAAAGTAATTTTTATTATTAGATAAATTGGCTTATTAAAGAAAGGGTTTCATGCTTCTGTCAATTGTTTTTACGTCAAAGTATCCATTGAAGACTTCTAGGGTTTATGTCAAGTGTATTTGTCCATTTCATTTTGTAAATAACCCTTCTTGGGAATTATTTGTCAGGAAATAAAATTATTTTAATGTAAATTATGTCAATTAGGCCTCCTCCACCAAATCAGCCTCATTACAAGAATTCAATCACCTAATTTGATTATATATATGTAGAAACTCGACTCATTTAGAGGAAATTTCACACAAGTTCAAATTGTAGTAGCTGGGAAGCAGAAAAGGTGTGAAGTTAAATAAGAAAGTTGGAATAAAATTTTTTGGGTCTCTCTCTCTCTCTCTCTCATGTGCAACGAAATTCCGAAATTGCATCAAGGTCAAAGTTGTCAAGTTGTTGCATCAAGGTTGAAGTTGTGAAGTTGTTGCATCAAGGTCAAAGTTGTGAAGTTACTTCATCAAGGTCAAATCTCTGAGGTGCATCAAGTTTGAAGTTGTGAATATTCTAGGTTGAACATATTGAAATTTCTAGATCGAAACTATATTCCTAAACTTGGGTCAAAGTTCTATTGTTGGGAAGCCCAAATTTCTAGATTGTTTCTTGGTTGAAGCTGCTGGATAAGAAGATACTACTAAACCATATTGGAAGGATTACTTGGTGGAGGAGGAAAGTCTTTTGGTCTATGGTCTTGGTCTATCCCATTTCAATTACTGAAGGAAGAGTTTTTTACTAGGTTTTCCCTAATATAGGGGATTTTCCCTAGCTATGCACCTACTTAAGGTTTCCTTTATATTCATGTTTTGGTTTTGGTAATTTCTTGATGAATTAAGATAAAATAAGAACATAAGTAAAGATAATAATAACTCAAGAAAATCATAAGTAATTTTCAACAAAATAAAATATTTTTGCCTGTTCAATTTCCAACACTTTTCTCATTTGAAGTTTTTTTATTGTCTTCTTCAACTTGCATCAAAGGGAGCCAGATTAGGAAGAGGAAGGTTTATGTTTCACATATAGTATCGGCCCCTCTTACTTTTTTTATGAATCCCGGGTTGATAATTTAAGTTGATAGCATCAAGATTTTTAACATTGTTGTTGCAATATTGGGGCTCATCAAGGAGATTCATTCTCATAATACTTTAAATATGCACCAAGTTATCTTAGACAATAAATCCCATGATTTTCCTACTTCACTTGAATAGTGGTTTCATATCTCTCTATTTCCAAGAAAAAAAACACATTTCCCAGCTAAGATGAATAGACCAACAATCAATTTAATCACCCAAAGGTAAAGAGGAACCTCAAATGGTTTGTGTATGGCTTGTACAACCATGGGATTGAGAGAAAATGATTTAGGAAGGTGTAAACATTCCAAAGTAACTAAAAAAATAGATTAGCTATGTGAAGTTTAGAAATTTAGTTTGCCAACAAACTATACTCTATTAGGATTAGGATGAAAAGAATAGAAATTGGTTGAAACAATCAAGAATGCATGAGATAAATCAACCCATGTGTCAATAGAGTCATCTAGCCAACTGGAAATCGAATCAATCATTGGAATATTTGATTGATGATTCATTCAAGAAAAAATTAATGTTGGCTACAAAATATTCTCATTAAATAAATTTATCACCTAATTACATTAGGTGTGGATGGATCGTAAGCAATATCCTACAAACATTCAAATGAAGATTGTGTTTTTTTAAAGATCAACCACATGGTACTAGTGAATTCTATCAATTTTGTAGTGAATCATGGTAAGCCATGTTTTCGTATTTTCTTTCACCAACTACATAAAGCATTCAAATATTGGTCATTAACATAGTCACACAATCATTACTCAAGTGATAAAACTTACCATTGAAGAAAAAATTATAAATTACAAAATTGACATTTAATGGGAGTTATATTATGCTAAGGAAATAAATACAAAGGGGTTGGATACATAGATGTGTATTTTTACCCACATATATAAAAGAAAAAAAATGCATATGACCATGGCTCAAAGACACCTTCACTCATCATGGATAAGCTTCTTATTTCTTTCGTCCAATAATCTACAAGCTCTCATTTTTCTTATTCTCTTCTACAATTTCTCCTTACCTACCTCATTTATCCTTAATTATTATAATGTGTTTCCATTGGACATCCAACCATCATAATGGCTCTCCACTTCCATTTTTTCTAAAAATAGGGAGAAAACGAAACAAAAATGGGACAAGTTTACAAAATTTACAAAAGGTAAATAAATTTGGTGCTTCTAACAAAATTTAGAGAGTACATAATTTGGAACACACCTTCCCATTTTCCAGCTTTTAGTTTCCAAAAGTGTCAACTACCTTCATTCTTCTTCTTCTTAAATCATCAATAAATTTTACAAATCTTAAAGAAATGGTTCCTTGTTTATAGGATGGAAGATAAGAGATGGATACTAGCTTCCTTTGGAATAACCCCGGCTTCCATGCCATGGTTGGATATGACATGCATTGTTACAATATATCATCGGACACCACTACTCCTTGGGTTATAATTGCAAAGCATCATCTCCTTCCTCTTGACCTTGACTCTCCAATATTTCTTCTTGGTTGTTTGGTTCATGGGATGGAGTTTTGGGTGAAGCCTCCAACATTTGGCCTCCCAATATCTAGTCAATATATAGTATTAATAATGGTACCTACATGGGTTTATTAGCCTTCTACAATATGAACAATCACTAGCCTTATGACCCCTTTTCTTTAAATAGAAACAAACCATGTGATACCATTTACATGTATCATTAAGCTTTCCAATTTGGTTTCTTGGAGCCCCAATATTTGGTCTGTATATGGATCACAAAACCATCTCATTTTTACCCTATACCAAGCCTTTACGAGTGTTTTCCTCTGAGATAATTTTAGGTCAATTAATTATGCCAGAGCATCTATAATATTTTGTTTGTTTTAATTTGGGGTTTTTTAGATGACCAATGTATAAAAAAATTGCGTTCAAATGTGCTTAAACTTTAGATAATATTAATTAATAAGGAAATGGTTGTTGCTTTACTTCAAACAGTGATTTAAGATTGCATGTGTGAAAGCAGAAAATGTAAGAAAGTATGATGAGTTAAATATTGAAATTGAATTTTTAATAATCATAACTGTGAAAGACTGTCAAAAAATGTTCAACAACTTAACAAAAAATATTTAACTTTATGAGGATGATGATAATTAATTTAGGTAGAGGGACTTATAAAAGCTGACAATTCAATAAGTCGTTCTATAATATAGATAATAACTTTAGAGGATTTAAGATAGATAGAATTATAGATTCTTATTACCTAATTATCTTCATAAACATTAAACATATGCAAACAACAAGATGTAATGAAAACTGGAAAACTTACAAGAGAACAAACTGATTGAAACATACCTAGAATCCTTTTATTATCATCAATGATCAAAACTCATACACTTATACTTACAACTTCTCATCCAAGGGTGAAACACTTAGTAAATTGAATGGAGAGTTATTTATACTAGTTTCTATCACTTAGAAGTATTTAAAACTGATTACAAAAATAGTATCAAATTATAGGAAAACAAAACTGATGAGTGATTTGTCATTGTTTTTTAGGAAATAGTTGATGATGTGGCCCAAAAAAGTTTGTTGTGTTGTCATGTTGTTGGAGTCAAAATTTAATCAATGGTTTCACATAGCTGATCCCAGATTTCTTCACTAGGAATTTCCAAATTTACCACCTTTATGAAAACTGCATCTACCTCTGTATATATTTCAAATGTAGGCTTGTTTAGGAATATATGTTTGATATCAAGTTTTATAATTAAATAAAACTCTAAAGCTTCAAGAAAAGATTTTCTTGACACATGGCATTTAATCCCTGCAAAGTTTTCCTTATCGGTACTCCTCCAAATTTATCAGCTTCACATTTGTAGCTACCATCCACGCATTACTCTCTGGTTCAACATATTAAAATTAGTGTTAAACCTTTGGAAATAAATTTCCAAGGTTTGACACTTGTTTTCCAATTGATTAAGTAAATTCTTCTTTTGAAAAACCTTTTTTTATCTCTAGGATGGTGGTTTTTCTTTCTGAAATATTAATCTACTCCGAATTTGCTTTGCTCTTTGAATTGAGAACATTAATCATGTCTGATGCTTCTTCTTCCCTGGTATTGAGTGTTTCCTTTTCCTTCTCTGTGAGTATCCTACATATGTTAATCAACTATTGCTGCTAAAAAATAATAAGTATGGATGGCCATACATATTTCATTTCTTGACTAATCTCTATCCATATACTTTCCTTTACTTGGGCCAAGGTGTCTGCCATTAAAAAATAACTTTCCAACATCTGAAATTTAAGTCCCAACATATGAGACTTTTGCATTTCTTCCATATATAAAGTGTCATTTTTAATCTTCTAAGTTTCTAAATTCCTAAATTTCTCTACCAACTTCTCATTTTCTTGTTTTTGTATGGCCAAATCCTAAACTATCATGACTGAATCACCTGTTGTTGATGTAGATGCAATGGTTGTTGATGAAGAACTAAGTTCTATACCTATAACTTTTATTGGAACTGATGTAACTGGAATCGTGGCAAGCTGAGCTAACTCCTTTTCCTTGAGAATTCCTTCAATCTCCTCCTTCATCTTCTTTATCTGAATATTCTGCTTAATGATTAACTTGAGCATCTCTTCTCTATTTTGTTTACTCTCTTCAATATCATTTGTTTGTGGATATTCTGTATAATGTAACTTAAGCTGTTTCCACAGACCTAAAATATTTGCATTTTTCTTCTTCAATATTTCTTCTACAACTTTATAGTCTTTTGGATCATATCCAATTTTAACTACAAGGTCTTATAAAGACTTTAATTTATTGTCTTTAGCTAGAGAAGAGATTTTGTCAATTTTAAGTTGAGACTGTACGTTTGATAAAGCAGTTCTAAGCTAGACAAATATATGGTTGTATTAATCATGGTTGAGAAAAGAATCTCACCTGAATTATTATGCATATCCATTTTATCTATTGGATGAATAAATGTGTCAATGAAATATGAGAAGGTGAATTTGGCTTTAATAGACCTGACCATTTCTATCCAATGGATGAATGATTGGTTGACCCCTTACTCATCCATTTTGTTGAGAGTAATTGGAAATGAGTCTCCTTACAAAAAAAAAAACATGTATATAAGTATAGAAGTGTACTTAAACATCCCTTGTGTTGTCAAATTCATAAGCTTCTCATGCATAGTATCAGCCAAAAATTGACTGTAATTATACATGAAGGCAGGTTGCTGATCTTTTGAGAAAATAGAAAAGAATCCAAGAATTGATTCATCTATTCTCTTATCATTTGGATATCCTAGTAGACAGGACAATAAAGAGATGATATTTCTAGTGGCTTCAGGTAACATTGAGGACCAATAGGGTGTCTTTCTTTTGGGTAATTCAACATCATCAGGTAAAAATGTCTCAAATATTTGAGCTCTTTGGCAAAAAGTCAGCTTATGGTATAGATCCATAGGAGTTGCTTGGGAAAAAAGGCTTAAGGAATAAATTTGAGGAATAAGCAGCATTTTATTGATGGTTTATGTAGTGATGGATATCAGAATGTCACCATTCTAAGCCATTGCTACTCTTTTGAGAGGGTCATATCTGGTTTCACACTAGATGACCAAGTTTTGGAAGTTGTAATTATGAGGAAAAGATAAAAGGGGCAGAACGGATTCCCAAAATTTAATCTTATCTTTCTAATCAATATATTTTTGCTTCAACCACAGGTGTAATTCATGAAACTCAAATTTTCACTCTATGTCAGCAATTTTATAATATGAATCGGTAAGGGGAATGTGGTCGAGGTTGACCTGGCCAGCAGTGGAATGGTTTTCATCAGACATTGGTTTCCTGCTCTTTCCTTTCGGGGCCTTGTTCTCAGAGGAAAGAATAAGAAAGGGAAATGAAACAGAGGGAATTAGAATGTGATCCTCTATGGAGGTGATAACAGCTACTTGAAAATAGTGCACAAATATATTTGAATACCTGCAATGCAATAGTAAAATGATAATAGCAAAAGTGGTAAACGGGTGAGCTAGGATTTATTTATATAGTTGCAGAAATGGATCTATGGCAACCGTTTGATAGTGTGATCATAGCTGTTAAATTATAATGGTATAGGAGTGTGACAGAAAATGGCTAATCAATGGTTGGGGAGCGGACTCATAACGGGACAATGGGGCATAACGGTAAGTAACATGGTGGCAATGGGTAGGTGAGGAGAAATCATTTCATTTGATGTCAGGAAATGGTCAAGGAATTGGGTCATCCGACTGTTGGCGAGAGTAAAAACCACAATGAGGGAGAAGGTAGATTTTGGAGGGGGTAGGCAGTGGTTTGTGGTTTTGACTAGAGGGGTAGAAAATTAATGTGAAGGTGACACATAAGGAGGGCCCACCGTTCATGAAACTACTTTTTGGACCCTCCCCCTGCCCTTAACAGGAAATGGGCAAGGGAGTTTCAAAATACTTCCCCACTGTTGATCTAGGTGGGGAAAAGATCAACAGTTGAAAAGTGCCCCAACGATAATAAAAAACGACAAATGTTCTTGTCCTTTAGCAACTTAGGATAAAAAAATATGTGTCGATATATTACAAATGAAAATTAATGCTTAATAAAGAAAATTAACCAAAATTTTAAAGAAAATAAACTATTTACTAACAAATCATGGCGCATTTAGACAAGCAACTATTGCAAATTTATTTTCTAAAGCTAAGAAAACATTTTTTATTGATTTTCCTAACATTTTTATTTTTATTTTTCTTCGTTTTTCAGGGAAATTTATTCCTATCATTTTCTTGATATGAATAATCAAATTTATAGAAGTCCTAATATTTGTTTTCTATTCATATCCAAACTTAAGATTTTTATTTTTATTTTTCTAATGTTCTAACTTATCAAACCAAATAATGCTACAACATCAGCTCCAACTGGGAACTGCTTCCTCCTATAGGATGCAGAGAAAAATAATATCCAACTGCCTTCTCCTTGGGCTAATGGATTCTTTGTTGTGAAAACAAATAGACCTCAAAAATTCAAACAAACCGGTAATGTACAATGATTATTTTGAATATTCTTCTGCATCTTTAGTACTAGATATAATGATTAGGAAATATTCCATTGACAGGAAATGAAGAAAATTGTCCTTCCAAATTCTGTAAAATTAAGGTATTGTTACCATTTACTTCAAAAATGCTGAAAGGTCCAAACCAGAGGTTATCAAATTTTCCATGTTTTCCTCTGTCCTCCCTCCGAGAAACCTATCTCAATACTAGATCACCTTCCCTGAAATATATTTCCCTTGCCTTCATATCAAAAATACTTTTCATGTTATTCTTCTATTTCCTTAGCTTATATTGACTTTCATCCCTATTTTCATTTAATTCAATAATCTGATTGATCCTTATAGAGAAATCATCAAGTTCTTCATTAACTTCTTGTAAAAAATTTAGAACAAGGAAAGCTAAATTGGTAAGAAAGATGGCCTCTTTACCATAAACCAGCTGAAATGGAGATTTACGTGTTAACCTTTTGGGAGTTATTATGTTAGCCCATACTCCATAGATAAGATGGTTGTCCCAATTATTCTTATGATCTTCTAAATTTTGTTTAATTACCTTGACTAGGGTCTTGTTTGATGACTCCGCAAGACCATTTCCTTGTGGATATTAAGGAGTAGAATGATGTAGTAAAATTTGATAGTTCTAACAGATCTCAATCATTTTTACACTACTTAATGTTGTTGCATTATTAGTTACTATTTTTTGAGGACATCCAAATCTGGACAGAATGTTTTCTTCAATGAATTTAATCACTATAGTATCTGTGGCATTTCTAACTAGAATTTCCTCCACCCATTTGGTGAATTGGTCTGTGGCAGTCAAAATCCACTTTGTTGATTACTTGATGTTGGATGAATTTATCCTATAAAATCCAATCCCCATTGTAAGAAGGGTGTTGAAACTAACACTGGAACTAGTGGAAGGGCTCCAAGCTTTTGCTTTCCAGAGAACATTTGACATAGAATGAAACTTCTAACCTTTGCTCCTATTTGTGAAAACATATTAGGCCAATATAATATTTACCTTAGTATTTTTTATGTTGTGGCTCTCCAAGCTTAGTTTCCTCCACATATCCGTGCATAAAACTGCTCAATGATTCCTTCTGTTTCACTTTCTGTCAATAAAAGCAAAAGGATGTTGAGAGGATCCTTCCAATACAAGTTTTCATTTATGATACAATACTTTACATATTTTAACTTAAGTGTCTTACATTGATTTCTTGAAAATTGAGTAAGACACTTAAATTTGATCAGAAAATGTACAATATCTTAATACCAATCTGATAGTAGAAAAATTTCATCAATATGAATAGGCACTATTTGGTTTGAAGATGAAGGTTATTTTTTGTTCTTCCCTTCAGAATCCTGGGAAGGTTCTTGTGGATTCTCCCCATGAGAGTTGGAAGAAGTTTCTTGTGTATTCTTCTCTGAAGCTTCGAAAAAATAATTTATTTCTCGGACTTTGGAATTGGATTTAGCTAACAATTTGGCTAAAAATTCACCTTTTACTAACTTAATGTTTTTGATGCTGAGATCAAACTTGAGGATTTGGGTGATCCATCTTCCTCTTGTCCCATCAGTGTCTGGTTGAGTGAGAACAATTTTTACAACACTGTTAGGAACATAAGCAATAACGGTTGAGTGGAGAGCATAAATTTTGAAAGATTTTAAAGCTTGAAATAGAGAGTAGTCTTTCCTTTCAATAATTTCATACTTAAGTTCTGCATCTCTCATGATTTTACTGAAAAGGGCTATACGTTGATCATAAACATCTTCATTTTTTTGTAAAAGAACAACACCTAAAGTGGTTTCAAAAGTAAAGGAAAATATACTAAAGGGATCAGAATAATTGGGGCTAGCTAAAGTTGGTGCTTCAAATATTGAATTTTTAATTTGATCAAAATCATATCTAGCAGGAATAGTCCATTTAAATTCATGATTATTTTTAAGCATATCAGTGATATCTTTAACTATCTCATCATAGTTAGGAATAGATATCCTCAAGAAGTTAATTTTTCCAAGAAAATATTGGATCTCCTTCTTATTCCTTGGCAATGAAAGTGATTGAATTGATGATACTCTTTTAAGATAAATCACCACTCCTTCCTTTGAAATTATGTCACTAAGCAACTTTCCTTCTTTGATAAAAAACAAATATTTCTTGGGGTTGAGAGATATCTCAAATTTTCTACACTTTTCAAAATATTTCATCAAGTGTTTTATATTTTTCTGATCTGAGTAATAAAATACAGTAAGATCATCAAGATATATAACAACAAATTTTTTTTTCTTACCCACGAAAGCTAAGTCGAGAGCTCTTTGAAATGTTGCTCCAACATTTTTTAATCCAAAGGGCATTCTAGCATTCATGAATGTGCCCCAGGGAGTGGTAAAAGAAGTATTATCTCTGTCTTATTGACTCACCATTATCTGGTTATACTCGTAAAAACCATCAAGCATGGAAATTCTATTAGCACCTGAAACATTTTGGAGAAATTGGTCCATCTAGGGTAATGGGTAGTTGTCTTTTAAGGATGAATTATTTAGGTTTCTAAAGTCTACAAAAAGTCTTATTTCTCGATTCTTCTTCCTAACAGGAACTAAATTAGCTACCCAATTTGAGTATCTTAAGGGAAGAATGATCTGGGCATCAAGTAACTTCTTAAGTTCTTTCTCCATATTAGGAAGCAATACTGGATTAATTCTTCTTAGTTTTTTTTTATAAGGTTTTGCTTCAAGTTTTAGTGGAATTTTATGCTCTATGAGAGATGTATCATAAGTTTTCAACTCAGCATAATACCAAGAAAAAACATCCTTGTAGTTTTTAAGAAGTTTTAGAAATTAATTCCGGAGACACCTCAAAATTTTCTATTTTATATAAATAAATTATCTCTAAAGACAAACCACCACCAAATAATTCCTTTTCACAATTTGTTTTTTTTTTTAAAATTCAAAACTGTACATACGAAGAGCTCAAGAAATGTCGATTTTTTAAAAGTGAGGCATTCATATAAATAAATACATATTATAAAACTCGTTGACCCTTCTAATCACGTCCTTCACAGATCATCAATGAAGAAACAAACATTCTTGAATCTAACCATTATCCCACCCCACTTCTATTTAACTACCCAATATGACAGTGATCGCATTCTAAATAGCACAATATTTAACATTTTGAAGGATTTGCGATAAATATGGTTTCATTCACCCGTCCTTATGCTACATGTCACCCACAGGAGTGTATCGCATGGACTCAAAAATTACCGCTAACCACCCACAAAGCTATGCGATAAAATATTCGGGGTTTTCAAAACTGCTTTGAAATAGAAATGAATAAAATTTTATAGTGGAACAAGGTCCGTTAATGCATCAATTTCGCCCCTTTAATATATCAATCGTAACAAAATTGGCATACTCATTCTCTACAATGAACGCTCAATCTATTCAATTTTAAAACAATTACAGAACCCTCTAGCTAGTCACTGTTTAACACCATTTCAAATGCCGAAAATAGAACATAGTACCAGCATATAAAAAATGAATTTCAAATGATTTACAATAAAGTATAACATGCAGAAAGACGGGTTTCACAACAAACTCAATCAATTTCTATTAAAGTTGAAATCACAGGTCTTTGCCCTCTCTGGCCTGTTTATATCAGTGTTTTTGTTTTTTTTTGTTTTTACCTTTATCTCTTCGTCCTTTTTCTTTTAAAAACCCAATAGATATATAAATATATATATATATATATATATATTGTCTCACTCCCTTGCTATCTATATTTGTCATTACATTCTGTTTCCTTCTTTTATGGATTAAATCTAACAATGTAACAACTCAATATTTATTCTTATCATTCTAATCCCTATTATAAAGTCTCGATGCACACCTATGATAACACGCACCTTCTATTGTAACTATATGGACTATTACAACAATGAAGATTCGAGAGATCCAACCCTCTCGGTAAACTTTGGTTTGACCACTTAGGAAATGAAATTTATCTCACGTTAGCCACAACATGTGAAAATTCATTCACATTGTTGGCTAAGTCTGGATGCTCCTGCGTCAAACTCCTGGGGAAGAAAAAAATTCATTTATCAAACTTTCAAGATTTACTCCATACTTCTATAATTCTGTTGTTTTCAACCAAATGGTATCCTCTATTGGTTGTCCCTTCCATTTGACTAGATACTGAAAATAAATTTGTCCTCTGGTTTTTTTGGATACTCTTTTCTCCAGAACAAGTTCTACCTCTTTCTTGACATTCTTTGGCATCTGGTCTTTCCAATTTAAAGTTTTGTTTTCCTCTGCTATATAATCTTCTTGTAGCTCCTCCTATGTTCCTCTATATGGGTAGAAATTTGCAACATTAAAGATGGGTGATATTCCAATCCCTTCTATAAATTCTATTTCATATTCATCTGAAGAAAATTTCCTCAAAATTTTACATGGTCCTATCTTCTTCATCTTTAATTTATTGTAAGTTTTAACAGGAAATATGTCTTTTCTCGGATAAACCATGACTTGATCTCCTACTTGGAATTCCTTTTCTTTCCTCCTCATATCAACTCTTTGTTTCTATTTTCCATTTCTTTCCTGCAATCTATTTTTAACATCTTCCTGTAGTTGTTGCATCTGATCTAGAAATTGTTCATCCTTTGCACTTCTTACCTCTTGTTTTCCAAAATTATTGAGCTCATACACACCTCTTGGATTCATCCCCAAAAAAATTTGGAATGGACTCATCCCAGTACTCTGATTTGTAGTATCACTATAAGAAAACTAAAATTGAGTAAGTGCTAAATCCCACTACTTACGATTTTTATACACTAAACTCCTCAATATATTTGTAATGGTCCCTTTTCAGGATTCTCAAGATTCTATTCCAAAGATGGACTGCAGAGGAATTTACTAGATATTTCACCTTTCAAATAAAGGATGTGATCCAGAGGCTACCTGGCCAACTGCAGGCTTTATCTATAGAACATGGAATAATTCCTATTTTATGAATTTCAACAAGGTGCTCAAGGAAAACGTTGTATAAGGAAAAATGTGAAAAAATAATGTAGATCAGGACTTGGTTCCTCTTGTTTAAACTATATGTGACTTATATATGGAATTTAATCATAAAAAAATAAGTTTAAGCACATTAAATAGATCTCCCAAAAAGTAGACTAGTTAAAAAGCACCCAAAGGGGAAGGTTGTAGTCAAATGCAAGCACTGCTTCAGGAATTGCGTAGTTTTAGCTAATGTTCAGTGGATATTAGAAAGGAAACTGATATTTCAGTAATACAGTATAAAATAATCATTATGATAAAGCCCTTTCATTAGAAAGTATAAAGAATGAGCCTGTACAACAATAAATCTTCATAAAAGAGAGCAGGAGGACATGTACATTTGCATAAGTGCTTCAACAGCATTATTTTTCAGGAGGTTCAGTAGCTGGAAGTTACAACTTAGATATAGAGCAGATCTATGGACAAAATATCGAATCTATATCAGATTTGGAAACTCTATAGTTTTCTCTAAAAGATGCATTTGGAATTTTGACAAAAGCATGCATGAATAAAAGTAGATCTGAGAAAAAAATTGCAGATCTGGAAACTACTGCAGTAAATTTCTGAGTATAAAATTTCATTACAATGGATCAGATCTGAAAAAAACATAGATCAGCAAGCCAATCCATGGATCACAAAATGGAAGGCAAAGCCCAGCACAAGAGATCTCTGATCTAAACTATGAGCAAGACAACCTGCAAACCCTCATACATAAATAACGCAGTTTACCCAATGAGACAGCGTTGTAGCTCAAACGATACAAGAAACTACTAAAGAATTACATATGTGAAGTAAAAGAAATGGTACTCTCTTCTAGGAGGTCAAAGGACCCACTCCATGGAGAGAGACTCTCAAAATACATTAGATCTCTGCAAATCTAGATCACCACTTGATGCAGCTTGGAGAGACAGCAAAACCCTCAATGGATCAGTGCTGCCAATGTAAGTAGGAGCTTGGCCTCAAGCTTGATAGTGGTTCAATTTAGCAAAATTTCCTCCTTGAATCATCGAAGGAAGAGGTGAAAATCCTGCATAGGAATTCCAGATACAATCCTCCACTCAATAGTAGAGAATGGTATTTGTCTAAGCAGACAAATACTCAAAAATATGATCTATCAACAACCTTCTCTTGCTGCCCTTCTTTTCCTTTTATAATAGGAGAAAGCTCTTACCAACCCTAAACCATCTTAATGAGTTATCCCTTTTCACATTAGAGGCTCCCTTCTAGAACTGCACTATCCCTTTTCGAGATGCAATGAACCTAGACAACGATGTTGATTGGTCAAGATTTACCCAGTGTTTAGCTCAAACCTCTTTCACACTTGCAAGTGATTATTTACATAGCCCTGATTTGTCTTTTTTCACACGGGAATTTATTTATTCAGACTTTTCAGGAGTTTTACATGTCTTCCTTTATTCATTTATTCATGAAACATAAATTAAAACAAAATTTAATGTTCCTCTTAGTTAAGCATAAGTGGGAACATTACAGTCCTCCCCTCCCAAATGTTGCTTATCCTCAAGCAACTGACAGGGTAAGAGCTATAGTTCTCCTCCTTCTCCATTGATGGCACCATCAAGGATCAAGCTTTCATCATGGGCCAAGTGCTCATCAATCCAATACATCAGAAACTTCTCCTCCAATGCTAACATGATAGGGGCATAGTCTATCCCTTCAGGAGTGTAAAACTCAACGGAAATAAACATGGGTGAAGAAATGTCACATATAAAACATGTGTCATGAAGTACAAGATAAAGTTCCATCCCATGGGGTACATATACACTGCCCACTTTTTGCCCATACAAACCCATAAACAATACCAATATATCATCTATGTATGGAAGCAAAATCACATATATGCAAACTCAACTTTTCACTTGAGGAGGTGGGTCACAATCCCGCATAAGGTACCAACGTAGTGCACTCCTTGTTTTGAGTAGATCTGATTGTTGTAGGTGGTAATCCCACCACATCTTTGCTGCATGGGTCACTTTGACATGGCTGAAAGTGAGGCCCAAGTTAGGTTCCTTTGGGAAGCACCCATCATGATAGAGAATCTCCCTTTTCACCTCAAGGGAGTGGCTATATTTAGAATCTTTATTGGCCTCATCAATGCCATGAGATCTGCATGTAATGTTAGTTCTTGTAGGAGCCATGCCCTACATACATATGGTAAGAGAATGTGTCAAATCAGAAAAATAAAAATGTTCCATAAGATGAGATTCTTTACCATGCAAGTCTCCCACACACATGGAGTTAGGCATTGGCATTCCTCCTCTTTTAATAGAAGGAAGAGATGGCCCAAATATCTCATACATAGAGTCCTTTAGATGCCCCATCTCCTCATAGCTATTGCACTCTTGTAAGTGATGATGTAGTTTATCCCAATCATAGTGCTGATGTAGTTCTTCCTTCATACCCTCCCAATCAAAACTCCTCATGATTAGGGAGTAGATCTCTGCTGACTGTATATAGCTGGAAAGGAACTCTTTGTGTGCTCTTTGTAATATATCTTGCTTAAGATTGGAAGCTTGAGACAAGAATACTTTACCAAGATGATAGATGACCCCTTCATGGACCAAACAACCTCCTCCTTTCTTCATGCAATATAATATCATCCCAGTGTGCAAATATTTGGAGTATTCCACAAGGAGTTGAGATCTCCAATAAGGATCTACAAAACTCAACAAAGACAACGCTGTTGATGCATATATGGTGGTTCTTGCCTTGTTTCTGATTGTTTCTTTGACATTATACATGCCAAAATTGTTTGTGGGAAGGCTGATCCTCCCATTTTCTTCCTCCCATAGTGTTGTGGCTTTATCTTCCATTACTCCAGCACTTTGTGAGGCTTCCCCCACATGATTAGAATCTAATGGCATTTCAAGTGGCTTTCCATGAGGTAGGAATGTTCCTTGAAACATTATCATAAACATGAGAGAAGGAACTGTGAGGTCCTTGCCCCCACTGCGAAATTCCATCCTTGTTGTTTGGGTGGAAACATCAAGTGAAGGGTATGTGTGCATTCCTTGAATGATTTGTTTTTTCCCACTCTTCAAGTCCACCCAATCCATTTGCAATGCCTTCCAATCAGTGGTGACCTTCCCCAAGGTAATCAACCACTGGACACCCAAGATGATATTGGTGTCTGGTATGCCAACTATAAAGAAGTGATCCACCAAGGTGTAGGATCCCATAGTCACAGAAAGTGATGGAACATACTGCATGCACTATATAGTTCTATCTCCCGGAACCAAAATAGAGAACCCATGAAAAGTATCAATGGGGATCCCTCTCCTTTGCACAAGGTGAGCATCAATAAATTTATGGGTTTCCCCACTGCCAATAAAAATAGATACTCTCTGGTTCATGACTGAACCTTGCACTCTTACGGTCAAATATTTGGGCACTCCTCTCAAAGAAGCAAGAGTCCCACTTGTTGGAGCAAAGGCTCCCTCTTCACCTTTGGATGGTGATTGATCTTCCTCCTCATCATCACCAACGTTGTGACCCCTCCTAGGTCCTTCATTCCCATCCTCCTACTCCAAATCTGAGAAGACTTCCATATAGTGTGCCCTTCCAGCAGCACATCTATGTCCCGGTACCCATGGATCTTGACAAGTGAGACACAATATATTTTTCCTCAACTCCCTCCGAAGATCAAGGTTAAGAGGCTTCTTCAGTGAGCTCTCCTTAGGTGGAGCAACTTTCCCTTCCTTTCCCTTAGAGGAATGAGGGGCTTTTCTTTGGAAAGTTTCCTTTTCTCTTGGCAAGGCATCTTGGAGATCTCTAACTATCTCAATTGCATCATGCAAAGTGATGGGCTTGGTAGACTTAACCAACCCATGCAAAGGTTCCTCCAGGACATCAATGAACATGTAGACTCTCCTTGCTACAGATAGATCATGGACCATTACTGACAACCTTAGGAATTCAGAGATATAGGCCTCTGCATCTTCTATTTTCTTCAGCTTTGCCAAGCTTATAAAAGGGGCCTCTGGATCTTTCTGGTCAAATATATCCACTAGTCTCCTAGTGAACTCAACATATGTAGACACATTGCTATGTCCCAATGTAGATAGTCCATGAAACCACCAGTTGTGGGCTTCTCCCTCAAATGAAGCGCAACAATCTTGATGGCTTCTACTTTGGGCACTTTATTCAACTGGAAATAGATGTCCAAATTTTCCACCCATGCTTTGGCGGAACAAGAGGATGTTCCATCGAACTTGGGAAAAAAGAACCTGGCCATAGTATGGTGTCTCCCCTGGAAGAAACCACCATCTCTGTACTGTTGCCATGGTCTCCTTCGATCCTTGAGATGGAAAAAGTCTTGGAAAGTCAAGTTATCCTTGAACCTCTGACTTTGTGAGTCATATTCTACAAATTACCCTTCCAGGGAGGTTGGATCTTGTAGTCCTTCATTCTCTACAGCCAAGAAGATAGGCATGGTAGAGTGTTGTGAGGCCTGTGGAGCTTGTGGCAAGCTCACAGGTTGACCAATCCCAAAATGAGACATGTCAGAAATTTATCCTTGATAAAATATCCCAAGGGATTCCCTCGTTCTATCCACCATCATCTCCTTTATCTCCTTGGACAAATCTTGCATAGCCTCCAAGAGAGTTTTTTCAAACTCCTCTGCTTCCATATCTTTATCATTCACAGATTCAGGGGCTTTCCCCTTGTCTTGACCCTTGTCAAGATCAATAGTGGTGTAGTCATACTTTCTATGACTTCTATTTTGGAACCTCCTTTCCCTCTTAGTGGGATGATCCTCTTCTTCGAAATGCAACATGACTGGTGCTCCAATGGCAAGCACAGGCTGTGCCAAGAGTGGAGCTCCGATACCACTGTAATATCCCCTTTTCAGGAATATCAAGATTCTATTCCAGAGATTAATTGCAAGGGAATTTACTGGATATGTCACCTTTAAAAATAAAGGATGAGATCCAAAGGCTACCTGGCCATCTGCAGACTCTGCCTAGAGAACTTGGAATAATCCCTTTTTAAGGAATTTCAACAAGGTGCTCAAGAAAAACGTTGTATAAGTAAAAATACGAAAAAATAATGCAGATTAGGGCTTGGTTCCTCTTATTTATGATTTATTTGGATTATATATGGAATTTAATCAGAAAAAAATTAGTTTAAGCACATTAAACAGATCTCCCAAAAAGTAGACTAGCTAAAAAGCACCCAAAGAGGAAGGCTGTAATCAAATGCAAGCACTGCTTCAGGAATTGCGTTGTTTTAGCAGATGTTTAGTGGAGATAAGAAAGAAGAATAATATTTCAGTAATACAACAGCAAATCAACATTATGATTAAGCCCTCTCATTATACAGTAGAAAGCATGAGCCAATACAACAATAAATCTTCAGAAAACAGAGCAAGAACACATGTATATTTGCAGAAATGCTTCAATAGCGTTATTTTTTAGGAGGTTCAGCAGCTGGAAGTTACAACTTAGATCTAGGACATATCTATGGACAAAATATCAGATCTATACTAGATCTGGAGACTATATAGTTTTCTCTACAAGATCCACTTGGAATTTTTACAAAAGCATGCATGAATAAGAGTAGATCTGAGAAACAAGTTGCAGATTTGGAAACTGTTGCAGTAAATTTTTGAATATGACATTTCATTACAATGGATCAGATCTCAACACACACTACAAGAAAAAAACGCATTGGTGAGGGGTGAAAATGGTCACCATAAACTCATTGGTGAGGGTCAAAAGAGCCTTTGTCACCAAAAACTGAACGTCACCAAAGGTGGCGTCGCCGAAAGTATAGGTGTTGTGGTGACATTCAAGGTCCGTCACCAATAATAATTTATAGTGACGGATAGTGACCGTCACCATTTCATATGAGCAATGGTGATGGACAATAGCCTCCATCACCAAAAAATTGAACGTCACCAAAGGTGGCGTCGCCGAAAGTATAGGTGTTGTGGTGACATTCACGGTCCGTCACCAATAATGATTTATAGTGACGGATAGCGACCGTCACCATTTCATATGAGCAATGGTGACGGAAAATAGCCTCCGTCACCAAAAAACTGAACGTCACCAAAGGTGGCGTCGCCGAAAGTATGTGTTGTGGTGACATTCAAGGTCCGTCACGAATATTAATTACAATGACAGATAGTGACCGTCACCATTTCATATGAACAGCAACGATTTTTTGTGATGGACCTTTCATGGCCGTCACTATTGGTGCATATATATGGCGATGTTCATTGACCGTCACCATAAACGCATTGGTGACATCAAGGTCCGTCACGAATAATGACTATAATGACAAACAGTGACCCTCACCATTTCATATAAACAACAACGATTTATGGTGACGGACCTTTAATGGTCGTCACTATTGATGTGTATATATGGTGGCGTTCGTTGACCGTCACCATTTCATATTTTGGTGAGGGTCAAAAAATGTCACCATAAGCTCATTGGTGATGGTCAAAAGAGCATTCGTCACCAAAAACTGATCTTCGTCATTCCCTATATATGAATATTAGGGCACGATGGAATCGAACCACCAACCTCCTGCTTGTAAAACAGGTGCTCTTCCATTGAGCTAGCACCCTTTAAAGAATTAGACTTTAAACTAGAAATTGCCCCTAAAGGTGCAAAGATACACCAAAGGAATAAAAACTAGGAAAACTGAAAGAATTCAGTGTCCTTGCTCCTATTTTTATTCTACAACACTCTACAAAGTATGATCTTGATCTATGACGTATTTGTGCCCTGTGGCTCTAATTTAATGGTAAATGTTATATTCAGATAAAATAAATGAATAACTGAGAGGCCTTACGGGCTAATTTTTAATCCTTGCACCAAAATCTCTTAATATTCAAGTCTATGGAACAACTTGTTCAAAGTTCAAACTGAAGTAGATTTTAAATGGAAAGCCTAAAACCAGCTAAGTAGTTTACAAGTTAACATTTTGGATATAGCTTTCGTTCAATTTATATGACAAGTTATGCCATAACCTTGAAACTAGTTTCTTAGCTAAAAGACTTTCTTAAGTCAACAATGACAAAGAAAGATAGTCATGGCAAGCAAAATTCTCTTGTTTTTTCTAATGAGGGTGCATGTAACTTGATAAAGGACGTATGAGAGTATCAAACCATAAACAGGTTCACTAAAACATGGAAATGACAGTCTTGTTAAGCAACAAAAGTTTAGTTGAATATATGAAAAGCATTGAGCTAAATGGTATAATTAAACTAAAAGTAACTGTAAAAAAATGAAATTGCCATCATATACCATCTGGTTTGGTTAGTTCTTCAGAAAGAGAAAGTGCAATTCCATGATGCAGCTCCTCATCTTGATTATGTAATGGACCATCCTGAACAAAAATGTCCACATACAACAATCAATGTTATTGTATTGGTAAGACTTTTGATATAAACTATCAAAGCATGTACTATGTAGGAGAATAACTGAAAAGCACAACTAGAAATTTGAATCACAACGTAACAATATAAAACAACATACAACAGGAAAGGAACAAATCCACAATTTGAGAAATATGAACAATCCATGAACCTATTCTTATATATTGATATAGATAATGAAATAGAAATCTAGATTTATGAAATTCAAGTATCACACAACAATGTCTTGAACAAATCTCAATATGTAAAATAGTATTTTTTGCATTTGGATTTACCTTGCAGAACCTCAAGAAAAATTTTCCACAGAAACAACCAATAAACATAACAACATGGACCTCAGGAGAAATTGTGGATAAAATATGAAGGTAAAGCACTAGAGAAGTATTCAAAGCAAATGATGAAAAGCGTATCTAGAAATAACTAAGAACCCTCTGAAGTAAACCACACATTTAACATCGTGACTAGTACACTTGCAAAAAAAGATCAGAATAATTTATGAGCTATTCCACCAAAAAGCAGTGAATTTTTCCACTAAAATACAGTTTCAAATTAATCAACTTTGTTAAAGTTAACAGACAGAAGATTGAAGTTTAAAAGACAATACACTCTGATGAATTAGGGATTACCGTGGCATTAGAGGGCACATGCCAAAATACATTATCATCTCCAAATGCACCCCTATGTAGTGTCCATCTGACACTTTGTGACTTGAACCTTTAAAAGGCTTGCTCAGCCACTTCATCGTTCGAGATTTATTCTAAGTACGATGGTACAATGTGACCTGCATGTCCCAAATAACATGAGCCAACAATGAAAACCATAATTAAATTATTAATGCCTTACTAATTTAATCCTTGAAAAGACGAAAAACATGAATCCAAAAAAGAAAATGATAAGGTTATCGTTAACCAACTATTATATTTACAGATATGGCAGAATTTTTGATTGGTTGTTTTAGAATTTAAAGCATTTTACGTATTCTCTCAAACATATGAAAAGACACTAAAATTACCAAGGTCATATTTCAACATAAATCTTGCAAAAAATCTTTTTCTTTGAAATTTGTGTTTTCGTTTGGGTTTGGGTTTGATCCGTTTCGGCTTCAGGTTCAACTTGTGATTAGATTTGGATCAGGTTTGGGCTCAAGTTTGAGGTTAAACTTTGACATTCGCCAAACCTCGGCAAATTTCAAATTTTTTTTAGGTTTTCCAAATTCCAAACTTGAAGTTTCAGGTTCGGCAAAAATTGAAAGTGACATGTTCACAATTGCACCCCTAGTCATTGAAATCCTAGTTTTTTCACCCACAAACGTCAAATTCTATGTTTTAGGAATCTATCCGAGCTTAAAATGAAATGTGCAGTGGAACACACTTATAATGACCATTCAAAACTGTCACATTTGAAAATGCCCTACGAAACACACCAAACCTACAATATTCACAAAATATTAAAATACGGCCTTGGAAATATAGTCAGCACGGTATGTTGTATACACTAAATAGATTTGGACAACTATATTCAGGTCAAAGTTGACAGCTAATCCACATTTTAAATTTTCAGAAAAAAAGGCAAAATATATTGCATCACAGTCTAGAAGAACATAAGCTTTATCAAAATATCATAAACAATTAAGTCGCCCATTTACAATTGTAAATCTATACAGCACATGGCCATCTTGAGAAAATGAATCATTTACCTAGGTCAAAAAAGGAAATTTCATTTTGTCATTTGCCAAGAAAAATGAAGACCAAATATAGTTTCCATTTTCCTGGCCCCCTTGACCAAATAAGCTATCCAACTAGATTGTATGATGAAGAATTTGCATCCCTTCCATTTTAAGTAAGACACAAAACTGCATGTCTATGTGGGTCAAATGAGCTTCATTCCTAAAATACTATTAGCAAGCCTAGTAAAACATTAAACTGATCCCAAAATCCTACCATCAGCTAAGAAAATGCAGCAACCACAATGAAATGCTTTGGGGTTAAAATGACCAAAAAGACATGAAGGCACTGGTTACTCTTTAAATAAAAGAGGCAATTGAAAGAAAAAAAAAATGTCACAAAAGAGAGACAAAGAAAAGCCAGGGAACCTAACAGAAATAGAGGAAAAGAAAAATAAGACAAGGAAAAACTGAGTATAACTGATGAAAAGTGAAATAACCGATAATAAAATTTCAGCAGATTTCAACAGCAAAAATTAGAAGCACCAGTCAAAGAATGTGAAGCACCACAGAAATTAAGTGACTAGCAAAACATCAATTTCGAAGTTCACACACTGGTTCAAATCCTCTATATCATATTACTTTTGCTTGTCAATTGACATTCCCAATATGGTTAGGGCATTTCAAGAAAGTCCAACAGAAGGTGGATAGATGAGAAATCCAAAGCAAAACCAAAGACAATTTGACCTTGCAGATTAGAAAAATTTTAAAAATGTAAAATAGATGGTTAAAACCTAAGCGACCACAACAATAACAAAAAAAAGTTTCAAACACAAATAAGATTCCATGTAAATGTAAGCACTGCAAATATTAAATTAAAAGGGGGCAGAAAAGAGTAAAGCTAAACGAGAAGGCTATAAAAAGGGTAAATGGGAAGGCTAACAAAAAATCAAAATGTAGCAAAGAAAGACACCAGAAACAAGAAAGCTAACCAAAACATAAAATCAAAACTAATTAATGATTTTACCAAAATGGCATTCATCCTCGACCAAAATTTAATGCAATTTGTAGCCCCACTAGCCTATTTTTTATCATATCCAGTATCTAACATTGCCTGATGATGCTGTGATGCAACAGGAAGAGCATCTTTGCCTTGGAATCCCAAACCTGAATCATAAATAAAGTAATCAGTTGTGTTTCTTTGTATCATGCAACAAAAATCGAACTAAATTAGGATTTATGGATCAAGGAACTTACACTCACCATTCATGGTGATGCCACAATCCCTGCCAGGTCTGGTTTTAGCTTTTTGTTTACCTCTGAAGTGCTTCCATCCAATTCCGAGGCAAACCTGAGATAAAGAGACAATTTACAATCATTTTTCAATTTTACACAAGGAATTGCCCTCAGGTATGCTTCCATATATAACAAAGTTCCAATTAAGACTTGATTTATGAAAAGCACAAAGGCAAGAAACAGATATGATCTTGATCATAACATACAAAGCAAACAAATAATACTTTCAGAGACAATCATTGAAATAGAGTTTACCTTGCGCCCTTGCTTTTTTCTTGTCATCTTCCAAGGAAGCAGATTTCACATCTACTCCAAATCTAGCCAAACGTGCTTTCTTCTTTGCTTCATCATCAGCAGATGAGTGCAAAGCGAGTCCAAACCTGTTTAATAATTTGGGCATTGTCTGATTCCAATTATTCTGGAGTAAAACAAATGCATATCATAATTTTGGAAAAAAATATTAAGCAAAATTAAGCTGACGGTAAATTAGACACACAAGATAAGGAAAATAGCATCATCATAATCTCAGGAATCTGAAGACAGAAAATAAATTCCTGAATTTTGGAAGAACAAACCTCTCAGCCCTCGCTTTCCTCTTTCTTCTTCCGATATTTTTGCTTCTCCTAGTCCATGAGAGGTAGGTTTTGGAGTACCATTTGTTGACTCACCAAATCTGTCAATAAAACATACCCGAAGGTAATTTCTGTCAATTAAGAGATGAAACATATTGACTGATAAGATTGGGGACCATGTGCACTGATCATTCAATACATAAATTACTTTCATAGCTATTAATCACTTTAAAGATTAGAGCAGAGTCCAGTAGCACCAGAACTGACACAGTGCACCAAACTTAAAAAACACCATTATGGCCAAACATTGTTTAAAATAAAATATAGCATATATTTAACAGAGATGCTGAACATTTAAGTTAAACAAACATATGTCTTGAAAATGTCAGAATCCCTAGAACCTAAATCATACAACAAGATTTTTCCACCATTCTAAAGGGTGGCATTCCAGGTCTGGAGCAGTAATTAGTGCCAGAACAAGAGGCTAATCATATATACCATACAGAGATTATCCACTGCACTCCATGCCTTCGATGACCACCCATTTCTGATGGCTGCAATATCAGTACGAGTCTTGAGAATGATTTGTCATGATCTGTCACACATGAGGTGTTGCCCTCTGACTGCATAATCAATGTAAATAGGGCTTTCATAGTATCCAAAACGATACAGGAGCCTCACTGGTTCATGGGCAATCCTCACGGCCAAAAACAAATTTTGTTTCCAATTAAGATTTTGATAGATTCTCCAATGATCTTAACTGAGCTGAGAATTTTTACATTGTGATCAGGATTTAGTTATAGAGATCATACGCTGTATATAATTCTGGTTTTGTTCAACACTACCAAGGGTTGCATCATGTTTTGAATGGGTTACATTCTCAACAATTGTGATTTGTAACCTTTGCTGTTGGGTTGAAAACCCACATGTGTCCTCGTAGTTGGGAGGTAGTGTGTGGCACTTGCAGAGGCAAGATTGACTCTGACAACCATTACCTTGGAGGAAGATAAATGGTTCAAGATTCATGTCGGGACCTCTCAAGGGAATATCAACTCCAACAATACTTTGTAATCCTGATAGTCACTAGACTTTGATAACCATTACCTAAGAGAGAGATAAACAGTCCAGGATTCATGTTGGGGCCTCTCAAAGGAATATCAACTCCAACACATTCATAATCACCGCATGGTGCCTTCATAACCAATGCCTAAGTTAATTTGGGTTGCCAGGATATGTAACACATTTTTATTTGGGAACTAAAATAGGTTAACATGGAGTCAAGGTCTGAATCACTGATTCACATTTGCTGGAGAAGGTGGCTTATTTAACTGTTTAATGGCTTCTTAACGCTCCAAAGTTTTCTACACTTTAAATAGTTCCTAAAGTATAGTTAGGCATAAATTCGAAAGGAAACATGTCTTACTGGCTCTTGGCCCTCAAGTCTATGCATGAAGATTGCATGAAAATAAAGCTTATGGTTCTGTAGTGGCAATATGGCTTCTGTGTTGTTTAAATTTCTGTTGTGTATAAATAATTGATTTGCTTCCAGAATTTTTGTGCACTGACTATTGCAACCTGTAGATGCACCATAAAACAAGTTACAACAAATATGAAGCAGAAGAGTTTTTTGCCTTCACACAGCTGCTGTGTAAACATGTAACCAGCGAAAAACTTATGCCGAGCCCCAGACAACCATACAAGTTGAAAATTAAGTTATAACATCAAAAAAACCCAACTTGAAAAGAAATAGGGAATAGATGCAAAACAAAAATGAAACTCAATTCAAGATATCATTACAAAGCCTCCGATGGTTATAACTTATCACGGGTGTGGGTCAAGTAAACTCCATATAACCATATAACCTATGATGGAGGTTTAACAAGACCATTTTCAAATTTCAACAATCCTATCATGCCAATCAAGTGATTTTATAGAATTTTCTTATTTAGCTATACTGCACCAACATAACTATTCAAAAAAGGGTTACCATAGCTCTAAATCAAGAGAAGCTACTTGAACTGGACCAGTAAATTCCATGTAAACATAACCTCTGAATGAGGTTCAACAAGACCATTTTCCAATTTCAACCATGCTATCATGCCAATCAGGTGCTTTTATAGCATTTATTGCACTGCAGAAACATAAAGATTCAAAACAGAAATCATCAAAAGGCTTTTTATAACACAGTAAAGCTCAAGGAAAAAAACGCTACCATATATTTCTAGATTTTTAATCAAAACATGGTAATATAAAATTCAGGCTTCAACAAATAATTCGGGTCTTAAAGCTTCATACAATGCACTATAAGCTTATTTATCCAAATTTGTTTTTTTTTTCTTGAATCAGGTAGCAGTAACACTAAGTTACATTGGGTTGACAACATCAAAATTTTAAATTGAGAAACTTCATAAATTTGCTCACAAACCAGTAACACACATTCCAGGTTAGCCTAAGGCCTTGTGCAGCAATTATCCTTGAATTACCCCTTTCTAACAAGAGGCAAACAACTCATCATGGTTATAAGGGATAGCAAATATAGGAAATACATCAACTAAAACATGCAAGATACATATACTGAATGATAGATTTTTTGTTAATCTTCATGTATCCTGTAGACCTGCATCTCCTACAAAGCAAGGTCTTGTCTTACTATCTATGTCAGGTCAGTAGAATAGTACTTTGGGAAGGTTAACTGACCTTTACTTTATAAATAGCCCTTTGAGGAAGAAAAAAATCCTTTTAGCCTTTATCTATAGAGAAGTCTTGAATACAATTAATTAAATAATATAAAAAGATATAATGATACAACAAAAATTGTCACAAAAAAGACAGACAGAGGAGAATGCAACAGAGAAGACAACATGATAATCAGGAAACTTGCATAGGTAAATTGGAGTCACAGTCTGGAAGTGTTGGAGAATTCTAGATTATGTAAGGTTGACTCGTGCATTTTATTTCCAAAGCACTGCAATTCTCTATCATATATTTTACTCTCTAATATTTGTCCGTTGTGAATACATCATACTTTCTGCTAAAATTAAAATATTTCAGTGGATGGTATGCCTTTTATTTGCTGTGCATTCATGCCTTAATCTATAAATTTGATTCCAATTGCTGAGCACTCTAGTGTTGCGAACACAAGATCAATATCTCTCTTAGAGCACTGAATTTTTTTCCAATATTTGATAACAAAGCTAATGGTCTGTTCATAAGGAAGGTCAGAAAATTTAATTTGCAGGTTGGTTACCTAATTGAAAAAGAACAAGCAATACACAACAAACACCCATGCAAATTAGAAGGTTCAAAGTACACCAGAGCCATGGCTGTAGCTAGTGTGACTTTCTTCTTTGTCTAAAATGGATCTGGTTGAAACAAAAAAAGGCCACATATAAAGCCCTGAAAATTTCAGGATTAAATCTCATTGATTTGAAAAGGAAGAAAAACGTATTCCTTGAAACCTTTATTTTGAGAATTCACTTTTATAAGACTCTACACACACATCGTACTACCCAAATTCTGAAAAGTAATTTTTCAACTGTAAATTCAACATGCAAGCGCTTGAAATTCTAAAGGGAACAGAAACAGAAGATGAATACTGAAGAAAATGTAAGTGCATACCCTTCGTTCACTACAAAAACCCTAACATAAAATTAACCAGCAGTTGCCTACAAAATCTTTACTCTCACCTTGCTACTCGCGAATTGCACTTCTCTTCCTCTGACAACTGTAATGGCCCTGCAACGCTAGCGACTCTATTATCTTCCCCCTCATTTGACGGCTTCTCCATAGATGCCACGACTGCCATGATGACAGTGACGGTGTCCACCGACTCTGCCATTATCGAATCTTCGCACTTCTTGGTGACAGTCTTGAGTTGGGATGTTTCATCTCCAGAAGGGGGTTCCTCCACGTTAACTGCCTTAGATTTTTATGGTGCATCTTCTAATGGAGGAACGACCTATTTTACGTCAGACTCAGGGCCCTCACATACGACATTTTCCGGCAGATCTGAAGAATTTCCCAGGCATTCAGTCGGCAAAGGACTGGGAGCGCCGAGGTTTGAATCCCTCTTAGAAAGTTCATCGTGCAGCTCTTGGATCTTCAATTTCTTCCATTCTTTTGTGACCTTCGATGAATTTTCTGTCGTTGCCATTACCTAAAACCAAATAATTATGTAATAGACAACAAAAATGAACCCACAGAAACCTTCTACTGAAACCCTCAAACCCTAGTTCGCAGATACCACACAGATTTAAGGTTTTATTGTTGGCCTTTTGAATTTATAGGGATGTTATCAAAGTTGAGCCATAAGCCTCACAATAAGTGGGTTTGGGATGTGGTTTCTGGTTTCCAATGACGGTTAGAGGGACCAATGTTTACCATGATACTTACGAGATCCTAATTTGACGTTCGTAATCGATAACCTACTTTTATTATTGGGAAAGGTCACATGTCAAAATGACGTGGTGAGACCAGATTTTCCCCCTTACCTTTTTTATTTTTTCTTCCCTTCCATAACTTCACATTTATGTTAGTGAAAAAAAAAGGAAGTGTTTTATATATAATAGTTTTATTGGTTGTATGATATTTTTTAATTTTGTATTTTTGGTTAAAAATATTTACTAGCAATTGCACCGGGAGGTGCAAGGGAACGCCGAAAGGGGATATGAAACTCAGTATGTAAAATCCCTCCATTCCAAAGGCTTCCTCCACTCATTCTAATACTCTTGAAGAATCCCATCCACTGACCTCCCCGAGCCATTCGAAGACCCAAAACCCAATGCCTACACTACCCACTTCATCCTTCACCTTGTATTCACTACTAGAAGTGAATCTACATAGGGAAGATACCAAAGTATTGAAAACAGGGTAACTTTTAAATCGGTTTTGGCCATACTTGCAACTACCCTCATTTCGATTTCTCACACAAGGATGATGAATTTAGCTCAAACCACCTGATCAGATGGTGTTAGGTAAGCTAAGTGATAATCCAAGGCATCTAGAAAAATTAAAAGCCTACCCCATAATTATTCCCATTCTTCTCTTTACAGCGGTCATACAGAACATTACTGTTGACTTTGCCATCTGCCATTCGATAGTCCTCCAGATTACCATAGTTCTTGCTGAGTGTTCTCAATGAGTACCTCGATCCACAATATTTTCTGAAACGGAGACACTAGGCATACCCTCTTCTTCTAGAATTTAGAGAAATGTTTGTACGAAAGAGTCATCATTGAAGCTACTGTTTCTATATATTTTATTGTTCTTAGTATAATTTGATCTTGGTGTTATATTGAAAATTAAACTCGGGGAGTACATGATATGTGTGTAAAAGGAAAATTGACATTATACAGAAATCATTACCATCCAGTCCAGTTTTCAGTCCACATCTTTGGCTTTCCAGGAGAAATAGGTTTAAAATAGTCATAGTAGAAACCATTGCAGGTATTGATCTACAAAAAAATGATTCGTATATCAGTAAAAGCCCTAAACTATTACAAATTTCTAAAGAGAGTTTATGTGGAAAGCTAGACTTCTATTAATGGCAAAAGATATTAAAAAAACTTCTCACAATTGGGTCTGGAGCATCGGTTTGTTTACACATCACCTAGGGAGTACTTGTATTTAATGATAGTGCCATATTTTCTGCCCAATTGGCATGTAACTTTCCCTTCTCACCATAATATTGCTCTACTTGTCGATATTCATTCTCTATCTGCACAGGACTATGAATCAAATCAGGGTGCCATAGCTTATTAGTATGAATCAAATCAAAGTGGCATACATCATTATACACAGAACAGTGTAATAATCAAATAAATACTAAATTAGTATGAATCAGGTCAAAGTGTCATGCATCGTTATACTCAGAACAGTGTAACAAACTATTAAAAGGATAACACACCTGTGTCAAGATAATGGGTCCACCTTGCCATGCAAAAAGGTTTTCTTCTTTCATCATCTCTATTATCTTTGCTGTAAATTTTTGCATATGGTACTAAAGAAAACAAAACAAATTTGCACTTTAGTGGTGGTGTTTAGAAAATTAAACACAAACATAAACATTGAGATTGCAATTGAAACCTTATGATGCTCCGCACCGGAAACCTTAAGAATGGCATTAAAATTTGTTTAAAACAAATTTTCAACAGTTTCAAAGTTTTTTTATAAAGAAAAGTAATTCTAAATCCGTTTCAGGGTTCTGATATTCTTTTCACTCAACTGAACTTAGAACCTTGGTCATATTCAATTTTTAAACCTTGCTTAATAGATAAATTAAAAAATTTGCATATGAAAGACCATATACAGATTTGTATGCTCATTAAATTTTGAAAATGGATTGTCACAGGCATTTCCTGGGAACAAGGATCTTGTCTACTGTCAAACTTTTCCTCTTTTTCTTCCTTATTTCTATCCATCCAACTTATTGATTTGAAGGATGCAGCTAATCAAAGTATCCGATCATGCTATTTGCACAATGTCTATGGTTACAACAACCATTAACGAGCCAAATCCAAACTGAAATCACCATGAAATTTTCGTTGTCTATTCTCAGCTTAATTCCTGGTGCAGTGGCATTTAAACAAATCTGTATGAGATTCGCTACTTCCTGGAAAGAAATCTATGTGTAACTCACAGATAAATGAAGTGATCTATTGAGCTATGATAAGGAAATTAGGAACAAACCTGATGTGTGTTAATATAGGTTCTCATTGATGATGACAGTGACCGGGATGGCAAATATTCTTGCATGATCTAAATGCCCATAATACTCTAGAAGATGCCTTAGCCCTAACACATTGATAATACTAATGATGCCCTTAATATACATGAATGAAAGCCTAAGTGTATGGAACCCTAAGCATATGAAGAAGGAGCCCTAGACATAAAATTTTAAGAGCTGCCATGAATAAAATTAGAATGACAGCCTCACAAATTTAAGTTTCTTGATGGTAAAATGACCTTACTTAAAGTTGGGACTGCCATAGGCTTGAAGAGGGCAATTTTCCCTTTCTAACAAGCTATCACTTGCCCTCTAACTCCTTCTAGTTTGAGAGAAAATTGATTTTCAAGTTTGAATATAATATTTTTAAAGGCTAGCCGACCTAAGCCTACCTGTCCATGTCGGCCTCCCTCCAAGAGACGTGTCCCTTTATTAAAGGTCGAAGTCCTATATAAATATGACGTCCAGCACCTCATTTCAACCATGAATTCGGTCAAAAATTCAGAAATTGAGCACAGAATTAAGGAGGCCGAGAAGGACTTTGGCATCATGTTTTGGGCTAAATATTTTTTATTGGGTTACCTCAGGCTAGTGGACAGCTTGAACTAGGACAATCATCTTGAAACCTGAAGTATACACCTGTGTTTGCAGCATTGGATTGTGCTCATTTGCTGGAGGACAGAACTCTGATCTTTGCAGTCCCATGGAGGCTAGGCTCTAGCATTGGTGGCTTGGAACTACAACTCAGTTCTGTATCTTGCAGTCCCATTGAAGAAATTCAGACCAATGATCCAAGGCTGGTAGAGGCTCAGATTAGTTAGCATTTATACCTCAGATCAGTAAAATAAAGCCACAGACCTGTGATTATATTAAATCGAACCTCAGACTTGTATTGCAGCCTAGTTTAGGCTCAGATTAGCTCAGTCCTGTGGATAGGTTTCTCCTTAACTCAGACTTCAGGGCAGCTCGGTGCTATTGGTTTAGTTACCTGTGGTAGCTTCTGTGTGGAGAGCTTGAACTTGCCTCCTGTAGAAGCTAGCATTACAGAGGGTTGTCTCGGATTGCAGGCTATTTTGGATTGCAGTATTGGACTATGTCAAATATGTGAGTTATCTTGTCTCAATTGTTAAGTTATTGGCTACAACAGATTCATTATCTAAAGCAGTGAAGTAGGAGGAGTACTGAAGATATTCGTTTGCGGTCATTTAAGTAGAAATTAATAAGGACATCATCATCACTATTAGAGAATGTGACCTACAACAGTTCAAGCAGTAAAAGTGGTACCAAAGCACAACCACATAATCAAGAACAGTGTAATCACATCATCAAGGGAAGAACACATTTAGTTCTCAGAATTGAAGGAAGAACAAATGCGTCAGTTTTATCATTAGAACAGATCTTAAGCATTGAAAATACAACATAAAAGATCTTGTTTGAATGAGCATCTTTGGAGCATTGTTGTCCTGGAGCAACATTATAATAGCAGGGAATACTTGAAGAACACAATACTTGCAGCAGGGAATACTTGAAGAACACAATACTTGCAGCAGTTTTTGGACAGACCCTTGTAGACTTCTTGTTGAAGCAGTGTAGAAGCTGGTCTTGGTGACATTCTTGGAGACCTTGATTGAAGCCCTCATGGAGTGACCTTGGAAAGATTGTTTGGGTACCATGAAGAGTTGTGGAGACACCTTCATGTGAAGAATAAGGTTTTCATTGATGACGTAATGTGGAGACTACAATGAAGACTAAGTGAATATTGACAGGGCTCGTTGAAGAAGACATTGGGAGCCGTAAGTATAACCAAATATATCTTGACGAAATGAAGCAGGAGGTTGGAGCCTCATAGAGACAAGGTTCGTGCCTTGGAAGATAGGGTTGGAGCCCTAGAGGATAGGAGTCCTCAAGAGACCAAGTTGGAGCCTGTACCAGATATAGGGTTGGAGCCCTTGAGGTTGGTGCCTCAGAATTGACAAGGTTGGGGCCTTGGAAGTCCAAGTCAGTGCTTGGCAAATACAAGTTGGAGCCTGGGAGATTGAAGATTGGTGTCTTCATCTAGGGTTGGAGCCCTACATATATTGTACTTGATTTATTGTAAAGAAGAAATTAATAAAAGCATTTATTCTTATTGTTCATTTTGTGTTCTAAATATAGGTGATCTAACTGGTAAAATTAACAATTGAAAATAAATACTGATTCACCCCCCTCTTAGTATTTTGTTAATTTATGCAGATGTTCTATGCCATTTCAGATTAGGGCACAATGCTGAAGAAGATAGAACATACTAATAGATCGATAGAAGACAAGCCAAAAACAGAGATGATAGATGGTGGCGTTACAGCGATCAGCAGGATGCTTCTACCAGCAAAGTCTTCAATAGGTCATTCAGCCAAGCGTGTCACACATCACCCAGGACAACCCAAACAAATGACAGTCTATATATATCACAGCTCCAACGCTATCTAGAGAGAGAGAATTCCTCCACACCAATATGTGTCAAATGAACTCTAAGTCTCTCCAATATATAGGAATCTTTGCGGGTGTGTGACACATCCTTTAAGACATTTAAGTCTATATTTTATTCCAGGCCAACCTAGCACATAAGTGGAAAAAATTCAAAGTACATGTTCTGCTCATCCGATCGAGATGATATTTTGATCAATCTTACTCCTCTCCAAAAGAGGAATCCAATAAAAATATTAGGATCATCATCTGAGCAGTACAACCTGGATTTTGGACCTAGTTGTCCAATTTTAACACTCCCTCTCAACTAGGGAGAACTCTGTCCGCTAGTGCAATCCAAACATCGTGCAGCATCCCACCGTAACTTGCTTTGATGGCCTCTTTATTTCAGAACAAAAGTGGGTCAGTCACAAGGACATCATTCTCAGCTGACAGATTTAGCCCAGAGGTCAAAACCTCTATCGAACTCACAAAGAGTCTCCAACCAACCCGAAGTTGGTTCATCTGACCCGAAGTCAGGCAGAGGTTCCAGACCTCACAAGACTTGATCCCAGATCAAGTGGTTGGACCATGCCATCCTAGATAGAGAGTACGGAAAATTCTGATGCCTCCATCAGTATTTGCTACTAGTCTCTAGCCTTTCCCATCTCATTGGCCAAATGAGAGGTACTTCCCATGAGCCCTGAACTCAATGTGTAGGATGCAGATAAGGCATAGATAATGAGAGGTAAACCAACTCAATAATAATAACGGTGGGGTCCAAGCACACCAACAAGGTTTGGCAAGCCTAGCCTTGTGGTTTCTCATAGCTCGGAGAAGCTGTCCCCAAAGTCCCCCAGAGCTCCCAGAGCTCATCATCCAACAGGACCCTCAGAATAGGATCGTTCCATGATACCAAGATTCTCACGGAAGGTTATGAACATGACCTTCCCTAAGGGCATTGTGAGAATATCCGTGACCTGCTCATCAGTTCCTATATGATCGAGCCTTACGGTGCCTCATTGTACCATATCCTAGATAAAGTGGTACTAGCCATCAACATGCTTGGATCAATCGTGGAACCTGGGATTCTATGACAAATGAATCCCCCTATGGTTATCATAAAGGATAATAGTGGCATCTAGCACATGCTCTAACATCTTACAGAAGAGCTTTCACAACCAAGTGACTTCACAATAGGCCATACATGTTACAATGTATTCGGCCTTAGCAGTGCTCAAGGCTACTGACTTTAGATTCCTACCCAAAGCAGATCTACATGTGAAGTAACATCCATATGTGCTCTTATGATCCACCACACCACCAGCCCAATCAGCATCAGTATATCCATGGAGTGTCATACTCTCGGTAGTGTATCTCAGCCCATGGTCTATCGTGCCTCAGAGATATCTCGAGAGTTTCTTGGCACCAACCCAGTGAATGTTATGATCAACCATGTGTTGACTCAAAGTGTTCACTGCACAACATACATCCAAACAGGTGTTCATTAAGAACATCAGGGTCCCTATGACAGACCTAGCAACCCTGCTACTCAACTTCTTAAAGTTGACTTCCATGGACTTACAGTCCATCATACCAGAAACTTCATAATGTATTTTCCTTGAGAAAGGAAAATCTCGCCAAGTCTCTGCTAGACCTTCAGGCCTAGACATTCGTCCTAGGTCCTTCATCTCAAACTCAGCAGCGAGCTCCCTCTTGCACTGATGAATGAGAGGGTCAGCACCTGTCAGGAAGAGGTCAACCACATACAACACCAGAGTGAGAGGCTTCTTTCTATTAACCTTGCAGTGAAGGTTCAGATCATCAATACTACAAGTGAAGCCCAGCTTCATCAGGTGGCTATCTATCCTCTCGTACCAAGCTTAGGGTGCTTGTTTCATCCCATAGAGGGCTTTCTTCAACCTGCAGACATGGGTGTCCTGATCCTGGACTTCCAACCCCAGAGGTTGCTCCACATATTTCTCTTCCTTTATCACACCATGCAGAAAATGCGGTCTTCACATCATCTGATGAAGACTCCATCCTTGCGTAGCAGCAAGGACTATAATAGATCGAATGGTGGTAAATCGGGCCACAGGTGCAAATATGTCATCATAGTCTATACCTTCCTCACAAGCAACGAATCTTGCCTTGAACTTTTCAGCACTTCCATCAGATCCATGCTTGATCTTGTAGAGCCATTTCGAGGTGACAACTGCTTTGTCCTATGGTCTTGGAACCACATCCCAGACATCATTCTTCATAATGCACTCATACTCTTTGTGCATAGCATCCTTCCAGACTTGATGCTTTACGACTTCCTCAAAGGATCCAAGGCTCATATTGTACTCATGGCTTGCTAGATACCCCTGGTATTTATATGGCTTCTTGGTTTTCGTCCAGGATTTCCCCCTTTGAAGCCATATGTCCCTGAGCCATGAGGATCTTCTTTTGTTCAACAAATGTATCTGCTCAGGAGCATATACAGATACATTCTCCCTCTTAATGCCAGCTTCTCTTTCGAGAGAAGACTTCTAATTTAAATGAGGGCATCCAAGACACCGTCTTGGTAAGGAGTTTTATAGTCAAAGCCATTAAAGACTTATTTCCATATACAGTAATATTTCTTCCATGCATCTTGACACGTATCGTATGCTTGTCAAATAATGGAAATCATTTATTCATAACTTTACAGGCTTTGCTAAGCATGGTTCAACGACATGACTGAAAGGCTGCAAAGACTTCTCAGTTCACACTTCATGTTTATCATTATGCTGTAATACTGTCACAAGCTTACAACTATAATGAATATGGGTGTTTGTCTATGTCACTGTCATAATGAAAGTGACATAGACAAACACCCATATTCATTATAGTTGTAAGCTTGTGACAGTATTACAGCATAATGATAAACATGAATAGTTCATAGTTCACACTTCATGTTTATCATTATGATGTAATACTGTCACAAGCTTACAACTATAATGAATATGGGTGTTTGTCTATGTCACTGTCATAATGATAGTGACATAGAATCACATATTTAGAACCATCACATTCATCACTGCTAGCTGAATATGCACTTCACTTACATCTCTTGGACTCTTGTCCTTGATGTACCAGGCAGGGTTCTCTTCCTCTTATACCTGCAAAAAGTACTGCTACTCCAATACTTTTGCCTTAGCTGCTCACAAGGTCCTCTGCTGCTTCACATATTAGCTAATCAATCTGCCTTCTTTAAATGACAATGTTCCTCCAATGTCACTAATCATAGGTCTCGAATTCACCCTTTTATCCACTCATTTAAAAAAATAGCTCTGTCCACGGAGCTTCTACAACAAATCATTTTTTATACGATGTGATTCAAGCTAATATTTACTGAACAGTGATGTCGTTATTGATCCTTAAATCTGCATGGATTATTAAGGCATAGGTCCAATTAAATGAGCCTCAGGTCAAAATTTTAATCACAAACTCGAGTTGCACAAATCCAAGATTATAGCTCTGCACAGGGGCGATCTTGAATTATCCCGTCACAAGGATCATAAGTACTACCCTCAACGGTATAATCACGGAGTGAACATGGGTATGATCCTACTGCTATAAATTTCGCTGCAGACATCTGGTTAGTTGTCAATTTTCCAGACTTATCAGAACAAATCACAACAGTGCAGTCTAAAGTCTCTACACTTGGTAGTTTTCTCACAATAGCGTTCTTCATGAGCCATATTTCTAGTGCCAAGAGCCAAGCATGTTGTAATAAATGCAGGTAAACCTTCAGGAATCGCAGCCATGACTAACACTACCGCAATCTCAAAGTAATAAGTGCATTTTTCAAATGAAAATTTGAAATTTCGAGGCCATCCATTTACATATTCCCATGTAAGAAAATACTTTACATTGAAAAACCAGACCAGTGCACAGATGACTCCGATAATGGAAGTCAGAACCTCGCCAAACTCATTCAACTTTTTCTTCAACGGTGGATCTTCATCATGCTGCGAAGCTTCATGGATCTGAGAATGATCCTTGCCTATCTCCGTATGCATCCGGTGGATGTTACAAGACAGATGCATGTACCATTGACAACCGTTGTTCCAGCAAAAACCATGCATAATTTTTTTTTTTTTGTTTTACCTTGCAACTCCACGTCCTCACGATCTACTTTGTGATGACCCTTTTTCACAGTTCTTTCAGACTTCTTCACGTGATTATTTCACAAAGCACGCTTGCCTTGAGTTGCCGACTTTAAATATGATCCACAGGCGTATTTCAGCGTTCATGGTAGTGTGGCACTATTCCAGACTGTCCACACCACTACCGTCCTCACATACATCCATACCACGCTATGGCTTTAGCACTGGTCACTTCACGCCATGTAACATTGTGGACAGATCCACCACCATGCTTCCACTACGCAGACAGTTGAGGAGATCGCTACAAACTTTATGAAAATCATAACTTTCGTTGCACCGGGTGACGTGGCAGCCAACATCGTCGACTTGACCTTGACGTTCGCAGTCACATCTCTCCTCACAAGCTACCGAGGTCAACACGCCTGGTTCAACCCTCCACAGGTCACGCAACTACACTAAAACACCTTCTACAGCAATCGATTTCCAAAACGTTGCTCACGATTTTGTTGCTCAAACCGTAGACCAGCACCAAGGCACCACCACTCTTCCGCCAACAAGCTGTCACAGGCACCATGGATCTTAGTGGGCACACAAGCCGCTTCACAAACAAGAATGAGCAATTCTACTCCACGCTCAGTCTTAAGCGTTGCTGGAATGACGGTGAGGGAGACATAGCGTCGGCTCACTCAACAGGCTAACCAATCGATCATAAATGTCACCGACCCATCTCAAAGTTACAGCAAAGGCTTCTCCTAAAAAAAACTGAGTGCGAATGGCTTGAAATCCATACCGCACGAGCACTAGATATAAATTCATTTGATGGCTGGTGCTTCTCCACATTATCCAATTGTCGGTGGATTCATGCTTTTCATTCGCTGAGTTTTAGAATTTTCTGCGAGATGGCGTTGCCCATCCATCAACCCATCCCCCATCAGCAATATAAGTGATTTAAGCAAGACCCGCCTATCCAAGCCCATCATCAATCTCTTCCATATATTATTGCTTTTACGTGAAAATCTTCCCTGTTCGGGCTTCGCAGGACACTGACTCCGCTATTTTCATCCGGCTTCGAACCTTCAACCGATGGTGGAGGCGCAGTAAGTCTACGTGGAGGCTGATAAGCCGTGAGATGTCCGTGATGCGATGAGATGTAACCCTAGCATTATTCATACGCTGCCCTGCGCTATTACCTCCAGCATTTAAAAAAATATGCGCTGCCATTTGCTGTGGTGGTATGGCCTGCGGCCTAGCACACAGCTTTACGTCACCCATATTTGCTTTTACAACGACTGTGTTTGAGATCGATTTCTCCCTTTGATTCCTGCGGAAAGCATTAAAGTGGCTTGCGACATTCTCTTTTAGAGATAGACCGCCCATAAGACAGTCCTCAATCAACATGCAATCTGCCTTCAAACACGGTGGCAACCTTCTGTAACTATAACTCAAATTGGGCTTCATCTTCTTTAGGCTCTGATACCATGTTAATTTATGTAGATGTTCTATGCCATTTCAGATTAGGGCACAATGCCGAAGAAGATAGAATATACAAATAGATCGATAGAAGACAAGCCAAAAACAGAGATGATAGATGGTGGCATTACAGCGATCAGTAGGATGCTTCTACCACCAAAGTCTTCAATAGGTCATTCAGCCAAGCGTGTCACACATCACCCAGAACAACCCAAACAAATGACAGTCTATATATATCACAGCTCCAACGCTATCTAGAGAGAGATAATTCCTCCACACCAATATGTGTCAAATGAACTCTAAGTCTCTCCAATATATAGGAATCTTTGGGGGTGTGTGACACGTCCTTTAAGACATTTAAGTCTATATTTTATTCCAGGCCGACTTAGCACATAAGTGGAATAAATTCAAAGTACATGTTCTACTCATTCGATCGAGATGATCTTTAGATCAATCTTACACCTCTCCGAAAGAGGAATCCAATAAAAATATTGGATCATCATCTGAGCAGCACAACCCGGATTTTGGACCTAGTTGTCCAATTTTAACATATTTTCAACAATTGGTATTGGAGCCAGTACCTTCACTCAAAGCCTAATAGCTTGAAGGTTGATCATTAGAACACAAATGGCAAAGCCAAGAAATAAAGTCTCCAATCCTCCTAAAGACATGTCTTCCTCAACCTTTGAAATTGAAGCAAATCAATTTGCGAAGGCTCCATTGTTCAATGGAAACTTTGATATATGGGTGGCAAGAATGAGGAATTTCTTGAAGACTCAAGGAATTGAAGTTTGGAAATCAATGATTACTGATAGCATGTTGGAAGGAGAATCCAAGGAGTATAATACAAGAGCAATGAAAGCAATCTTGAATGGGCTACCTGATTCTATGAAGGCCAATTTGGAAAAATGTTTGTCAGCGAAAGGCATATGGGACAAACTTCATGATCTTCACCCAAAAGGAGCATTGACCATGACCTCTAGTCAAGAAGATGATGGAAAGCAAGAAGGAAATCCAAAACCCATCAAGGAAGTTGAAGATAAGAGAGATGACAACAAGGCTAAAGAAGACCTAGAAGATGAAGAGAACAAAGAAGAATTTGAAGAAGATCTCCTGAATAAAATTATGGCTTCCATGGAAGAGATTAATGGTTTGAAAAAGGAAAATGAGGAACTTAAGAAGAAAGTGCAAGATGGTAACCAAGACAAGGGGAGATTGTTAATCTAGGTTGTCATTGATGATGACAATGACCGGGATGGCAAATATTCTTGCATGATCTAAATGCCCATAATACTCTAGAAGATGCCTTAGCCCTAACACATTGATAATACTAATGATGCCCTTAATATACATGAATGAAAGCCCAAGTGTATGGAACCCTAAGCATATGAAGAAGGAGCCCTAGACATAAAATATTAAGAGCTGCCATGAATAAAATTAGAATGACAGCCTCACAAATTTAAGTTTCTTGATGGTGTTGTAGCCGCTACAACACCACCCAAAATTTTGGGTATATTTAAAATTTCGGGTTCCCCCTCTGCTCGCATAGGCGTTAAAGTATTTCCCCTGACCTGCAGTCAACGACATCCCGCCGACCTATCTCTAACCCCTCACGAGTTGTCTCATCACCATGACTTGATGTTTTCGCTGCAATCACGCCATATGTGGGAGGGATCATCTAGTGTACGCTCGAACATTCTTACTGCAGTCGCGCCATGTGTAATGAGATTGCCATGCATATGTTTGAACGAGAACCTTGTGTGTATTGACGAGTAAAATCCCTCCTGCTGTAGGTCATTAAGCACATTGTTTGAATGCTTCTCTTAAGCTTGTTAGTTTCATGTGTTTTATCTGTGGTTATCATTATTGAAGAGTAATTATGATGTTGTAATATCCCACGCAGGTTGACCCCACGGGTGACAAACTCCTCAGTCGTGTCACGACATAAAGGGAATTAAAATTGGGCTCCATAACGAGGTCAAAGTTGCGGAACAGGGGAGGAGCAGGAGCAAACGAGCAGTACTGTTAAAAGGAGGATGGTGTGATGCACACCGATCATAAAAGAACCCTCTATGTCACTGATGCAAAGGCTTCCTTCACTAGAGCGCACCAGATGCTTAAAACGCTCCGTTTGAAAATGTATAGATCCTACATCATATCATCTAAATGTCGATGGTGTACGCAAAGGAACATATTTCGCCACTGCGATGAATCTAGCCTGAAGTATAGCCCGGTGAACAAAGCCGACTCAGAAGATCTCCCTAGAGAATGACAATCTCATATTGGTGTGTCAAGTCGACGGCAGAGTTTCAAATATGGCAACGCACCTTTGGGAAGCAACATCTGTCTATCTTGAGATACATACTGTGGCATTATTTAGGTTGCACGAAAGGGCCTTAAAACCCTACTCTCCTTTGCTCCTACATGTCCATGAAGATTGTCTATACGAAACCATAAGGGATGAAGAACTTCAATTAGAACCTAAAAGGTGATGTTTAAATGCATGCACCTCTTGGTAGCCAAGCGCATTGATGCATATGCGAAGGGTCTCTAGAACCACAAAGCAAGAAGGCTCAATATTAAAAGGGGCATCAATGTGGCTTGAGTAGCATTTTTTGACTCTCGATCTTTCAAAACCAGAAGCCTTCGTGTTATGAGGTAGAGTAAGTGATCAATTTAAAACAAGGCTCAAAGATATCTTGGAGCAAAACTAAGCGTAACATTATAAAAGGCACGCACTCAATGGACCAAGGTGATGTTGTATGTTTAATGCCAAATCACAATGCAATTTAGTTTGCAAACCATATAATATGGCGGATCACAACCATATGAAAACTCATGACCATTGGGCTCAAATAATTCTATGGGGCAGTTTTGATCTATGTTAAAACGTGTGGTCAAGGTTTATTTGTAAAACGCGGAGCGGGCGCAAAGGTTCAAACGAACGTTCGGTCAACTTTACGTTGAAACCCGGTGCAGAATGACACGAAGACACGTTGCATGGAGTTATACATTCGACATGCACGTTGCATGGAGCCAAAGACTTATATATAGACGCAAATTTTGCTATGCCGAAGTCTAGTATTGGGGCAGGCATATATGGTGACCATGTTAAAACGCAAAGTTGGAGCAGATATATGTTGTATGGTAAAAGGAGGACAGGGAGATGGTCAAACAACTCACGTTGAAACATACGGGTCCCCAAACGTATAAAATAGTGAGATGTTGGGTGAAACTCGATGGACACGATTAGAAGAAGAGATAAAGAATAACCTATCTCAAGTTATCATCATCGTGGCCTCCATTCAGGTTATGTCCAAATTTTCTGCTGTGGTTTGACTTTTGTTTTACGTAGAAGCTTGGGCACACCTTCCAAAGGAACGAGATCACCTTTTCAAACTTATTACGGATAGCAATCGAAGAGGAGTTCTTTTTATAAGTGGACATGCCCATCGTGGTGAAATTACAGGATATGATGATGGTGAAATTACAACGCAAGGAGTACAACGTCGTTGGCATGAAAATGCATGGGGCAGACATATGTTTAATGGTCCTACGTTCAAAATCGTTGCATGGAAACAAACGTGAAATATTTACGTTGCATGGGGCGTAAATCATTTCGACTGGCTCAAATGCTCTCGTGCTGAAGCTGTAATCCGCAATGAACATTTGCCTTCATGTTAAAGTTGCAATTCGTGATGAATATATAATGGTCAGCGGTATGCAAAGGTTGATGGCGGAGGTTTAGAGCGGAGATATTTTATGATCAAAACCTATGTCTAAAACGTGGCAGCGAATATTATAATGGCGCGACGTATGAAAATTTACAAACATGTTTGAGTGGTGCAATACATTCTCCAAGCCATCCGAGAGGGTGCAATGAAACTACATGGGCACGTGGCATACATACAGCAGTCAACACACGGTCAGAGCTATAAGAACGTTCATTGCGAGTAGACTTAAGCGTTTCTATGGCAAAGTATTATTTTTGGAGCAGAGATTTAATATTGAATTAGAATGTGCGGAGGACAGAACAAGTCCCCGCGCTTCATGCCGCGTCAGATGGACACAGGTTGCCGAGGCGCACTGCCATGCATGAACGATTATCCTGCTGCACTCAAATGGATTTTTCTGATCGAAAATAACGCCGATACACAGATTTTCAGGAATCATTTAGCTCTGCGCCCGACATGCAAGGATGTGACGGCCGTTGCACCGCTTAACCCTGGCACGCAATGACCATGCTCGACATGACCGTTTTTCATATGGAAAGAAGTTGGAATCTCTTCGATTCTTATTTCGTTAGCATGGCAAGTAGGAAATCTGAGAAAATAAGCATTCTCCGCAAGCACACTGCGTCCAGCACAGCCTTCAGGCCCTGTAAGTCTAAAACGCCTTCGACTGTGTCTTCAAGGCACCAAAGGAGTTGCAAATCAAGCACATGCATGCCGGAGCTGGGTTATATCCAAAGTAGGAATGAATGCACGTAATTATCGTGCCTTGTTAGCAGCCCGAGGAATTATTTCTGGTGGAGGCGTTGCCTCAAGGCGAGTTTATGTGCATGGCTAATCTTTGCAACTATTTTGAAGTCATGGCTATGTTTGGGTTCTACGCAGTCTCATCCCAAGAATATTGTGAGCGCACCTCAAGGAGTGGAAAATGTATTGTTAGTGCATATCATAATGCATGTCACAGCGGGCATACGGAGCATGTTGCCCAAGCCTACACTACCCATCAACTGAGTCTGCATTTCAAACTCAGTCTACAGCCATACTAATATGCATTTGCAGTAGTTGAAGAGGCGCAAGAAGAGCCTACACCATTCACTCTGATGACATAGTGACACAGCGCCTGACCACACAGGGGTCTAACTAATTTTACTATGATAAAGTTATCATATTTTTTCATGTTGATTCCCTAACATGTGTAGATATATATACATATGGCTGATTTAAATTCGCTTATTTGCAGGTTTTATGAGAAGATTCTGGAGCAGCTATGTCCACCCAAATCAAAAAAAACCGCTAGCTCTCTCCAAAGGATGCAGATCTGGGTTTCAGAAATAACACTGCCGACAGATAGAGGATGTTGTCTCACATGGCAAGGGCTAAGCTAGGCCTTCGGAGAACAAGGTTACGATATCTTTGAAAGACAAATGCAGAAGGATAAAACCCCAGGTCGCACATTGCCCCAGGTCGCAGATTTCGTCAGGTCGCATATCTTCAAATTTTTCCTTTTGCGACCCAGCGACCTAGCGACCTAGTCGCAAGGTCGCAAGGTCGCACCTCTTTGGTTTGCTGCCTTTTGCGACCCTGCGACCCAGCGACCTACTCGCAAGGTCACAAGGTCGCATACCTTCGGTTTTCCGCCTTTTGCGACCCTGTGACCCAGCGACCTAGTCGCAAGGTCGCAAGGTCGCATATCTTTGTTTTTACACATTTTGCGACCCCGCGACCCAGCGACCTAGTCGCAAGGTCGCAAGGTCACATGTGCGCTGTTTACACGATCCGCAACCCCACGACCCAGCGACCTAGTCGCAAGGTCGTAAGGTCACACCTTGGCCATTCTCTTACAACTTGCGACTCCGCAACCCAGTCAAGTCGCAGGTCGTAACGACAACTCAGATCGCAGGTCGCAACAGCAGCCAGGTCGCAGGTCGCAACAGCGGCTAAGGTCGTAGGTCGCAAAAAGGACTAGGTCGCAAGGCAGCCCAACGGTCGGGAAGATGAAAGATCAAGGAAGCCCGAAGGGCAGTTTTTGCATTATAAATACTTCCTTCGGGAACTTGTAAAAGGGATTTTTCTTTTGGACAGAAAAGAGCTACATGGCATTGTACTGAAAGATTATACTCTTATGCATATGAATACAGATTCTTGTTAAAACACCCCATGGTTATGATGTGTTTTGCTGTGCGAACACTGTGTGTATTCTTTGTACAGTTTCAGAACATCCTATGATTAATGAAGCTGCACTTTTCATGTCATCATTTATGCGTCATGGCTATCTATGTTGTATCAATGATGTTCAGTTTATCATCTGCTCTTTTAATGAATGTTAATGAACTATTTTGTTAGCATTTCATTTTATCTTTCATAAAATAAAGGGACATCTCGCCATAAAGAACTATTTCTTTCGTGGTCAGATTACCTTACAAGCAGTACCCCCAAAGATGTGTTGCTAATGACATCTCCTGAGGTGTACATGCTTTATTTATAATCTTGCTACGCATAGTGTTTGATTCATGTTTAATGCATCAATCATGTATTTTGTACCATGTGAATAAGGGTGTGTCCACAGGTCCAATCAGGTTCTTTTGAGACCGAAGGGAAGGCGTCTTAAGCGGTAGCCGGACCCACACCCCAGACGGGATCCCTACTCCAAACGGTTCAAGGTCTAATCGGGACTTTCTACCGGGGAGATCCCCTACTGTTGGCCAGACAATTTTCCATCAACGGATACTAAAATGACCTTAAGGTTGGGACTGCCATAGGCTTGAAGAGGGCAGATGGTAAAATGACCTTACTTAAGGTTGGGACTGCCATAGGCTTGAAGAGGGCAATTTTTCCTTTCTAACGAGCTATCACTTGCCCTCTAGGCTATAACTCCTTCTAGTTTGAGAGAAAATTGATTTTCAAGTTTGAATATAATATTTTTAAAGGCTAGCCGAACTAAGCCTACCTGTCCATGTCGGCCTCCCTCCAAGAGACATGTCCCTTTATTAAAGGTCGAAGTCCTATATAAATATTACGTCCAGCACCTCATTTCAACCACGATCGGTCAAAAATTTAGAAATTGAGCACAGAATTAAGAAGGAGGTCGAGAAAGACTTTGGCATCATGTTTTGGGCTAAATATTTGTGATTGGGTTACCTCAGGCTAGTGGACAGCTCGAGCTAGGACAATCATCTTGAAACCTGAAGTATACACCTGTGTTTGCAGCATTGGATTGTGCTCATTTTCTGGAGGACAGAACTCTGATCTTTGCAGTCCCATGGAGGCTAGGCTCTAGCATTGGTGGCTTGGAACTACAACTCAGTTCTGTAGCTTGCAGTCCCATTGAAGAACTTCGGACCAATGATCCAAGGCTTGTAGAGGCTCGGATTAGTTAGCATTTATACCTCAGATTAGTAAAATAAAGCCACAGACCTGTGATTATATTAAATCGAACCTCAAACTTGTATTGCAGCCTAGTTTAGGCCCGGATTAGCTCAGTCCTGTGGATAGTTTTCTCCTTAACTCAGACTTCAGGGCAGCTCGGTGGTATTGGTTCAGTTACCTGTGGCAGCTTCTGTGTGGAGAGCTTGAACTTGCCTCCTGTAGAAGCTAACATTACAAAGGGCTGTCTCAGATTGCAGGTTATTTTGGATTGCAGTATTGGACTATGTCAAATCTGTGAGTTATCTTGTCTCAATTGTTAAGTTATTGGCTACAACAGGTTCATTATCTAAAGTGGTGAAGTAGGAGTATTGAAGATATTCGTTTGCGGTCATTTAAGAAGCAATTAATAAGGACATCATCATCACTGTTAGAGAATGTGACCTACAATAGTTCAAGAAGTAAAAGTGGTACCAAAGCACAACCACATAATCAAGAACAGTGTAATCACATCATCAAGGGAAGAACACATTCAATTCTCAGAATTGAAGGAAGAACAAATGCGTCAGTTTTATCATTAGAATAGATCTTAAGCATTGAAAATACAACATAAAAGATCTTGTTTGAATGAGCATATTTGGAGCATTGTTGTCCTGGAGCAACATTATAATAGCACGGAATACTTGAAGAGCACAATACTTGCAGCAGGGAATACTTGAAGAACACAATACTTGCAGCAGTTTTTGGACAGACCCTTGTAGACTTTTTGTTGAAGCAGTGTAGAAGCTAGTCTTGGTGACATTCTTGGAGACCTTGATTGAAGCCCTCATGGAGTGACCTTGGAAAGATTGTTTGGGTACCATGAAGAGCTGTGGAGACACCTTCATGTGAAGAATAAGGTTGTCATTGATGACGTAATGTGGAGACTACAATGAAGACTAAGTGAATATTGATAGGGCTCGTTGAAGAAGACATTGGGAGCCGTAAGTATAACCAAATATATCTTGACGAAATGAAGCAGGAGGTTGGAGCCTCATAGAGACAAGGTTGGTGCCTTGGAAGATAGGGTTGGAGTCCTAGAGGATAGGAGTCCTCAAGAGACTAGGTTGGAGCCTGTAGCAGATATAGGGTTGCAGCCCTTGAGGTTGGTGCCTCAGAATTGACAAGGTTGGAGCCTTGGAAGTCCAAGTCAGTGCTTGGCAAATACAAGTTGGAGCCTGGGAGATTGAAGATTGGTGTCTTCATCTAGGGTTGGAGCCCTATATATATTGTACTTGATTTATTGTAAAGAAGAAATTAATAAAAGCATTTATTCTTATTGTTCATTTTGTGTTCTAAATATAGGTGATCTAATTGGTAAAATTAACAATTGAAAAGAAATACCGATTCACCCCCCTCTCAGTATTTCCAACAATGTGCAGCTGCTACCTTAAGAAGATATGGAACATCAGCAATAGGCCCAACAGGAAAGCGGCAATGAACAAGACCATCGTGGACAAACATATTTGCCATCCCAAAAACGGTGATACCAAGCCCCTGAGGAATTTTTCAAAATGCATGGTAGGTTGATAATAGAGTGACTAACATACTGCTGTTGAAAATCACCTTGACATAGTTGTTAAATCAAACTTGGTTTAAATTTATAGTGATCACATCATTCTTTAAAGAATACTGTCAATTTAGTACTTCTGTGAATTTCAATGGTAGCAACAGTCAAAACAGAGGCCAGTACTTATAGCACCAAAACAAAGGCCTGGCACAAAGCCTTTGTTAAAGAATCCATAAGCCAGTAATGCAATGGTTGGACCAACGTTGATAATGGCAAACACGTCATTCAACTCAAAAGGTCCCTCCCTTGGCCTGTGATGAGACTGCCCAAAGAAAATGGATTGTCAATTACAATCTAAAACTAACATCTCAACAGTCTTGTAATCAATGGAACAAAAGGGGATTGCATAGTGCAAAACATCTCTGCTATGTTACAGCTAGATTTTTTTTTTTAAGTTAATTCTTGGTCCACCTTTCTGTAAACTGTAGTTATACCTCATGCATATGCCACAGCGAAGCATGCCAGAGAGCTCGATGAGCCCAGCGAGCCCAGTATTCCATTCCAACTTATAAAAGCACATTTGGAGTCATTATTTTCTGAATATTTAGTTCCAAATCTAATACCAACAGCTCAAGTAAAGAAATTGCAGATACTGTGGCTCCCACTGCTAATGAAAATGTGCCAAACATCTCTGTGCAGGGAATCTCTGCACCCTGCATACAAATTCCATCAGAGAACAAGCAAGGTAATATACCCATGTCATCTCATGCATATGAGCATAAAGACAAGAGTGACAGAACTACTGTAATATTTATTTGTAATGATAATGGTTAGCACCATTGAGTACGAACTCAAAATTCATGTTGCAAAAAATTTATTAAATACAAGTATTTCTGTGACTGCCAAAGAGAGCATGACCTGCAGCTTAGAAAAGCACATGTTAGGTAAGAATCATGTAACTGAACAATGCAGAATTATAGTTGTTATGATGAAATAGATCCAGCATTTTTGTCTGGGCCAACTAAATTTAGTTATATTGCAACATTGAGTGAGAGATACCATATAAGTTCATCATAAAACTCATGGTAAACATTTGTAACAAGAAGATATCTATACGATCAGTATGCCTAGTGGTTATGACATTGTTAAAAGGAGAATCAATCTGCTTACAAGGATAATCCAGTTTCTCATCGAAGATGCAATCTGGCCCTTTCCAATTGGAACCAAAGGATCAGGGATCTTTTTACAGATTTCCGGAAAATTTCCATAACTCATATCTACAGGGTTCATAATTTGTGAGGCAGACACACTATTTAAGAAGGTTTGCAGCTTGAAGTCGTCTCACGGCTAGATAGATGTAGAGACTCTTTTAATAGAATAAGAGGACGATCTAACGAGTACCCCAAGTCTCTCAGACCCCCTAAGAAAAACCATAATAGACCATAAAATAAAAATTGAAAGGAGCACAGCCATGGTGAGAACATGGGGCCTGCTAAGGAGACGTAGAATTTGTCAACTCAAACAATATATTTCAGAGAAAATTATCTCCAGGAAATAGAGGAGAAACCCATTCAAAAGTTGTTTGAATGGAATACATCAAAAGGCATGTTTCAACAGGAACAACTAAAATAGTTACTTCAAAAATTAACGTTTTGATAGAACAATATTACAAACTGGTTAATGATTCAATCCTCCGACATACCTTAGGATGGACAGATCTGCAGGCACCACAACCAGGAGCGTAGAAATCTAAAACAACAAGCTTGTCTCCAGCATTTAGAAGAGAATCAATCAATTCCTGGGTTGAATGAACTTCTACCATATTTGATGTCACTCCTTTTTCCCACCATCTTGATAGGCGGGGCATACATGTCTGTGCTGCACGAACTTGGTAAGAAAATCACCCAACCACAAGCAATGAAAACCCACACTTTGAAAGATTTTATAGCAAAATTAGAAATACCATAAAGTATTTAAGCCTAAAAAAGATCCAGACTCACTTCATATCGGGTAGTTTCAGAAAGAAACCAACCAAACAACAAAAAAATCAAGACTATTTTTCTCATGGTTGTGCTCCTTTCAGTTTTTATTTTATGGTCTATTATGGTTTTTCTTAGGGGTCCAAGAGACTTTGGGTACTCGTTAGATCGTCCTATTATTCTATTAAAAGAGTCTCTGCATCTATCCAGCTGTGAGTCTGGGTATTATAGAAATCTCCAATATTATTGTAAAGGAAATCTGAATATTATAGACCATTCGGAAGAAACCTATAAGTAGAATATGCAATTGAATGCACATCTCTTAAACCATACATGGAATTATGTCTAGTCTATGAATTTTACCTGTATACATACTAAATGGAAGCAAATCCTTGAAAAACCATCAGAAAAGGGAAAATAGTTTCCACTATATTAGATATCGGATGAGTTTCAATCTTGTTTTGACTCTCTCATGAACAGTTAGCTTCTTCTTCTTTTTTCCTCGTCCCAGGGTTAGGGCCAGTGAAAAACAAGACCTGCATTAAGCTGGACCAAAATACTGAGGAAAAGACATTGAATAACTAGATCAACTTTCTGGCCAACTTGGCATAGGCTTCTGGACTATTAAATGAATATATGCATGAAATCCTTATTATAAAGAGCAAAAACACACAGCTGAGAACTAACTGTAAAGTAACGAACTACGATGAACTGAGCTAGAACATATGGAAAGGTACCTGTTATTTGTGTTGCATTTCATATATATACCGGTTCATTCAGAAAGAAAAGAAAGCAAAGCCGGAATCCTGCTCTGTCACAAGAAACAGTGCCACCTGAACCACTTCCAGAGTATTTAGCCAACGTTCCGGCATGACTGAATTCTCTTTTTCCTTTTTCTCCACCAATTCCATGGAAAATGGTTCGCAGTCAAGAATTTGGCGTGCTTGTGCCAGAATCTGGGAGGGAACGCTATGGGAACTGATCATGTTAACGCGAATCCCAAACCCTCGGAGCTCCAGTGCCGCCGACCTCACGAGCCCAACCAGACCCGTCTTGCTGACAGTATAGGCATGAGGACCCAGCCCTCCCACGACGCCGCCCACGCTGCCCGTGAAAATGATGGACCCTTTCTTCGCAGTCTTCATAACGCGGGCTGCATATTTGACGCCCAGAAGCGCTCCCCTGAGATTGACGGCCATCGTGTAATCAAACTCGGGCATGCGCGTTTTGTCAATAGGGCCGACCGCACCCAAAATGCCCGCGTTGCGGTGGAAGATGTCGACTCTTCCTTCCCCCATTGAAACCCCCTTCTCCACTGTGGCCGCTACTTCATCTTCTTTCTTCACATCACAGGAGATAAACTGAGATCCATTGCCCAATTCCTCTACCAGATTCTGGGCGTCTTGCACATCTGCTATCAGAACCCCGACGAGCTGTCGTACAGGCAAAGGATTAAAATTCATATTTTCCATTAAAAAAACACTGTTCAGATTGTGTAGGAACGACGAATTTGAACAATGTGGCAAACAAAAACTCCACAAATTGTTCGGTGTAATTAATTTTATTGAGTCTAGCACATAGTGATAGAGTGTTTTGTTAATGCACTTTGTAATGTAAAGGTGACTTGTATCATTAATTTGAAATTCCGTGGGCAACAAAAATCCAACCATACTAAAGGCTAGGGTCACGTTGGATGCAATTTTTGTCTGATTTAAAGAGCTTAAATACCCTTAGATCATGGAGACTTAAACCAAATATTAAACATGCCAAACTCACATAATTTAACAAACAAACAAATAATAATTTTATTCTTTAAATTTAAAAATAAAAATAAAAATAAATAAATTCCCAAATAAGTATGTTTCTTTGCTTGACATTCTCCTTTACTATAAAATATATTTTGAATTTTGTGATTTTGTGTATACGAAATAATAATGATATACATCTTATTTTGTAGTGTTTTAAAACTAACAATTGCACTGCATGTTGCAAATGAAACGTCGTAAGGCAATAGCATAGGGATAGGAAACTATACAGAAATGGGCGCTGCACAATCATTGACAGGAATACATATCCTTCAATAGTTCCAAAGGGCATAGAAGTAAATTAGATTTTTTAAGCATAAAACAAAACTTTAAACCACATGTTAGGCATGCGCATGAGAATTATTCAATAAAGATTGCATTACTTCTATCTATGTTTAGAGGACAACGATATAATCCGTTGTTTCTCTCAATAAGGAGGAGGAATCCATCGACCTTTGGAACTGTTTCATGCACTTGTTTACCGCCTTCCCAACAACTATAATAATAATCATGTAAAGAGGTTCAAAACATAATAATAATTGTCCCCTCATCACAATAAACCTCTCCCACTCATGTGAACTTTATTTTTATTCTGCATGGCTTCCCGCGAGGTTGCTTCCAATTGCAAAGAAACATGAGATGCCAACTTTATATTCCTAGAACCATTTAAATCATTGTTGGGTTTCTTAGGCGAATCGAAGGTTCAAAGAAAATGCTTCAAAAAGAGCCACTCCAAGGTTGATTATGATCAATTGCTCATCTCTGATTCATAAATAGGTTACACATCATACATAAAGCTTGATTTCTCTTTAAATACCCTAACATATATTCTTAACCATTATAATCTCTAATCATTATATCCTTTAAAGCCCATATATAAATTTTCAAAATGTATATTCTTTAATACTCATATATAAATGTTTAAAATGTATACTGAAACATGATTGCAAACCCTATGAGCCTAGGTCATTATATCATTTTCTTAATATAAAATTCTAAAGAAATATTTAAATACAAAAGTAAACTCTAAAAAATATATATAGATAATAGGTTTCTTAGTATCAATGAAACACTTTTGGTCTTTTGGTTTTTTCTAATGTTAATCCCATTATCAATAATAATTCTCATAGGATTAATTTCATTTTCACACCAACCTTCACATTAAGTAATCTCATTGATAAGACCGTTCAAATCACAACATCTATGACATTATATGATATGTGAAATATATTTTTTTTTTACTGAACATTTAGTTGTAATTTTTTTGGTACGAATTTAGTTAATTAATTTATCTAAGATCTCATCCTTCTAGTGAAACTTACTCACCTTATGATCAGGCGGGGGAGATTTTTTTTTAATTTTTTTTCTTGTTATTCATTTCCTTATGAAATGTATACTATTTACTTTTTAAAATGTAAATGCATTTATGGAATATGTGTTCTCCTCTCTCATTTTTGTCCAATGGAGGCAGATATTGCTATAACTATAGAATATAAGTTTAAATATAAAATCTAACTTGAGTTTATGATGGAGGCAGCCAATCACACTTGACTTAAACCTGGTTTCCCATGTATAAGTATTTTGGAGTCCAGTTGGAGGGCATAGTGAAGACTTCCCAATCATTTTGATTTTGAATTATTCATAGACCATCAAGAATTCAATATGGAGAGTTTATATGGTAGGAATATCCAAAATCATCTAACCATGCCTCCCCATGGGAATTGGTTAGCCAACATGGTGAAGAGAGATACATATTGACTTCAAAAGTAGAAATACCATTAGTTGAATTTCCCTCATTTTGTTCTTAATCCTTTAAACAATTGATTATACATTAGCTTTTCTTCAAACAATTGATTATACATTACACTTCTAATGGCTCAAATTTTCTTGATTTTTGTCCTTATTGTCAATTATATGAAGGAATTTTAACATACTAGGGAGGAAATTTCTATAAATTTAATGCTTAGGTTCTCTCCAAAATGCAAAATAAATTTTGAGTCCTTTGAAGGGAAGGTAAACTAAGAAGGATTTTTTCATTTTCATTGTGTGTATTTTTCTCTTATTTTGATTTTTGGGATTCCATGGGGTTGTTGATGCATCATGGATTCATGATTCCATTTGCTAGGAAGATTATGAAGGATTTTGTCATGTTCATTGTGTGCATTTTTCTCTTATTTTTCTTTGTGGGATTCCATGGGGTTATTGATGCATATGGATTCCATTTGATAGCAAG